>CM060951.1:223849772-224209772 GCA_030765055.1 Mantis religiosa | reverse complement strand
CACATTGAACGATGAATGAAATGATGTTCAAATGAGTACAGGGTACATAGAGCTTAGAGTTACCAGACATTCATCTTTCAGGATAAGAGAAAAACCTCCAACATTAAGTCATATCAGACAATGAATGAAATGATGTTCAAATGAGTACAGGCTCATAGAGCTTACAGACATGAATGAAATTATGTTTAAATAAGTCCAGGATCCCTAGAGCTTAGAGTTACCAAACATTCATCTTTTCAGGATAAGGGAAAACCCTGGTAAAGATCTTATCTAAATAGCTCATCCCGACCGAGATTCGAACTCGGGACATGTTGAATGCGAGGCAGACGCTCTACCATGTACGCTAACGAGGTTGGCATTGAAACCATTTTGGAAAATATTTACTATGATTGAAACCTAGATAAACGAGTTTTTTAAAATTACTTTTTTTTTTCTAGAAAAGAAGTCAAAGTAAACCTCAATAAAACTTACATATTTAATTTTTCTACCAATGGTAACAGATGACAGCTTTTACATGTGTTCACAGGCCTTGGTTCTAGGCAACTGTATCGTCGCTTCTTCACGTTACCGGCACATAGCAGAAAACCTCAAATTTACTAAGTTACAACTTAATATTGGGCTCTGGGTTGCGGATTAAATATCGAATCGGGCATTTACTTTGGTATTTGAGGAAAATCACGATAAAAGCGTTCCACGGGATTTGAACCACAGACCTTCTGAATGGGGATAGTAAAATCATGTATGGCCATGTGACTGTTGTATTTTACCTGTTTAGTCAGTAACTGTTTAACCCCCAAAAAACTGAAAAGTAAACGATGCTGGTTAGTAAAGGTCCTGTGAAGCTAACAGAGTAACTAAGAGTATGAAGTACATTGTTAGTACAAACGAAGTCGTAGTGTGGGAATGTTTGTTGTGTCGCTCTCCTTTGTGATGCTGGCGGTCTGTCATGGTTTTACCGTTTTGTTTTTAGTATCGTTTCAATTTTACTTCCTCCCATCAGTCTATTCCTTTTTAATATTTCATATCTCGCGGTTTGTGCCTGACCCCGTTCTCTTTGTTCCCATTTAAGGGCGGGCGGCTTCCTCGCGAAATTCAATTTGACGAGAGAACATCTCCACTGATTGATACACTCGTGGAATTGTGTTGCCTGCAGCTGATCTCGATCAGGGGTGGCCAACACATCTTCCTATAGGTTCGTGTCTCTACCACGCGTTCAAATTCCCATATATCAAAAATTTTACCGTCTTATTTTCAGCTAATGTTGAATGTAGCTATACTAATATGAGATATAGACGTAAATATGGTTTTCAATTAGAATACCATTGTTATCACCCTGCCGCAACAGACCAACTGGGGTCGCCTTCAACGCTGAAAAGGGAGACAATGATGGAGACAGAAAATCATAGACAGGATATTCGTGGTATAGCTACCACCAAACAATTTGGCATGTGAAAAATTGTTTAGGACCAGTGGAGGAGCATATAACAGCAAGGGTTGTAAATACGCTCTTGGACCTCACGCCTCTCACCCGAATTAAGTACCGAAAACAAATCATTGGTTAGCCCGTCAGTGAGGACACTGTTACTTATTGCAAATAGCAAAATAGCACGTGTTTGTTTAACAAAATTGAAGAGAAAGGTTTTATACAGGTGTCTGTTTACAAGGTCCAGACCAGATAGGAACTTCTGCTTTTCTGTAAAAAAAAAAAAAAAAAATACACATGGACTCTTTGTGAATGAGTAACAGAGATGGCAGCACTGCATAGTGCATAGAATTCTAGTGACAGCGACGAGACTAAGGACTTTTTTGATACTTAAAATGGCGACGTTTTCATTGCAAGAACAGGGTGTAATCATTCGTTTTCTCCATTTTCGTGGTGTAACACCTATTGAAATTCATCGTCAGTTGAGTGAGACAAGTGGTGATGGTACCATGGATATATCTAATGTGCGTTCCTGGGAGCGACAGTTGCAAGAAGACAGAATATCGTGTGGCAACAAACCAAGACAGTCACGGCCTCGCACCAGCCGATCTGACGACATGATCCAGCTAGTGGAGAATGTTGTTTTGGAGGATCGTCGATTGAGCATTTTCAGATCTTCATGCAGAATTGTGTGCACAGATTCCACAGAAATGCCAATTTTGAAAGCGATGTCTGCAACTGTCTTGGTTTGTCGTCACACGATGTTCTGCATTCAACTGTTGCACTCTGGAACGCACATCCATGGTACCATCACCACGTGCCTCACTCAACTGGCGATGAACTTCAATAGGTGTCACACCACGAAATGGAGAAAACGAACGATTACACCCTGTTCTTGCAATGAAAACGTCGCCATTTTAAGTATCAAAAACAGTCCTTACTCTCGTCTGTGCCACTACAGTTCTATGCACTGTACAGTGCTGCCATCTCTGTCACTCATTCACAAAGAGTCTACGGGTAATTAGAAAAAAAAAGTCATAAGTTTCCATCTGGTCACAGTCGTGAAAGATGCTATAACTTTTACACACCTCGTATTGTTGGTGATAGTGATGATGAAATGTCGGGTTTGAGCCTTAAGAAGAGTGGACATAACCTGACGTATAGCAGTGTAAGGGGATTAAATTTCTGCACACAATGAGCTTGCCTACCTACTGCTGCAGTGGAGCAACAAGCCAGGATGTGAGGTGGTTTGGAAGCGTCATAAAAGAGTAAGAGGACTCGCTCCTTGATTTGCTATTTCAAAACAGCCAATCCCAAATGGTTTGGCAATATTAATAGAAGGGAAACGATCCGTAACTCGCCGACCGACCCGAAGAAACTACGATAAACCTGGCCGTCGTGACTAAACTCAAGTCCGGAATCTGCTGAATGTGTGTTTCCGATGTTAGTATGAGGCTACTGCGCTAACCGCCACCGAAGTCCTAAAACTCGCAATATCCGTGTGTCGTGGGAAAGCGCGGGTAGTGAAGGCACGCAACGTTGCCCAGGGCGACCTCCTGATTCAATCACCATGTAGGTGCTGTTCTTGATTAGCAGCCATATCCAGTGGGTGGTGAAATATTGCCAACTTGAACATTATCGCTTTCTAAATAAATTATTCCATACGTTTTGTCTTTCTTATTGCTTGCTACTGGGGCAGTTTGATGGATGGTTTCGTTACTGCTACCTCCTTGTGACTCAACAGGTATTTATGGAAAACTTAGCAATGCTACATAATGGTGCGTAACATTCACATGAATTTCTGATCCCTAGCTGCACTATGATACCCCTAACCGAGCAGGAGTCCTCATTTGGGAGGCCCGGGTTTGATTCCCGTGGCTGACCTACTGACCCATGGTTTTCTCGAGTGTTTTCCCGGTTCACCAGGTGAATGCTGGGTAGGTTAACTACATCCCCCAAGTTTCCCGCCCCTCCATTTCATCCCCATTATCATTTCAGGATAGAAGTGTTGACGGGTGTCTCGGCAGTGCATGGCAGGATGATATTGTGACTTTGTGGGTTCGTAGAATTAAAAGACCAATTCGCCGAAATTCTAAATGTTCTTTATTTGCGTAGAAATACATAGTAGCAGTATTCCATCACATACACAATCACAATCTACCAAGGTCGATGACCACAACAAAAGCTTCTGATTACTCCTGTTTACATCGGCTCTCGTTACAACATCTATTCACAACTGACTCCTGGCGAGTCGTCGCCTTCTTAAATACCTCATTGATAAATTCGGGAGATTTCTGGAACAAACAAGAAATGGAATATTCTATCACCTTCCAGAAGCATAACTTAATCTGTGCCGGCAAGTCCTTTATGTCCAGCGCTATTTTATCAGCTTATGCAAGCTCTCGTGAAACACTATCCGTCTGTTGTCTATTTGCACCGAACCTTTTATGCGCGTCGCCGCGACAATATGCTCTGAGGATAACTACTTCTTCCTTATGTAAGTCGGTTACAGGTCTCCAAATCGGCCCTGGGACCACTTCTGAGCTACAGTAGGGGTGAACGTTCATTGTCCTGACCTACCGGGGGAAATAAACTGAAATGTGTTCTGTTTAACGCCCCCTTTTCCTATATGCGGCACCGCAGGCGGTAATATACGAGAGGAAAATGGATACCGGAAATCCCGGAGTAAATCTGCCACTTCGCCGTGTTGTCTCACTTTGCGGTCGCCTGGGATCGAACCCAGGTGAGACTTGAGCGGTCTAGCCACGGCGCGGCCTGTTACTCGAGGTCTCCTTCTAAGTAAAATGTAGGGAACCTGCCCTGTGCGCTGTCATGGCTCCTTAAGCTGGCCACCCCGTGCCTCCTCTCACCTCATCCTTCCTCTCGGGAACTTCCACTTGGGAGCATTGGTACAGTACGCGCAAGATAAGTTGAGCGCTGGATTTACGGTGTGGTACGGGCAGAGGGGAAGTGAGAGCTAACGCTCTTTTGTGAAATGAAATGTGTAGTGTTTAACGCCCGCTTTTATTACATACGGCACCGCAGGCGGTGACACTGGTGATACATGAGATGAAGATGGAGCAGCGGTGGAATTCTGAAGTGTGGTCAACCTAGAAAAACACAGTTCAGCAAAATAGCGTGTAAGATAAGCGAAGATATCACAAGTAACATTACATCCTCTGAAAATATTCCTTAGTTTTGCCCACGCCAGCTCAATTGCATTCAGATCACAGTTATACGGAGGTAGACGAATAATAATGTGTCCCCTTTCGAGAGCCGTAACATCCACAAATGTTCATACAAATATAAATCATTTTCAAGTAAATGCTGATGTACACTCGTAACAAGGATAAACTGGCAATTCGAGCACACCAAACGAGACTTTATGAAGGAAGCTTTAACTACAAAGTGATAATGTCCTATAATAAACTTCCAAATTCATTTAAACAAGCTGCATCATTAAAACACTTTAAGAATAAGGTTAAGAAATTTTTGCATGCACACTGTTTTTATATGGTTAATGAATTTTTAGAACTATAACCATGTAAATGAGCATTGGGAGCATAGTACATTCACAAACCTGTAATATTTATATTATGAAATTTCTTGTAGTAAATTAGCCTATGCAAATACCACATGAAACCATAGAAAAGCTGCTTACTGTGTATATTGTATGTAATCAATTTGACTTTATGTATATATTGTACTTATATATTTTGACGTGTCTCATAACATGTATATGTTGCCAAGGACAAACTAAAGTTCTAATTCTAACATACGATTGGTGTAACTGGTTAGCTAATTAACCTCAAAATTGATCAAAACGAAATACGGCGGACATGATAAAGCTTTGCGTATTAGCCACTAGATGTCAGTGTATAGCGCATTTCAAATTTCAAAGTTGTCATCTATGTTTACGGAGTTAAACGAAACTTACCGAATGAGGACTTGGAGCCCGATCGCTCTTCTTATCACGCGCATATAGTACAGTAGATCAAGACTGGTAGCAGTGTCGAATCCCCTACGTAGTAGTCCTAATCCTAAGATACGCCCTAACACCTACCTTTATTATTCATCAGTTTCTTTTCGCGGTTCGTTTCCAAGGGAACACAGCGCTTCCTGATTGTCAAGTAGAGCAAGTGCTGAACAGGTGTCGGAGTGTCGTATTTTCCGTTAACGAGCCAGTAGTAGACGGGCGGTTACTCCTAAATCCTCATTACGTGCCAATAAAGTACACCCACAGCGGCTCTCAGTGGCGGATTACGAGCGTGCCTAAAGCAGTGACGCTGAACACCCTGACATACGTACATCTGTGTTAACATACGCAGATTTCAATGGCTAGATACAGCGTGACTGTTACACATTACAAGATGACAGTACTACACACTCAAACGAGTGCAGGTTTTGCCAATCGAGCGAAAGGTTATATCACTATGGGAAAGGCTGCGCTGCTCCAGTTATGCTCGCTTCGGCGTACACAGATCAGATCTATGGATCCATAAATCGTGTACCTTACCGTGTTCTGCTCCGACGACCTCGATAATTTATTGCTAATAGAGGCGCTTGCATCTTCGTCTTGAAGTGAAATATGTACCCGACGTTGCTAATTTCAACCTAAACATTACAATTTATTTTGGGAAAACCTCTTTTCAGAACGTACGTTACTAAGCATTATATATATATATATATATATATATATATATATATATATATATATATATATATTCAAACATGCTAAGTTAACCTCGTATTTCATTTCAAGTTACACCTTTATATCTTTTATAAAACGCTGCTGCAAAGATTTAGATAAAAGTAACATAAGTTTAAAATAGTTTCCTAAAGTCCTAAGCATTCACAATCAGTTTAACATAACAAGTAAATCGTAAGAAATAGACTTTAAAATACAAGATATTTGTAAAACTCTTTAGTTTTTAAGTAAATTATTTCAAAGATATTCCTATTAGTCTGCATTTTCAAACATTTAAAAATTCCTTTAATTGAAAGTCATTACTTATATCATTTTTTTTTGTCTGTTAGCCATGTAAAGAAATTGGAATTTCGAGAAATCGAGTCATCACACAGCAATCAACTATCACTTAAAGTCTACTGTATTCCCATATTCCCTAGCAACCAGCTGTTTAAAACATTTGACTATCACTTAATGTCTACTGTATTCCCATATTCCCTAACAACCAGCTGTTTAAAACATTTGACTATCACTTAAAGTCTACTGTATTCCCATATTCCCTAGCAACCAGCTGTTTAAAACATTTGACTATCACTTAAAGTCTACTGTATCCCCATATTCCCTAGCGATCAGCTGTTTAAAACATTTGACTATCACTTAAAGTCTACTGTATTCCCATATTCCCTAGCAACTTGCTGTTTAAAACATTTGACTATCACTTAAAGTCTACTGTATTCCCTTATTCCCTAGCAACCAGCTGTTTAAAACATTTCACTATCACTTAAAGTCTACTGTATTCCCTTATTCCCTAGCAACCATCTGTTTAAAACATTTCACTATCACTTAAAGTCTACTGTATTCCCTTATTCCCTAGCAACCAGCTGTTTAAAACATTTGACTATCACTTAAAGTCTACTGTATTCCCTTATTCCCTAGCAACCAGCTGTTTAAAACATTTCACTATCACTTAAAGTCTACTGTATTCCCTTATTCCCTAGCAACCAGCTGTTTAAAACATTTGACTATCACTTAAAGTCTACGGTATTCCGATATTCCCTTGTACCTACAAGAAGATAATGTTTATTTTGATTACCATAAAGTAGGTAGAGAAGTAAGTATAAAAATAGTTTATACAAGAATAGAGAAACACGTGTAGGAACAACATGCAGGATTTGGACATGTTTAGTACCTAGGTATTTTGCTAATGACGTAACAAGCAGGGTCATTGTGGATGGGATGTTAAGATCGTCTATCCACTATCTAAAATGGCCTGAAAAATTTAGAGAATCAGTTTTTCAGGGTAGCAAGTCCTTGGATGGTGGACCTATCGCAATGCGTTATTCTTTTCTTAGAATGTCATAGAGAGAACTTAGGTACGGGTAATGTACGTGGATCCTGGACCATGAAATCGCCACAGAGTCAATTAGGACCACGGTTCATTTGCCACGAATTAAAGGGGGAGGTGCACAGCAGACAAAAAATGCTGCTCTTGAAAACTGGAGCGAAGTCAATGAGGCGCGTCGGATACTACTCCGCTCGACCGCAAAGCCTCCTCCCCTCTAATGTGTTTACACAGGGCCGACTGTATCGCATAAGTCGCCGGGAAGAACAACGGGTGAACTTTGTCAGAGGCCTTAGTGCCAGGCAGCTGTATCTCTACTTCTTCATGTGCCTGGCAAAAGGCATTACAGTGCTGTAAGATTTACCAACATTTATTATATGTAGTTACATCGGCAGAGCATCAATAATTACCAACAAGATGAGCGAAACGTCGGTAAGTCTATACCGGCGCCGTCCTTAGTTTATATATCGATGTAAACAAAGCGGGAAAATGTATTCACCCGCCGACGAATGTGTTTGGAGGGAAAATTCGCACTATTTTACTCCCACGTAGCAAACATGTGTGCTGTGAACAAACTTCTATGCAAAGTTTTGCTTAGCCGTTTTCGATGTTTGAGTAGTTTATGTGGTAGAACTTTTATTTAAGATTAAATGCAAAGGTGTGTATACTATGTAATACATTTTTCCTTTTGTACGTTAAATATTGACTGAATACTTATAAAACCTACCTAAATATTTGATTTCTTCACATAACCTGGTCTCATTTATAAATTAAAAATTAAGACAGGGTCGTTCTGTGGAATAACATTTCTAAATAACTGCATGTAGCCACTTTGGTAATTACTTCAAAGTTCTACTAGCATGCAACTGAAAAATACTTCAGGTAAATGCGTAAAATATGAAGCTATTGACAGTGAAGCAACAAATATATACAAATATAATAATTTGTAACTTAAAACTTCAGTTATCGTATAAGAAATTATGAAATTTTTTTTATTAATTTATGAGGATTGCGATTTCGTGAAATAATTCTTCACATCGTAAGCTCAAGCATCAAGAAATCTTTAATCATTTCTTATAAGATAAGTGAAGTTTTATGTTACAAACTATTATATTTGTATACACTTAAGGTACCTTATTGGAATTTGACAATGGACGATAAACGACTTCCACTTCCGAATTTTCCTTTGATAACTCCTACGCCACAACAATATACAGTGTGATCCATATAAACCTGAATCACTTCAATATGCCATAACTTATGAACCAATAATATGACACACGTACAACTTTGGGAGAGTATAATACACAATTGGGAGATTACATTACACTATTTACATCTCAGAGAAAATGTTGGAAGTGTCCTCCACCAGCATCTATACATGTTTGTACTCGTCTCACCATATTCTCTCAAGTTTTACGGAGAGTATCCTCGCCAATGTTACTTATTTCGGTTCGAATGGATTCCTTGAGAACATCAATTGTCCGTGGCCTATTCTTGTATACTCTATTTTTAGACACCCCCACAAGAAAAAATCCGGTGAGGTTTGGTCAGGGGATCTGGGGGGGGGGGAGGCCACAGAGCTTTTCAGATTATTCGATTATCAAAGAAACTGGTTACAAGTTCCATGGCGTCATTAGATGTATGGCACGTTGCTCCATCTTGCTGGAAATAACCTTCTCTCAATTCGATATCATCTCCGTAAAACTTTATATAATACTAATTTATAATTTTTCTGTTTCTGTTCACAAATTCAAAACCTACGTGGTGTAGGAGCTCGTTTTCGTAAAGCTATGCAATTCGAGAGTATTGTTTATTACTTGAAGTACCTTTGTAATAATTGTTGGTGGCTTTTTCAAAGAAGCTATGCATCTTACACGAAGAGCAGTTTTAATAAATTCATCATACTTACGTACCACAACTGGCTTCTTTGTTTTTGCATGTCTTTTTGGGGTGGAAATCCCTCAGCAAAGTCTTCACAACCTTACTTCGAAGGGCACTAAAATACCGGTTTATTCTGCTGATAAATTAAGACCTCCATTGCTAAAGTCGGGTGCAAAACACGTACAAAAATTTGTTTATGACGACTTCTCTCTGTGATGTTTACATATTGCACGGAATCAGCTTGTTCTACAACTGATTCTCCCCTTCCTTCCACCCGCCTCGTTAGCGCAGGTGGTAGTAAGTCTGCCTCACGTTCAAGCGGTCTCGGTTACCTGTATAAGGTTTCATCCGGGGGTTTCTCTTATCCTAATACATACAAATTATGCTTACACATACCAAATAAAATACCATTTTTGTATTTGTGAATTATTTATTTATGATAAGCAAATTGCATTAGAATATGCCATGGCATTTAGTCCAGACTCATTGTCTGTCATATCCTATTTGCCTACATTTGAATAAATACAATTCTTTTAGATCTCCTCTCTGCTATTAATTATTTGTGTTTAGTTTTCATTCTATCTAATTTCTTACTGTATTTGGAGAACAAGCCACTTATATCACATTTAAAATACTAATTAATTACTGTTTGAATGTTGCATTTGTAATAGTGTGTATTTGTTTATATATTTTATATTAGATTTAAAGTCTTTAAAATATGCGAACATCCGCAGAGACATGCAAAGCTAAACAGCCACTGATGTTGTACACATGCACGTGCTTTTGTTTACATCGCTATATAAACTAAGGAAACCCCCGTGGCCTTGACCAGAAGCTAAGGATACTCATCAATTACAATATAATTTACTTTTTCTAGAGGTAACCATTTGCGAAGTATTTCTTGTTATGGGTTTGAACTCTAAAATACTTTTTTCATAAATGGGAAGTTGCCTCCTAGTCTTGCAAAGAGAACTGAAATCACGGAGTCATTAGCTCTTAAGGAATTCTATGACTGAAAATTTGAAATCCTGAACTAATAACGCTAGCGTTTTAAGATCTATACCACAGATATAACAGCGTGAATATGATATAGCCCAAATTTTGTCAATTTCACTTTGATAGTTTAGAAAATATGATCAAATTTGCTTATTTTTGGCCACGTCACCTTATAACTTAAATTTTGGTCTAATATTTTAACAACAGGTCCCCAATACATCCATTTTTTTTAATTTACCCTAGGTTTCTCTGAGTCTTTAGGATCCAGAAATTTTTAAAGCTATGAATATTAGTCTTGTGGCCCAAGAAGTTCAAATGTTTGTGTTTTGAAGTAAAGAAAGTGTACTTAATTACATCCTACAATAAAACCCGGGTCAATTTCTATTTACTGTGTCTCCATGAACGTGTGTAGCAAATTTCATTAGTCTAACACTAAAACTGCGATGCAAGGAACATCTTAAATGATGAAAAATGCTGAAATTTTCAATAGCGAGAAAACAGGGATTAGAATTCATATCTAACACTAGCACTCACGTAACTTTCAAACTAGATTAGAGTATTTAAAAATGACTTGCGGATGTTATCTAAGCACTCTTTGTATTCAGGAAGGGTTACACCATTTTATAGACCAAATAGAGGAAAAGGTGACTTTTTTGGAAAATGTTGATGAAATTTCAGTCATACATATCCTTAAAATATTTGGCAATCGCTTAAAGTATGCTGTACTCGCATATTTTTATTGTATCTGCAACGGAATGTCTAATAAAACATTCCTACAAAGACTTTTCTCAGTTAATAAGTTAAAAGTGTAAGGATTGAAAAGTTCACACAAATAACAACGAATATCTTGGCAACGGTTCATTCTAAATACAAAAAAAGGGTTGCTTGCATAAATGGTGTGTTGTAAAGAGATGTAATTTTTTGTGCTAAGATCTTATCTTTTACGGTCCACAGTAATATATGAAGAGGACTTTCTGAGATGTTTACAGATTCAGAAGACTTTGAACGTAGAGAACTACGTACGTACGTGGTAGACCAGGGTGGTCTGTTAAACAGGTCAATTAAAAGCGAGGTCAATATCCGTAGCAAACAACAAATCATCGGCGAGGTGGCCGGGTCGTGGGAAACCCGCGGCGTGTGGATTTTAGAGCGTTATGGCTTTTCGAAACATGAATCACATCGGTGAGGCCACCTGGGTAGCGGAGGAAGGGGCGCCGAGCTCCGTTTGTGCAAGACTATCACTGGAGATATCCTAGATCAGAAACAGACATTAGGCTTTCCTTTGTTATACTATGTCCAACAAGAGAATAAAGTACAGTATCACTCCGCGTCCACATGTATTCGGAATGACAGTACTGTTACCGCTTCGTTAAGTATAATATTAATATGTATTAATAACATGAATATGTGTTTTCAACACAAAAACACGTATTTATTCAAGCCAACCGCTTAATCGCTTCGTTAAGTATAATATTAATATGTATTAATAATATGAATATGCATTTCCAACACAAAAACAGGTATTTATTCAAGCCAACCGCTTAATCGCTTCGTTAAGTATAATATTAATATGTATTAATAATATGAATATGCATTTTCAACACAAAAACACGTATTTATTCAAGCCAACCGCTTAAACGCTTCGTTAAGTATAATATTAATATGTATTAATAATATGAATATGCATTTTCAACACATAAACACGTATTTATTCAAGCCAACCGCTTAAACGCTTCGTTAAGTATAATATTAATATGTATTAATAATATGAATATGCCTTTTCATCACAAAACACGTATTTATTCAAGCCAACCGCTTAATCGCTTCGTTAAGTATAATATTAATATGTATTAATAATATGAATATGCATTATCATCACAAAACCCGTATTTATTCAAGCCAACCGCTTAATCACTTCGTTAAGTATAATATTAATATGTATTAATAATATGAATATGCATTATCATCACAAAACCCGTATTTATTCAAGCCAACCGCTTAATCGCTTCGTTAAGTATAATATTAATATGTATTAATAATATGAATATGCATTTCCAACACAAAAACAGGTATTTATTCAAGCCAACCGCTTAATCGCTTCGTTAAGTATAATATTAATATGTATTAATAATATGAATATGCATTATCATCACAAAACCCGTATTTATTCAAGCCAACCGCTTAATCGCTTCGTTAAGTATAATATTAATATGTATTAATAATATGAATATGCATTTCCAACACAAAAACAGGTATTTATTCAAGCCAACCGCTTAATTGCTTCGTTAAGTATAATATTAATATGTATTAATAATATGAATATGCATTATCATCACAAAACCCGTATTTATTCAAGCCAACCGCTTAATCGCTTCGTTAAGTATAATATTAATATGTATTAATAATATGAATATGCATTTTCAACACAAAAACACGTATTTATTCAAGCCAACCGCTTAATCGCTTCGTTAAGTATAATATTAATATGTATTAATAATATGAATATGCATTTTCAACACAAAACACGTATTTATTCAAGCCAACCGCTTAAACGCTTCGTTAAGTATAATATTAATATGTATTAATAATATGAATATGCCTTTTCATCACAAAACACGTATTTATTCAAGCCAACCGCTTAATCGCTTCGTTAAGTATAATATTAATATGTATTAATAATATGAATATGCATTATCATCACAAAACCCGTATTTATTCAAGCCAACCGCTTAATCGCTTCGTTAAGTATAATATTAATATGTATTAATAATATGAATATGCATTTTCAACACAAAAACACGTATTTATTCAAGCCAACCGCTTAATCGCTTCGTTAAGTATAATATTAATATGTATTAATAATATGAATATGCATTTTCAACACAAAAACACGTATTTATTCAAGCCAACCGCTTAATCGCTTCGTTAAGTATAATATTAATATGTATTAATAATATGAATATGCATTTTCATCACAAAACACGTATTTATTCAAGCCAACCGCTTAATCGCTTCGTTAAGTATAATATTAATATGTATTAATAATATGAATATGCATTTTCAACACAAAAACACATATTTATTCAAGCCAACCGCTTAATCGCTTCGTTAAGTATTATATTAATATGTATTAATAATATGAATATGCATTTTCAACACAAAAACACGTATTTATACAAGCCAACCACTTAATCGCTTCGTTAAGTATAATATTAATAAAAATGTTCGACACTATAGGCACATATTTCGAGCTAAGTATCGCGTAGCACACTATTGATATCCATGAAAATTAACTGCTACTTACGTATTTTTCAAAATTATATATTTACTCTGTAGCCATGTTATGATGTCACTCGTTGTTTGGTATGCGTTCTAAGCTCACACTGTGGTAGAGGGCATTGTCCATCACAATAACGCTATTGGGTTGTAATTTGGGGAATTGGTGAACTTTTCGGCGGATTGCTGACCTCACAAACTAATCACAGACAACATCCAACACTGATCTGGCACGTGGTCTCTTCTTGCCGGAAGTTGTGGCTTTTTGCTTGCGTGCACTATAAATGCTGGAAACCGACACATCGGTAAACTCAAATGTTAACTTCACCACTTCATGGATAGCAAGCTCTGGAAATTCTTCACTGAACCTGTTAGATGCATTCAATATCATTATCTTTTCACAACTTCGTAAAGGCTTTCCGCGCGCATGTTTAACAGTACTCACCAGTTCCGCCATGATTCACAACTGGATACGCCTGTCAGCTTCAATATGCGCGCGCAGCATGATTTACTTTAATTACAAACTAACTTAACTATCTATTAGTATATGGTTTTATAGTGGAAATGTGCTTAGTACACACTTGTTGTGCGTTTAGCAAAACAACTCAAGACTCCACACCTCAGTAACAGTACTTTTTCAAGGGACTATTTACACGGCGGAGGCTACGATCAACGGTCACGTGCTTTTGTTTACATCTACTTTATTCCCCCGCTGCAAGCAGTATATGGATTTAGACACTCGGAGAGCTAATAGACCAATAAAAACGAAGCTTTCTCGTACAGTTCTCATTCTCTTAAAGTATCAGGGCTAAATATCTGTACGAATCATTACTAAAATAGAAAAACAGTAAATATTTATTTATCCTGAGATAAATACATATTGCGATAAGTTTGTAAGGCAAAATCTAAACATGAATCCAAAAGTTGAAAAATGGTGCTGCAAGATTCTTCTGTAAAACAGGAGCGGCTAAACAGCTACTTTCGTATGGCTTCCTTTAAAAATTTAAAATACATATAAACAAATGAAATATTTAGTTATTTTTAATTTCGAAAGATAGAATAAATTTAAGTAATGTAAAACGTAAAATATGAGGGCTGTTCAATAAAAAACGATCACAATTTTGTTTTTGAAAACGTACCTCTGCTGATCATCATAATTTTGATGGTCCTTCTCAAAATAGTCTCCCCTGAATGCGATGTACTTGTCCCAGCGTTTCTGCCAGTTTACAAAGACATGCTGGAAACCATTTTTGAGAGACACTTCAAAATCGCCTCCGCAGCCTTTACCACTGCTTCTGATGATGGATAATGCCTCCCACGAAGGCGTTTCTTCAAATTAGGGATTACAAAAAAGTCACATGGGTCTAAATCCGGACTATAGGGAGGGTGAGGGATGCACTTCACGTTGATTTTTGCAAGATATTCAGCAACAACATTGGCAATATGCGGCCGCACATCCAGCCTGCTTCACGGAAATGTGGTCTTTTGCGCCTGATATGGACTTGCAATGTTTTCAGGACATCCCTGTAGTATTGTTCAGTTACAGATGTGTGTTCAGGTACAACATGCTGATAAACCATTCCATGAATATCAAAGAAAGAGATGACCATAACTTTCCCAGCAGAAGCAACCACTTTTGCTTTTTGGGGGGGTTGGTGATGAAGGAGATTTCCACACTGAGCTTTGCTGTTTGCTCTCAAGATCAAAATGATGTAGCCAAGTTTCATCAGCAGTGATTACGTTAGAAAGAAACTTCGGATCTTCATCTAACATCAACTTTAACTGCATGTAGACCTCCATGCGAATGTCCTTTTGTTGGGGAATCAACAGTCTTGGAACCCATCGCGCACAAACACGTCTCATGTCTAATGTTTCTGTCACCAATGTGTGGGTGGCACCCAATGAAATGTTCAGTATTTCAGAAAGTGATCTTAAGGTAATTCGTCGATCCTCTCTCACAATGGCAGCAGCAGTGTCGATGTTTTCTTCCGTAAGAGCAGTAACTGGAGCACCGGCTCTACCTTCCTTTGAAATTGATTGTCTCCCCTCTTTAAACATTTTAAACCCCCTTCGAGCTGTGCTGTAGGGAAGAACAGACTCCCCATATGCGAGACGAGACGAAAGCAGAATTTCAAAGCTGCATTTTGTTCCCCGCGTGTTACCTCCATTGCAGCGGTAGGCGATACTGATGACCTCTGAACTTGCCTGGTTCTCACAGGCGGTCACCAGGAGGACCAACAATGAAACTACTACGGCGTGTTTGTTTCACGTTAGGTTAACAGAATATAATAAGATTGAATTTTAGTGCAAAAAATGAGGCCGTAAAAATTATGATCATTCTTTTATTAAACAGCCCTCGTAATTAAATAAAGTTCTCGCCCCTAGCTAATTTAAGTGGCGGAATAAAATGTCATTTTTACTACATTTTACCTGAACTTTGGGATACCAGAGTTAAAGGGATGAGACAGGTACAACGACACGATATCTAGGGGCAATTCATAGGTAAATTCCGTCGCCCTAACTACAAGACGATGTGCACTTTCTCTGATTCTGTTCCCACGAGGAGGAGGTGGAGGAGGAGGCAAATATATTGGATCATTCGGATCATACAAAACGTCTTTGTGCAGAACAGCTTTCTCTTGTTTCATGGCCTACTTCACTCCATTACAGAAACTACTGCACTGTTTTATCGACTTGCTTCTGTCATACCTCCTCCCATGATCAAAATTAAAATATTTTAAACCCATACATGTACACATTTGAGTTCGAAGTCTGCCATATTGGAAACAAAGAGCCACATTCTTTGAATGTTTTGGAAATGGTTAGTGCTACGAAAAATAAAACAATATCTATCCAACTGATTTGAAATGTTCAACACTGTCTGATTTCATCAAGGTAGATAAAGTTATAAAGATAACTACAGAAATAGCCATAAAGAATAAACCAGTAATTTTTGTAATAGGTTTTATAAAAGCTTTTAACTTAGCTTCCTTAGAAGTGGAGTAGCAGAAGAGACTAGTAATTTGGTGCTGCATTACGCCCTTTTCCACAGACGTAAGAAGAAAGAGGTGTGGTCATTCAAAGTAATGACAACTCACAACGACGAGATCTTGGTGTCGAGATTATGTTCCACTTTTAATTCTCTACAATTGTAGCTTCAGCTGTGTCTAGTCAGCCTACTTTAAGGCTCAACCAAGTAAGCGCTTCGCTCATATGGCCTTCTACCAACAATTCTTCTTTGGTCAACTCTTGCTTTTCTTTCTTCAGCCGTTTATCTATTTAATTTAACTACGATGTTATAATACAACGGATCTATTAGTAGATACCTCTTGCATCGTCACGTGACCTCAGAGACCTCGGTGCTAGGCAAGTGTGTCTGCTTCTATGTGTGTTAGATAGATGCCACACGTCTAAAGAGACATCTTGGGTTGAATTGGATTCGGCACAGCGACCAGTCTTGAGCTGTTGTACCTGTGTCCCCAAGTGGGGCATCCTCGGAAAGAAGGATGAGACGACAGGAGACAGAGAGCGTCCGATTTCAGGAGTCACGTAAGTGCAGAGGGCAGGTACTAGTTGGAAGCTCTCCCAACGGACCAGTACAATCGGCATTCCAACGGCCGTAGTTCTGAGACCGTAGAAGCAAGTGTTCAGCATCCTGCCATGCAGCGCAGAGACTCTCGCCGAAACCTCTACCCAGGAAGAGACTACAAGATGACAGATGATGTGAAATGATAATTCAGGAAAAGGAAATTCGGGAATGTAATTAACGTTCTCCGCATTCACCTAGCGACCCGGGAAAACGTAAAGTTGCAAAAATCAACGTGAAGTGCATCCCTCACCCTCCCTATAGTCCGGATTTAGCCCCATGTGACATTTTCTATTCCCTAATTTGAAGAAACGCCTTCGTGGGAGACATTATCCATCATCGGAAGCAGTGGTGAAGGCTGCGGAGGCGATTTTGAAGGATCTCTCAAAAAATGGCTTCCAGCATGTCTTTGAAGACTGGCAGAAACGCTGGGACAAGTTCATCGCATTCAGGGGAGACTATTTTGAGAAGAACCATCAAAATTATGAGGATGAGTAAAGATACGTTGCTAAAAAAAAATTGTGATCATTCTTTGTTGAACAACCCTCGTGTATATATACGATAATTTTATCCCAGCAGAGATTCGGTATTTCAATTTTTTTTTATTTATACTATTATTTCAAGGCAGTTGCATCATAGTACCAAAATCGATAGTGATTTTGAGTAGAGTGATAATCCGATTCTAAAAAGTGTGTCACTATAAGAAAGAGCAAAGAGTGACCTCGCACTTAAAGTTCAAACTAAACACAAATAATATATCAGAAATGGTTAAAGCGTCGAAAATCCTTATTTGACATATATTTCGTGTTTTGACGAAATAGTAAATAGTAAATCGTTTTGTGAGCAGACTAGTGAAGGCAGGCAGGTAGAGAAAGAGTGAGCGAGAGAATCATCTTCCCCCGCAGAGAGAAGTTGCTCTGAAAAAGGTACATGTTGAAGTAATGAGCACAGATTTCCTGGAACAGCACAAATAAGATCGCCTCTGTGGGAAAGAAAGCTTGCCTTTTTCTGTAGAAAATTCCTGTAGAGGTCGTTACACTGCACAAGTGTTCCACAGGTGGTCTCACCTGGCTTCGAGGGGCGAAATTTTGACTAAATAATATGTCACTGTCACATAGGTTTCTCTACCCACTTTCCTTCATTTCTATATCCTTCCTACAAACTATTCTTACGAAAACTTATTTTTCTCTAATTTACACTTTCCAACTTTACGTATATCGGAAGATGAATGAAATGATGTTCAAATAAGTACAGGGTACATAGAGCTTAGAGTTACTTAGCTAAATCTTATCGGACGAAGAATGAACTGATTCTCAAAGGAGTACAGGGTACATAGAGCTTAGAGTTACCAGACATTCATATTTCAGGATAAGAGAAAACCTCCAACGTTAAGTCATATCGGATGATGAATGAAATGATGTTCAAATGAGTACAGAGTACATAGAGCTTAGAGATACTAGACATTCATCTTTCAGGATAAGGGAAACCCTCCAACGTTAACTCATATCGGACGATGAATGAAATGATGTTCAAATGAGTACAGGGTACATAGAGCTTAGAGTTACTAGACATTCATCTTTCAGGATAAGGGAAACCCTCCAACGTTAACTCATATCGGACGATGAATGAAATGATGTTCAAATGAGTACAGGGTACATAGAGCTTAGAGTTACCAGACATTCATCTTTCAGGATAAGGGAAAACCTCCAACGTTAAGTCATATCAGACGATGAATGAAATGATGTTCAAATGAGTACAGGGTACATAGAGCTTAGAGTTACCAGACATTCATCTTTCAGGATAAGAGAAACCCTCCAACGTTAAGTCATATCGGACGATGAATGAAATGATGTTCAAATAAGTACAGGGTACATAGAGCTTAGAGTTACCAGACATTCATCTTTCAGGATAAGGGAAAACCTCCAACGTTAAGTCATATCGGACGATGAATGAAATGATATTCAAATGAGTATAGGGTACATAGAGCTTAGAGTTACCAGACATACATCTTTCAGGATAAGGGAAAACCTCCAATGTTAAGTCATATCGGACGATGAATGAAATGATATTCAAATGAGTATAGGGTACATAGAGCTTAGAGTTACCAGACATACATCTTTCAGGATAAGGGAAAACCTCCAACGTTAAGTCATATCGGACGATGAATGAAATGATATTCAAATGAGTATAGGGTACATAGAGCTTAGAGTTACCAGACATACATCTTTCAGGATAAGGGAAAACCTCCAATGTTAAGTCATATCGGACGATGAATGAAATGATATTCAAATGAGTATAGGGTACATAGAGCTTAGAGTTACCAGACATACATCTTTCAGGATAAGGGAAAACCTCCAACGTTAAGTCATATCGGACGATGAATGAAATGATATTCAAATGAGTATAGGGTACATAGAGCTTAGAGTTACCAGACATACATCTTTCAGGATAAGAGAAAACCTCCAACGTTAAGTCATATCGGACGATGAATGAAATGATATTCAAATGAGTACAGGTTACATACAGCTTAGAGCTACTTGACATTCGTCTATCAGGATAAGGGAAAACCCTTGTTTGGACTTACCCTGACCGAGAGTGGAACTTAGGACATCTTGAACATAAGACAGACGTGCTAGCACCAGGCCAAATAAGTGGACATTTTTATGTTCATGTGTCTGTTTCGTAAATCATGGAAAATTTCTCCTAAACGGAAGAAGACTTATCAAAAATGTTAACAGAAAATTAAATATAAATATGCTAAATATAATTTATTTAAATTTGTAGTACCTTAACATCAATCGATGGGGTCCTTTTTTATCATAATGAGACATTTAAAAATTTGCATTGGCATATCGATCTGGGGAAACCTCAAAAATCATGGACCGTCCTGCTGGATAATGAAGAACAGAGGAGGGAAGCCACGTGCGGTTCATGTTGGGAGGCGTACAGATAAATCAGGACGTAGGCACGCTAATTTGGCTCCTGGCAAGCAGTTGGTGGATTTAATCGAGTTGCCATTACTGAACATTGCCGGGGACGGACAGAAATGGAGCAGCACAAAACAAATTGGCGGAGCAGTCTTCACGTGATATATGCTCCGCCTACAGCCACTTGAAAACACTTTGTAACGGCGCCTTCTCCTAATAACACCAAAATATCTCAAACAATTCATAGATACTCTTTCAAAAACAACCCACACATTCGCATGACATTCTCTACTCATTCGTCAACATACATGAACTACCGACAATTTCTTTGGAATACACGAACCTCCGCCAAGTACAAATTTCGTTCCGTCACGCGAGTGTCTTTTGCCTCCCCACCGCCTAACGACATACACTGACTCTCATAAATAATCGGACAGACTTTGCATTTCACTGTGGAGTGCTCTATAAAGCAGGATAGATTATGTGTATCAATCTCAAGGTACTCCTTGTGTTAAGAAAAGATCATTTGCTATGAATATCCATTTTAGAGATTGAAAATGTGGCTAAACTAAGAGCTTCCCCATTCAACCTTGTTTACGTCATGAGTTTACCACACAAAAAGAATCGGACAGCACAAATGAAATGCAATACAAACGAGTAGGTCAAGTCTGTCAGTAGACAAAACAACATCGTAGAAGAAGTACGTCAACTGTGTACCAAGAAGAAGGCAAGAGGGCCCAGAGGAAAGCAGAGTACCTTCGAACAGAGAGTTAGTGACCTATCGCTGTGAAAAGAACAAAATATACCTGGAAATAGCAGAAATTATGAATCTTAGCAAAAGTACAGTTAGTGACATAATTCACCGGTATAAGTATGAAGACAGAATAGAATCTCGAGCAAAGCCAGGACGACCAAAACTTCTTACCGATAGGCAGGAGTCTTATATTACGTGGAGGGTAAAACCGAATCCGCGTATAAGTGCTCCGGTGATTTGTGCTGAGATTCAGAAAGAACTGGGACTGACAGTCCTGAAATGGTCAGAAGGGCTATGCGAAAACAAGATTTTAATGGTCGCGTAGCCATACATTTCCAGCAAGAATAAAGGAAGCGATTACAATTTGCCAAAGACTTTGTTAAGGGTATGTATGACTGAAATTTTCAAATTCTGAACTAATAATGCTAGCTTTTTCTAATTTACACCATAGGTGTACTATAATGTAAACATGTAACAACCTATATTTAAACCATTTTTCTCCAGCAGTTTAGAAATTATGATAAATTTTGTATGTTTTTTGTTACGTCGCTAAAAAAAGTCCCTTGCGACAAAATATTTTGAATTTTGGTCTAATATTTTAACCCTATGTTCATAATACACATACTTTTTGAAATTTCTCTGGGTTTTTCTGTGTCTCCTTTAGTTTAGGTCACAAAATTTTTTTAATTTACAAATATTCTTTTTTTGTCTAAAAAACTGTAAGTTTTGTGTTTGAAAATTAAAAATATATGCTTATATACACTTCACAATAAAACCTAGGGCAATTTCCATTCCTCATGATATTCTGAACCTGTGTAGGAAATTTCATGAATGTAGTACAAAAGCTGCATCGCAAGGAGCATTTTACAGGAAGAAAAATGCTGAAAATATGAACATTGAGAAAACAGCGATTAAAGATTTGATTGCATAACTCACATTAAAATCCACCAGGCTGATAGGTTGGACCCTAAGATTTCTTTTTCCTCTCCTCTGTTGCTGCTTTTTCCACCTTTTTCTTCTTTAGATGTTGCTTTTCTTCTGCACAACTTCGCTTCTTGCTTTGCAGGATACGAGTCTGATCTCGCTGCACTGAAGTTTTCCTTGCTGAGTCTACTACACTTTCATCTCTGATATTTTGCTGCAGCTCCAATGACTTAAGACTACCCATGTTAAACTCACTGATGCTTTTAATAACAGCAAGATCCAATTTTTGTTTTGATATGAAAACTTCCTTTGGGCACTTATTCCATATGACATGATGCAAAGATTCATTGGCATTCTGTGTTTTTCCTGTTTTGCACCTCTCTAGTAATGTTGTAGAAGCCAGCCTCTGATATATTGGAAACATTTTAGGAATTATTTTGTCTGAAAGCCTTATTTTTCTTTTCTTGAATTGAAAATTTAAGAACGGAAAACAGACAAAGAATGTGGATGTAGGCAAAAGAGGGCGTGACTGACAGAGTTTAAAGGCCACCGACATTTAAATAAGCATTTAAAAATGGCGTTCGGAGGCAAATTATGTATTTTTCACATTTGGGAATGTCTAAATTATTTTATAGAATTAAAATAAAAAAGCCGTTATTTTCACGATTTTCATGAAATTTCAGTCATACATACCCTTAACAAGACAACCGATTGGTGGGACCAAGTTACTTTTGGTGACGAAAGCAAATACAAGCTTGCTGGTTCCGATGGCAGGATGGTTGTGTGGAGCTGGAAGAGCGCAATTTAGAAGGCACAGCCAAACACGGCGGAGGGAGTGTAATGGTATGGGGCTGTATTTCCTCTACGGGAGTGGGAAAGCTGGTGTTCATAGACACAACCATGAACAAGGAAGGATATCTGAGACTATTACAACAAAATTTAAAACAAAGTGCAGAAATGATGGATATTTTGGACAGCTTCTCAATTTATCAGGATAATGATCCGAAGCATACGGCCCACATTGTGTAGATATGGTTACTTTACAACTGTCCTCATGTACTGCATCCACCCCCTCAGTCCCCAGATCTTAATCCCATAGAGGCAGTATGGGATAGACTGGAGAAGGCCGTGGGGAAGACCCCATCACCTCCAAACAGCAATTGAAGGAGAGGTTACAAGAAATGGAGCAAACTTTCTACAGAGTACCTATAAAACCTGGTTCACATCTTGACAGATAGGTTGCGAGAAGTAGTGAAAAGAAGGGGGAGAGTCACAAAGTACTAAGCCATATTTTGTATCACACTCAAGTTGTTATGTCCGATTACTTTTGAGAGCCAAAAAATGCCATATTTCTTTTTAATTCTTAAAAAAGCACGTATTATATAATTTTTGTGTGAAACAACATTTATTTTCTAACAAGAACGAACCAAGTAACTGTCGAATATCATTATTTCAATAAAATAGCACATCAAATGGTGATTTAACTCTGCTTTGTCTGATTATTTTATGGGAGTCTCTGCATATCTCAACAGGCACTTGTTAATCCACTGCTGCGAACGTCATTTGTCACCGACGGAAGTGAATTACCAGTTCCGACAAGTATATACATACACACAGGGAAAAGTCCACGTAAATATCTAAAGTAAAAGTGCAACTTCAATTTAAACATTACCAAAACACTAAAAAAAGGAGATAAAACAGTTATTCCAAAAGAAATTGGAGGGTGAAGACAAGTTTGAACCATAAGAAATGACAAACGAAACAGTTGAATTCAGTCTCTGTCCTCAAATGACCCTTGTTATCAAAGCGAGAATCGGGATCTAAAAATAATAATCAAAAGAAGAAGGTGGAAGCTCGCAGCGCAAGAAGACAGTGTTTTGTTCACACTGTCCACTTGTCATGGGAGGGGCGGGGCGGGATATTCATTAAAATCACACGCAGACAGCTTGACGAGCAGAGCAAACCGCCCCCGGGGGCGGCACACATACACAGCGTGCTCCATATCTCAGTCCCTAACTACCTGTTGCTTCGTTATGCGGTTCTAAATAGAGAGGCGGTTCACAGAGCGCGAAAATATTAACCAATCACAACCAGGGAAAATAAAAACATTACCAGTTCCAGTTTTTATATATTTCACTACTTTTGTACAAAATATTCTTACAAATATTTATTCCTCTATCCTCTTCAAGATAAACACCATCTTACCGTTAATTTTTTGTAGGTACAAGGTAATACAGTTATTTTAAGCGATAGTCAAGTGTTTTAAACAGCTGGTTGCTGGGGAATATGGGAATAGAGTAGACTTTAAGTGATAGTCAAATGTTTTAAACAGCTGGTTGTTAGGGAATATGCGAATACAGTAGACTTTAAGTGATAGTCAAATGTTTTAAACAGCTTGTTGCTAGGGAACATGGGAATAAAGTAGACTTTAAGTGATAGTCAAATGTTTTAAACAGCTGGTTGCTAGGGAATACGGGAATACAGTAGACTTTAAGTGATAGTCAAATGTTTTAAACAGCTGGTTGCTAGAGAATATGGGAATAAAGTAAACTTTAAGTGATAGTCAAATGTTTTAAACAGCTGGTTGCTAGGGAATATGGGAATACAGTAGACTTTAAGTGATAGTCAAATGTTTTAAACTGCTGGCTGCTAGGGAACATGGGAATACAGTAGACAGTAAGTGATAGTCAAATGTTTTAAACTGCTGGTTGCTAGGGAATATGGGAATACAGTAGACTGTAAGTGATAGTCAAATGTTTTAAACTGCTGGTTGCTAGGGAATATGGGAATACAGTAGACTGTAAGTGATAGTCAAATGTTTTAAACTGCTGGTTGCTAGGGAATATGGGAATACAGTAGACTTTAAGTGATAGTCAAATGTTTTAAACAGCTTGTTGCTAGGGAATATGGGAATACAGTAGACTTTAAGTGATAGTCAAATGTTTTAAACTGCTGGTTGCTAGGGAATATGGGAATACAGTAGACTGTAAGTGATAGTCAAATGTTTTAAACAGCTTGTTGCTAGGGAATATGGGAATACAGTAGACTTTAAGTGATAGTCAAATGTTTTAAACTGCTGGTTGCTAGGGAATATGGGAATACAGTAGACTGTAAGTGATAGTCAAATGTTTTAAACTGCTGGTTGCTAGGGAACATGGGAATACAGTAGACTTTAAGTGATAGTCAAATGTTTTAAACTGCTGGTTGCTAGGGAATATGGGAATACAGTAGATTTTAAGTGATAGTCAAATGTTTTAAACAGCTGGTTGCTAGGGAATATGGGAATGCAGTAGATTTTAAGTGATAGTCAAATGTTTTAAACTACTGGTTGCTAGGGAACATGGGAATACAGTAGACTTTAGGTGATAGTCAAATGTTTTAAACAGCTGGTTGCTAGGGAATATGGGAATACAGTAGATTTTAAGTGATAGTCAAATGTTTTAAACAGCTGGTTGCTAGGGAATATGGGAATACAGTAGACTTTAGGTGATAGTCAAATGTTTTAAACAGCTGGTTGCTAGGGAATATGGGAATACAGTAGATTTTAAGTGATAGTCAAATGTTTTAAACAGCTGGTTGCTAGGGAATATGGGAATACAGTAGACTTTAAGTGATAGTCAAATGTTTTAAACAGCTGGTTGCTAGGGAATATGGGAATACAGTAGATTTTAAGTGATAGTCAAATGTTTTAAACAGCTGGTTGCTAGGGAACATGGGAATACAGTAGACTTTAGGTGATAGTCAAATGTTTTAAACAGCTGGTTGCTAGGGAATATGGGAATACAGTAGATTTTAAGTGATAGTCAAATGTTTTAAACAGCTGGTTGCTAGGGAATATGGGAATACAGTAGACTTTAGGTGATAGTCAAATGTTTTAAACAGCTGGTTGCTAGGGAACATGGGAATACAGTAGATTTTAAGTGATAGTCAAATGTTTTAAACAGCTGGTTGCTAGGGAATATGGGGATACAGTAGATTTTAAGTGACAGTCAAATGTTTTAAAGAGCTGGTTGCTAGGGAATATGGGAATACAGTAGATTTTAAGTGATAGTCAAATGTTTTAAACAGCTGGTTGCTAGGGAATATGGGAATACAGTAGATTTTAAGTGATAGTCAAATGTTTTAAACAGCTGGTTGTTAGGGAATATGGGAATACAGAAGACTTTAAGTGATAGTCAAATGTTTTAAACAGCTGGTTGCTAGGGAACATGGGAATACAGTAGACTTTAGGTGATAGTCAAATGTTTTAAACAGGTGGTCGCTAGGGAATATGGGAATACAGTAGACTTTAAGTGATAGTCAAATGTTTTAAACTGCTGGTTGCTAGGGAATATGGGAATACAGTAGACTTTAAGTGATAGTCAAATGTTTTAAACTGCTGGTTGCTAGGGAATATGGGAATACAGTAGACTTTAGGTGATAGTCAAATGTTTTAAACAGGTGGTCGCTAGGGAACATGGGAATACAGTAGACTTTAAGTGATAGTCAAATGTTTTAAACTGCTGGTTGCTAGGGAATATGGGAATACAGTAGACTTTAGGTGATAGTCAAATGTTTTAAACAGGTGGTCGCTAGGGAACATGGGAATACAGTAGACTTTAGGTGATAGTCAAATGTTTTAAACAGCTGGTTGCTAGGAAATATGGGAATACAGTAGACTTTAGGTGATAGTCAAATGTTTTAAACTGCTGGTTGCTAGGGAACATGGGAATACAGTAGACTTTAGGTGATAGTCAAATGTTTTAAACTGCTGGTTGCTAGGGAATATGGGAATACAGTAGACTTTAGGTGATAGTCAAATGTTTTAAACAGCTGGTTGCTAGGGAATATGGGAATACAGTAGACTTTAGGTGATAGTCAAATGTTTTAAACAGCTGGTTGCTAGGGAACATGGGAATACAGTAGACTTTAGGTGATAGTCAAATGTTTTAAACAGCTGGTTGCTAGGGAATATGGGAATACAGTAGACTTTAAGTGATAGTCAAATGTTTTAAACAGCTGGTTGCTAGGGAACATGGGAATACAGTAGACTTTAGGTGATAGTCAAATGTTTTAAACAGCTGGTCGCTAGGGAACATGGGAATACAGTAGACTTTAGGTGATAGTCAAATGTTTTAAACAGCTGGTTGCTAGGGAATATGGGAATACAGTAGACTTTAAGTGATAGTCAAATGTTTTAAACTGCTGGTTGCTAGGGAACATGGGAATACAGTAGACTTTAGGTGATAGTCAAATGTTTTAAACAGCTGGTTGCTAGAGAACATGGGAATACAGTAGACTTTAGGTGATAGTCAAATGTTTTAAACTGCTGGTTGCTAGGGAATATGGGAATACAGTAGACTTTAAGTGATAGTCAAA
Organism: Mantis religiosa; assembly: GCA_030765055.1. Taxonomy (NCBI): domain Eukaryota; kingdom Metazoa; phylum Arthropoda; class Insecta; order Mantodea; family Mantidae; genus Mantis; species Mantis religiosa. Next base: position 224,182,615 of record CM060951.1, on the reverse strand, counting down.
TGTTTCTAAACAGCTGGTTGCTGGCGAATATGGGAATACAGTAGACTTTAAGTGATAGTCAAATGTTTTAAACAGCTGGTTGCTAGAGAACATGGGAATACAGTAGACCTTAAGTGATAGTCAAATGTTTTAAACAGCTGGTCGCTAGGGAATATGGGAATACAGTAGACTTTAGGTGATAGTCAAATGTTTTAAACTGCTGGTTGCTAGGGAATATGGGAATACAGTAGACTTTAGGTGATAGTCAAATGTTTTAAACAGCTGGTTGCTAGGGAATATGGGAATACAGTAGACTTTAAGTGATAGTCAAATGTTTTAAACTGCTGGTTGCTAGGGAATATGGGAATACAGTAGACTTTAGGTGATAGTCAAATGTTTTAAACAGCTGGTTGCTAGGGAATATGGGAATACAGTAGACTTTAAGTGATAGTCAAATGTTTTAAACTGCTGGTTGCTAGGGAATATGGGAATACAGTAGACTTTAGGTGATAGTCAAATGTTTTAAACTGCTGGTTGCTAGGGAATATGGGAATACAGTAGACTTTAGGTGATAGTCAAATGTTTTAAACTGCTGGTTGTTAGGGAATATGGGAATACAGTAGACTTTAGGTGATAGTCAAATGTTTTAAACAGCTGGTTGCTAGGGAATATGGGAATACAGTAGACTTTAAGTGATAGTCAAATGTTTTAAACTGCTGGTTGCTAGGGAATATGGGAATACAGTAGACTTTAGGTGATAGTCAAATGTTTTAAACAGCTGGTTGCTAGGGAATATGGGAATACAGTAGACTTTAAGTGATAGTCAAATGTTTTAAACAGCTGGTCGCTATTTGCCTATTTTATTCCTTTGTTCAGAAACGTAAGCCTTTAAGTTATAAGCACGTTTTCTACAATTACTAGCCTAATTTCTGAGTTTTATAGTGACTATAAATGCCTATATGATACTTTGTGCGTATTCTGCTTATTAGTGCCTGAAACTGCCCCTTTAACCAATTTCTTCTGTTTGTAATTTATAACAACAGCTTTTGCATTTGTTGGTTTCAACGTCAAGTTTTCGAGGAAGAGACATTTCTTTCTGCTGCACATTGGATATACAAAAAGGAGTTTATTAAGGAGACACATCTGTGCAAATTGGCTCAAAACTTACAATAATACCAAAGTTAGTTCTTTTTGTCTTAAAATTAATATAGACATACTTCAATAATATAAAGTCATTTTCTAGATGCACTACAGAAAACGTCACGTGACTATTTATATAACCCTACAGCTATATTGTAGCTGCTGTTACGTAATTTTAACCTCAGATTTCTCAGATTTCATATTTTCTACATTTTCCTAACTTCAAAATGTCCCACAGGATGCAGTTTTCTATTAATCTGTATCAAATTCTAAACATGTCTGTAAGGGCAACTGCATATTAAGTGTATCGATTTACATTTGTTGCGTTTTTGTTATTTGTATTCAAAAGGATTATAATGCTTACTCCTTACTGAAAACGCTTAGGAAAATAAAAATTGTTAAATAGGTATGATTATGTTTTCCTTTCGTTGATATGGCGAAGACAAATATTTCACATAAGTACAGGTCATTAATAGGTTAAAATGGGTCCAGAAACGTATACCCCAAGAATTAATTTTTAAAATTAAAATATGTGGGACATTTTGAAAATCGCCTGTAGTTTAGATATACACTGTTAATTCCTCAGAAACTAATGTAACTAGAAAGCTGAAACTTATTATCCCATTCTTAATCGATTACAAAAATAAATGGTATAAATTTGCAACAAATCTAACAAAAGCTTCAGATATTTCAATTTTCACCCTTAGCCCCCCCCCCCCATGTTTTTGTTTTTTGGCATAGTTAATTACTCCACATCTTTCTGCACCTTTGTTCTTACTTAGTGAAGTGGATTTATATGTATTTTAATTATACGACAATATCTGTTATTTTAACTTGCTGTGGAGCCATTTATGAAATTTGGAATAAATGTAGAACTATATCGTCTAGAGAACCGCAAAATAGTATTTGTTTAGGGAATTTGTTGTAGCATATGTTATGATGATTGATATTTTGTTATAGTACATCTTAATAAAATTGTGTATTTCTAAGTGTTTACATAATAAATGTTTAGTGCTTATTTAAGTGCCTATTTCACACATTTTTACTGCCCATAAATCCGCTCCCTATTTATGACACTTGGATCAGTTCTGGGTTTTTGTATACTGAGTGAATTCTTTTCGTGTAGGGTGCATGCTGTTTGTGTAGCAAGCGTTCTCTGTCACACACAGTCGCCGTTCTTGTCGCACTGGGTAGCACATACCTCCCTTGGACCTTTTCCTCCGTGCTGAATGGAGGCGCACGTGGATCGGGGCCTGAATTTCGGCGCGGCCTGTAGACCGGGGTCGTTACTCTGCCGTGATATTAATCCCTCCCTGGTTTTAATTTATTAACCTCCCTCACACTAACTCGAGGGGCTGCTTGATTTATAAGTTCTCTCGGTATGCTAATCTCCGATTGGCTAATTGGTTCCGCTAACGCTGACCATTTGGAAGTCCTTTTGTATTTATACAGAGGCGTGGTCATCGGAATGTCGAACCCCGGACCTCCGACGGCAGATAAAACATGTAGATCTCTCAGTTGTGTTGTAAATCATTTGGATATCTCTATTTGATCATTCTCCTGTTTGTTCTTCACTTATTCCCGTCTCTTTTTCATTCCTGTGAACAAAATTAAGAAAAAATCATTTTAAATACCAAGTCAATTTCTTAGCCATAACAAAACACCTCACATTACTTTCTCTATCCGTTCTTCTACCAACTAGTATTTTAAATGGTAGCGGTTGTTTTGTTTTGGGCGCCTAGAGTTGAAAAGTGTTTAAATATGTAATTTAAAATCGATATGGACATGTTAAAAGTAAAATAAGAAAGAAAATTGTTAAAATTCAGTAGGTCATGAGATGACGCAATGTTTTATGATTGGTACTTTTAAAAATGAGATTGTGTAATGTATGAGGCGGACCATTAAACATTAACTTTGATTGGTAGTGATGACGACGAGAGAATAAAAATCAATAATTTTGGTAAAACAGCGGTAAATAAAGAGTCTCTTGATGGAAGAACGTTAAAGAAAAGATGTAAATTCAATGCCGCGAGCAAGCCTTGCAAAAGAGCTAATATCAGTTTTCTATTAATTGTAATCAAGGTGTACAATATTACTGTCAAGTTTTATACAAAAAATTATATAAATAATACAAATGAAATTAAACATATTGATATTTTTAAAGTAAAAAGAACTTATTGGTATCGAAGCTTATTCAGAACATTTATCCTTTTCACTCGCGATCACGTCTGAAAACTCACAGTTCAGACAGAAGCAGATCCGGATATATTTTAGATACATGCACATGGCGCCCAACGTGGGACTTCTGAAACGTCGTCCTCAAGCGTCGCATTTGTAGCAAAATAATTTCTCTTACAGAATCGTTATTTTTCTGATTCACCTGAAACAGTTTCACACAAAATCTATAGAGAGACTTCAGCACATTATAGCAAAAAGCATTCAATGTATACATATTTTCATGCAAGTATGTTAAGTATGTGACAGTTGTTTCAGCCTCGAAAGAGAAAATCAATATTGTTTATTTGTTTTATGACGATATTTAAAATGTAAAATTATTTAAACAATGGAAATTAATTGTTCTTTCACACTAGCCGTGTGTAGGAGACACTATGAAAGCGTAGAGCCAGACTAAAAATTCAATGCCATAGCCGGGATTTGAACAACGGATCTTCTGGCATATGCCTAGCCGCTCTAAACCATTGAGCTAGTATGACTAATGTGCGACCATGACATTAAATTCTCCAACTGACTCGTGTTTTTCCGGTAAACCACTAGGAGTTCTCATAAACACATGAGACAACTACCTTAATGGCGACTTACTGTGCTGCAAGTACTTTAAGGCCCGGGCTTTATAGTAAACCACTAGGAGTTCTCATAAACACGTAAGACAACTACCTTAATGACGACTTACTATGCTGTAAGTACTTTAAGGCCCGGACTTTAGAAGATCCGTGGTTCAAATCCCAGCTATGGCATTGGATTTCTCAGTCTAGCTCTACCCTTTCATATTCAAACAATTTTTGAAGTATTATAATGTTTAAAGTAAGTTTAAAAAGGGAAATTGTGATAATAATTCACATGTATAGGTTGCCTCGAAAGACGTAGTCATAAAGGAACGCGTGGTTCCTATGGAAAAAGAAAATAAATCTTCTTCCACAAAAGATGGACGCGTGAGAGTAAGTTTGAAGGTTGTAGAAGAATGGACCAAAATCAGAATCAGTTTGATCGTCGAATAGGACAGTTACTATACGAGGGTGGTCTGAAATTTTCCCGAGCTAATAAAGATACAAGACATTTCTTCAGAAATTTTATTTTTCAACATAGTCTCCTTGTAACTCTACACACTTCTTCCAGCGATGCTCCCACCTCTGTAACCCGTCCAAATAGTACTCGGCGTTTTTCAACATAGTCTCCTTGTAACTGTACACACTTCTCCCAGCGATGCTCCCATCTCTGTAACCCGTCCAAATAGTACTCGGCGTTTTTCAACATATTCTTCTTGTAACTCTACACACTTCTCCCAGCGATGCTCCCATCTCTGTAACCCGTCCAAATAGTACTCGGCGTTTTTCAACATAGTCTACTTGTAACTCTACACACTTCTTCCAGCGATGTTCCCATCTCTGTAACCCGTCCAAATAGTACTCGGCGTTTTTCAACATGGTCTCCCTGTAACTGTACACACTTCCCCAGCGATGCTCCCATCTCTGTAACCCGTCCAAATAGTACTCGGCGTTTTTCAACATAGTCTCCTTGTAACTGTACACACTTCTCCCAGCGATGCTCCCATCTCTGTAACCCGTCCAAATAGTACTCGGCGTTTTTCAACATAGTCTCCTTGTAACTCTACACACTTCTCCCAGCTATGCTCCCATCTCTGTAACCCGTACAAATAGTACTCGACGTTTTTCAACATAGTCTCCTTGTAACTCTACACACTTCTCCCAGCGATTCTCCCATCTCTGTAACCCGTCCAAATAGTACTCGGCGTTTTTCAACAGTCTCCTTGTAACTCTGCACACTTCTCTCAGCGATGCTCCCATCTCTGTAACCCGTCCAAATAGTACTCGCCGTTTTTCAACGAAGTCTCCTTGTAACTCTACACACTTCTTCCAGCGAGCTCCCATCTCTGTAACCCGTCCAAATAGTACTCGGCGTTTTTCAACAAAGTCTCCTTGTAACTCTACATACTTCTCCTAGCGATGCTCTCATATCTGTAACCCGTCCAAACAGTACTCGGCGTTTTTCAACATAGTCTCCTTGTAACTCGGCCCAAATGACCTTGTTGTCGACGGGCCCTAAAACACCACACACTCCTTGCAACTCTACACACTTCTCCCAGCGATGCTCCCATCTCTGTAAACCGTACAAATAGTACTCGACGGTTTTCAACAAAGTCTCCTTGTAACTGTACACACTTCTCCCAGCGATGTTCCTATCTCAGTAACCCGTCCAAATGGTACTCGGCGTTTTTCAACATAGTCTCCTTGTAATTCTACACACTTCTCCCAGCTATTCTGCCATCTCTGTAACCCGTCCAAATAGTACTCGGCGTTTTTCAACATAGTCTCCTTGTAACTCTACACACTTCTCCCAGCGATGCTCCCATCTCTGTAAACCGTCAAAATAGTACTCGACGTTTTTCAACAAAGTCTCCTTGTAACTCTACACACTTCTCCCAGCGAGCTCCCATCTCTGTAACCCGTCCAAATAGTACTCGGCGTTTTTCAACATAGTCTCCTTGTAACTCTACACACTACTCCCAGCGATGCTCCCATCTCTGTAACCCGTCCAAATAGTATTCGGCGTTTTTTCAACATAGTCTCCTTGTAACTCTACACACTTCTCCCAGCGATGCTCCTATCTCTGTAACTCTTCCAAATAGTACTTGGCGTTTTTCAACATAGTCTTCTTGTAACTCTCCACGCTTCTCCCAGCGATGCTCCCATCTCTGTAACCCGTCCAAATAGTAGCCGGCGTTTTTCTCTGTAAAATAATTGTTGCCTCTTCATTTCACGAAAATCTGTCCTCCGAGCGCAATTTTCAGATGAGGGAACAAAAAGGAAGCGCTTGGGGCTAGATCTGGTCAGTCATGTAGTTCAAACAGTAATTCGTGGATTTTCGCTATTGCAATCGCTGAGGTGTGTTGTCTTGGGGAAACAGGATTTTCTTTTTCTGCAAATTTGGCCGTTTTTCCGCAAGTTCTACCTTCATTTTGTCAAGTAATGATGCGTGATATGCTCCTGTAATGCCTTTTTCTTCTTGAAGATAATCGATTAAAATAACTCCATGACTATCCCAAAAGACAGTCGCCATCACTTTCCCAGCCGAAAAGCAAACCGTTTTTGCGTTTTTGGTGCCGGTGCCCCCTTTGCAGCCCACTGTTTGAACTGTACTTTTGTTTCAGACTTATATTAGTGTATCCAGGTTTCATCTACAGTAATTAATCGGCGCCGAAACTCGGTTTATTGCGCCTAAACTGCACCAACAGAGCGTTGGAAAAGTTCATTCGAACACGTCTTCGATCTAACGTGAGCAAACGAGGCACCCAACGCGCGGACAGCTTTCTAATGTCTAAATGTTGATTTAATATGTGACAAACACGTTCTTTTGACATATTCATAATCTCTGCTAACTCTCTATTTTTAATTCGGCGGTCGTCTAGCTCCATTTGGTGAACTTAGGCGATGTTTTTGTCTGTGGTTGCAGTTTTTGGACGTCCCAGAACGTTGATTGTCTCCCAAGCTCTTACGGCCACGTTTAAATTCAGCTTCCCAAAATTTCACTGTGGTAAATGATGGTGCAGAGTCCCCATACACTGAATCCAACTCATCTTTGATTTGCGTAGGCGTATTACCTTTCAAAAACAAATATTTAATGACAGCTAGATACTCGATTTTGTCCTTTTTCATAAAAACATTCTATAAACTCACTCAAACGGCTGTTAACAACTGAGTTTCCAAAATGTTAAAATTTTGGTAAGTAATGGTCAGCACATGTACAACGAGTGCTGCCATGTTCATGTTGAGGTCGGAAACTTTTTAGACCACCTATGTATGTGTTAACAAACGCGATTTAAGTAAATCATTAGGTTAGGAAGATTTTATTAATTTAAATAAGCGGATGAACTTAATAATTTTAGTTCGATTGTTGCAGAACATGTACGCTTAGATAGGGAATACACTGGAAATGTTAAAGTTCATTTCTGTTATAAGTTTCGTGTCAATTTAATCAACCACTAATAACAACTAATAGCAAGTTTTATATTTGTTCTAGTAAGTGAAAAACTCAGCTCAAAATAATACATTTGGTAGATCCTATTATTTTTCTAGCACTTATTGCGCACTAGGTATACTTGAATTTTCAAATGTTTCATTTTTTAAGCAGTTTTTGAGGAGATGTCTCCAAATCGACACCGCTTTATCTGTTTATTTTGTGTTTAAAGCAGCCTAGAAAGTTTCCTGTCTAAGTTTGAGCCATATGCCCCAGTTTTATTAACTTTCGCGTAAATCGCTACACTGAAGCAATAGTGTCTCCATCTACGTAACATTTTACTTTGCTTGACCAAAGTGGTGCAGGGAAACAATTGCGTATCTGCGATTCATTTTAACTCGATCCAAAAGTCAACAGTATGGTCGTGCCGTTGCTAAGCAACAAATGAAAGGCGGCGATATTGTAGGTACATTGTAGCTGTTATTTTTATGTTCGTGTAGAACCCCGGCGTAATGTTATGTCCTCTAATTGAGACCTAGGCACCGAGCTTCTAATTCACTGACAGGGGTTAACAAAATACTTTCGGCAGCACACACTTCATAAGTATCAAATATAATTTCTGGGTTGCTAATTAGGAGATTGAAAATCTTACCTAAAGTCAAATTTTCTGGCTTCAAGATCCGGAAACTTTAATTTAGATTTTTTTTTCCGAAAGGGATTCGGCACTGCGACTAATCTTGGTCTATTGTACCTTATGTCACAAGCGGGACATCTCCGGGAGGAAGAACGAGGTAAGAGGAGACATAGGACGGCTGTACCAACAGTTACAACAGTGCAGAGGGCAGGGTCACTACATTTTACTTAGATGGAAGCCTTCCTCGGCAGGTCAGGACATGGACATTGCCCCGCACTGTGGTCCCAGCAGTCGGTCCGGAGGCCGCATCCAAACCAACTAGAGGTAGTGGCTCACTCAGAGCATATCATCCTGCCATGCTACGCCGAGACTCCCGCCAACACTTCTATCCTCAAAGAGAACACCGGATGAGAGATAATATGAAATGATGATGGAGATGAAATAGAGGGACAGGAAATTCAGGGGATGTAATTAACCTACTCAGCATTCGCCTAGCGACCCGGGAAACCCCCGAAAAAAACCACGAGTCAGATAGGTCGGCCACGGGAATCGAACCCGGGTCTCTTGTATGCGGGCCTCAATTAGCCCGTTCGGTTAGAAAGTATTTAAAATATGAGGCTGAAATTTTTAAAGAATCTATTCATTTTGGTTAAACTGCCATTTATTTAAATCTTTCCATTGCAAATTACATGCATATCTTGAATTTTGTAGAAGTTCCTTTTCATTCTGAATGACGTTTGTAAAACTGTAAGAAATAGACGAAAATTTTCTGCAAAGAAGTACCACATTAAAACACAATTAAGGTTCTTTTTAATTTGTAGTTAACCATTTCCGAGATATTGCTTGTTTCATTTGAATTTTCCAGTATTAAACTTTCTTCAAACGGAATGTCGTTATTTCTTTTTTATACATACATTTCATCTTGGGGAAGAACCCAGTTGGCCATCGAAGGGAATCTATTTTCACTAGCGGCGCACACACATACACATACACAATTACACCCATGGTCGAAGCGGGACTCGAAGCCGCAACCCTCTGCGTGACGGAACGCTAGAGGTATACGCTCTAATGACCATGGCTACGAGGGGGATGTCGCTATTCGCTTTTGTTTCTCCTGGCTATGCAAAGAGTAAGGAATTTCAAATATATCACGTAACGACCTACTGTTAAAAGATTTGACTGGTTTCCCTTCTTGACATAAAAATAAACGTGTGATAGTAAAATTTTCAGCAAATATTCATTTGGGTTGCCTTAAAATAAATAAAATAACACGTGTTTTAAGGAATACATTACATAAGTGTGAGTAGAGAAGTCATGTGAGTGAAGTACATCAGACATCCCCTAGCTGGAATGTTGGCTTTCTTTTCTAAGCCAGGATCGCTACCTATCGCAACTGCGCACTTTTCTAGCGATACTGAGAGGACACCATTTCCCTATCCTGGTTTTAAAATCGACACTTTCATTGCTGGGAACGATACCGGTTCATTCCGTGGCCGAGAACCAGAGCTGCATGCTCCGCTCAGGATAAGAACTATGACTAACTTACATTAATATTGTTACATTTTTACTGGCTGAGAGCTTTTAGACAGCAGTGTTCGATTGAACCAGGGCTCTATTACGGGGAATTGCTTGTCCTGCACTCTGCTATTATTGCCTAGTTTTTATTCTCCTTCAATTTTCCCTTCTCTCCGTGTGCCACCTAATCAGTTGAAGCGGTCAACATAATTTTTGTTAATGTATGAGAAATAGGTGGCAGAAGTATGAGAAATATATGTACTTGAATTTAAGAGGCCGTGAATATCCAACTCCACCGGGAAACTGTGTGCTTCCTGCTGCCAAGAACATTCCCTTTAAGCGGCCACGCGTCCAAGTGAAAGTTCTGTACAATAGTGAGACAAATGCCATTTATTTGAGACAAAACATGATTGTTTACATTGCCCAACTCAATTAAACAGGAATGAAAATGCGACATTACATAAGGCTGCAGAATTTTTACGATAATAGGGAATTAGAATAGAACTGATTATAAATCCATAAGTTTGAAGAGATTTATTTCATTATGGTTGCTAAGCAACATGATGTCATAACGCTTCTGGTTGTCCTAGTGCGGGATGTACACCCCTGGACGGGGCAGATAGAGCAAGAAAGAAAGAGACAGATGATATATGGCATGCCTGAGGAGGGCTGCAAGACGACGGGGGCGGAGAGGGGCAGAAAAAAATAATATATCTAAAAGAAATGGAAGCTCAGAAAAATTGGTTTGGAACATGGGCGGTTCCATAAAGTTTTTGTTACGACCCCGTTATACCCTCGGTTGTGGGCGGATGGGGGCTCTTACTACAGGTGTGAAACCCGCTCAGGATGTTGGCCAAACTGTCGTCAATATGTGCGCGTGCGCAAACCGGTCCCAAAGTTACACGCATGCGTGCTTCAAGCCACAAATAAAATCAATGTGTCAATTTAGATAACCTCCGGGCGACATAACGTATGTTACGTGGTAAACCCAAGACGAGGGAACGTTGATGCTATTTTTAATAATTGGAAATACTAATAATGACACTTATTTAAAATAACTTCCAAATTTCGTGTTAAGAGTTTTTGTCATATGTGTATATCAAAAATCACTCAGCTGATTTGTGAATTCCTTTAATATGGATAAGACTTGTGCTTTCTAATCACATGAATCTATTAAACACAATCTAATTTCACAATTTCAATTCAGAAATACATAAGACATGATGTCAGTTTGCGAAAGCTTCGTTGAAAATGTCACGGAGTATAAAACAGCTTCAGTGCTTCCCAGAGAATACGTGTAGAAACAAAAGACGATCACGCTTTATTCCAAGCAGTACGTACGTATACAAGGAAGGTCATGACAAAATAAAAGAACAGAACTTAAAAGTGACAATCGGTCCTGTTTATAACGGCGCGAGTCGTACGTTATGTTTACTTCCATATTCACGACGTCTGTTCTGCGAAACAATATCAAAATCTCTTAATAAACATTGTTCTGAATACACTGGGCAACGAAAAAAAATTTTTGAATGTTTCGAGCACTTCATGAAGCAATTCCTACTAATTTTGGATTGAGAAAAACAAATATGACAATGAAGATTTTTTATTAGCTCTAGTTTCTATGATATACACAAGGTGGAAGTATTACATATTAACGGATTGAGAGAAAACGATACATTTCAATTACATACATGCTAACAATAATAAAGGGGTGTTTGACTTTTTTAAACTGGTAGTTATATGCTAAGAGTTCTAAATTGCTGGAAAAATACTTCGCAGATAGTCGTGTCTGAAGAGTCATGACTTCGTCGTCTTTTAGCTTGCCTCTTGTGATGGAGTTTCGCAGAATCCCTATACAAAGACCAAGTATTACTTCATTCCAACGGCCCTGATATCTTTGTTCCATAACAGAAATGTCCTGATGGAATCTCTCCCCATGTTCATCACTAACAGCTCCACAACTAGGAGGGAAAAAGTCTAGGTGGGAGTGGTAAGGGACATGTTGCAGGAGCACTGTCACCAAATGCTTGTAGTTGTCATCTCTTTTGTTGCCTAAAAATCCATGAACAACATCCTTGAAGGTTTCCCAAGCTTCCTTTTCTTTCCCCTCCAAAATTTGGTCAAATGCAAGACTTCTTATTTGTGCTACGACAAAAATGCCTTCCTTAACTTTTGCATCACTTAATTTCCAAAATTTCTCTCTGATTGTGTTTTTTTTATTTGATAGGTGTGCCAAATTCCCCTAAAAAATCCTCCAAACCTTAAATTTTCACTCTAAAAATGAAATGTCACTTTATCTTCAAAACAAGAGCTAATCTATCACTTTTATGTTGATTTTTAAGTTCAGCAGATGGACATACATGTAAATTCACTATTTTAAAGCCCCAAACATTCTAATTGTTGCCCAGTGTTATCGATAGTCGAAGTTTTGAAAATGCTATGCCCGATTTCACCAACAGATGTTAAAATATACGTAACAATTGTCACAGTGCTAACACTACTGTTAAATTTCTTGCTGCTAGCAAACCTTAGGACGTCTCTGCAGCTTCCGGACAGCTATGCAGAAATGCTAGCGGATGACAAAGTAGTGGAGAAGGTTTTTAGGTTCTTTTCTAGGTTAGATTTTAGAATCTAGCGAAGATAACTTTTTTTCAGTTTGATTTATATTTATTTTTATTTTATTTATTTATTTCCTTTTTTTGTTTTGTTATGTACATGTATTTTTTGTAAGTTTATTTACACTTGTATACAGTTTTAGAACCATTTATATCTGGCTTTTGCCATGAATAATTTTTAAAGGTCGCTGATAACCGCTGCAGTTGAGCGCCCTTATATACATATCATCATCATCATCATCATCATCATCATCATCATCATCATCATCATCATCATCATCATCATCATCATCATCATCATCATCATCATCATCATCATCATCATCACAAATTTCTTGCATTTCACCAAACTGTTTTCTGAATATGTTAAAAAACATGTGTTAACGTCAAGAGACTTGTAAATATTAGAGCTATGGATGAGTCGTATTATTTTCTGAACGCACTTCGATGCGCTTTTGTTTTCATTTTCGTTTTCACATAGCTGAACAAATAGCGAGTGAACAAAATCGTAAACAAAAGCCGTCAGACAAATTTCTCATCGATGAAGAAAGAATTGTTAATTGAATTGGTGACGAAGTGTAAGGAAATCGTGGAAAATAAGAGGACGGATGCGGTGAATGTAAAAGAGACAGATGTCGCGTAGGAAAAAATTGGAAAGGAATTTAATTCAAGTAGATGTGTCAGTACTACAAGCATGAAACAACTTCGTCAGTATTACGTAAATTTAAAACGAGGAGCGAAGGACGAGTGACTTGAACGTTTCAAGACGGGAGGTGGACAATGTATTATTCACATAATTCAGTGAATTATAAAATCGCAAAGTTATTAATACTTGAAACAATGGCGAGAGCAGCATATTCCTTTCGTTGCATGTTCTAACTCAGTATTACGTAAATTTAAAACGAGGTGCGAAGAAGGACGAGTGACTTGGAAGTTTCAAGACGGGAGGTGGACAATGTATTATCCAAATAATTCAGTGAATTATAAAATAGCAAAGTTATTAATACTTGCAGCAAAGGCGAGATCGGCATATTCCTTTCGATGCATGTTCTAACTCAGTATTACGTAAATTTAAAACGAGGAGCGAAGAAGGACGAGTGACTTGAAGGTTTCGAGATGGGAGGTGACAGTGTATAATCCACATAATTCAGTGAATTATAAAATCGCAAAGTTATTAATACTTGAAGCAAAGGCGAGGTCGGAATATTCCTTTCGTTGCATGTTCTAACTCAGTATTACGTAAATTTAAAGCGAGGAGCGAAGAAGGACAAGTGACTTGAACGTTTCAAGACGGGAGGTGGACAAAGTATTATCCACATAATTCAGTGAATTATAAAATCGCAAAGTTATTAATACTTGAAGCAAAGGCGAGGTCGGAATATTCCTTTCGATGCATGTTCTAGCTCAGTATTACGTAAATTTAAAACGGGGAGCGAAGAAGGACGAGTGACTTGAACGTTTCAAGACGGGAGGTGGACAAAGTATTATCCACATAATTCAGTGAATTATAAAATCGCAAAGTTATTAATACTTGAAGAAAAGGCGAGATCGGCGTATTCCTTTCTATGGATGTTGTAATCTCTCTTGTACTTCCGCAGTAACCTTCATAGCAACTTGTTTCGACAGTCTATACCTCTGCAGAAAATGTCCTTCTGATAGCTCCTCAAATAATTTCTCCTCTTAGACCGTACTCTATTACCAATGCCATTTAGACGGTCTTAAATATAGCAAATCGACATCAACAGCTGAGTTCACGCCCGCTATCTGACTTTTTAGAATTGTCAAGGATTTAACACAAACTTTGCTTGTTAGTTTAACAAAAGATTTAAGACGAGTGTTGGTGAAATACAATTTTTGTTTTAACTGTTGCTAAACTTGTGTTAAATCTTAACATCTGTTGGTAAAATCGGCTATTAGTATCACGTTTGCAGTTAATATTGCGCTTAAAATTCAAATTTAGTATCTTGGTATGTACTTGCTGTAGACAGAGTGCCAGTGTAATGAACGCGAGCGATGTCGAACCCAGATCACGTGGAATACCTCCGCGTCCTGAAGGCCAGTAAATTGCCTCCCACGAGAAGAGACCATAATGCCAGGCCCCGGACTCAATTCCTCCAGATTACCCCTTCCAATAACTCAGGCTCTACAATTAACTAACCCTCCACTGTGTGTGATATTGTTAAATGTTGCCCGCAGTTTTTGGCCTACCTACCTGCAGATTTACCATAAAAATAACAATAACATAAAAATAGTAACAACAACAACTTTCGACATTTTCATTTATGAACTGTTATGATTCTGAGCGTCCTGCTCTCTACTGGGCATGATATTCATGATTATGTTTATGTTACGTATGTTACAAAATGTTACCAAACAAATTATGTAGTATAGTGACTTCCTCCAGTTTACATCTCACCCTAGCTCGGAGAACGGCTTAGTTCGCTGCAACCATTGGCTTTGCGAGTTGACTCGCTCAATCTCACACTCACTCAGAGATCGACATAGTTTCAGAAGAAGGCGAAACGCCTAGAAGATTCTAGTTGGGTGACTAAGATAGTGTTTATAGTTATCTAACTCCGGTGGCGCTACGTAGTTGGCACACGTGATCCTTTCAGAAAGTAGGCTGTAAAGGTTCCTTATTCCTGCAAGAGAGTATTAATTATAGCTCAAAGTTTTTAAGAAAGGCGGTTTTCTTATCTCCTCCTTCCTATTTTCTGGGTAAACCCCCAATAATTAACCAAACAACCCTTTCCAGGGTCCTCCTCCTGAACTGTACCGGACAGGAGAAAGGGGCGTGTGGCCCCAAAAACTAGGGCTTTGTAAAACTACCCAACAGAATTCTCTACCAGAAAACACCCTTCATGTAATGAATTTTTCAGCTTTTTACTATCTCAAAATGCATCTAGTGATTTTGTTCAAAGTTTTTTTTATTAAACAACTGTGATGTCATCATGACTTGTACATGACTTCCTGGGAAACCGTGGATAAAATTTTACCACACACACATAGGTAAATCCCGTTAAATCAGGCAGTTTCTGTCAAGTAAGATATTTTGTGGCATTAGCCATTTTCAATATACAGGGTGTATATAAATGAATATCGGAGTTTTAACTCTTTATAATATTTATTACATTAAACTTACAGTTATAAATGATATGTCAAATGGAAAGGCAAGATAATGTATCTGCAGTAGGATGTGCTTTTGTTGTTTATGAAAACCAAACGGAACTAACTCATTCCATGTTTAAATTGTCACCTGAATGTTCTGTATTCCAGTCGGAGCTCTTAGCAATTAAAGAAGCTATAAAATGGTGTACTGTTAATGGGAACAGTGCCCGTATTCTTAGTGATTCACAATCAGCTCTGCTCGCTATTAATGATAAATACAACTTAAATTCATTAGCACTTGAAATCAGAACCTTGCTTCAAAACCATCCAGGACATATTTGCATGGGATGGCTTAAAGGGCACAGTGGAATTTTAGGTAACGAGAGAGCTGATTGCTTGGCTAAGAAGGCTGCAGAATCCAATCTTCCTGTGACATACTCTTTATGTCCTATTTCTACTGTAAGGAGAATAATACATCAACATATTCTTGAAGAATGGAACCAACAATGGCTAACACCTCCAAATGGAAGTTTAACAAAAACATTATTTTTCCCTAGTGTATATGACAGAGGAAAATGTGAAACTCTTGTACCAAATTTTGTTTTGACACAATTTTTAAGTGGACATGGTAAATTTGGTGAATACTTATCACGCTTTCACTTAACATCCAACCCCGAGTGCATGTGTGGTGAAGAATTTCAAACTGTGGTTCATCTCCTTTTCTGTTGTCCCATTTTCTGGAGAGAAAGACAAGAATTAATATTCAAGCTAGACTCTCTAGGAACTGAATTTTCTGCTCCACTCACATCTTTGCTAATGAAGCCACAACAGTATAAGTACTTCATGATGTTTATAAACTCAGTGTTTAAACGTCTGAAATAGTTTAAATTAATATGCATCAGATTATAACATATTTTCTTCCTTCTAGTATTTAAAATATTTTTTGTTAAAATTGTGTATTTTTATGTATCAACTATAACCCTAATATACCACTGTGTAAAATAGGGTTCAATAAATCTGGATAAATAAAAAGAAAATGAAAAGGCAACTCAGTTTCGTTTGTTGGCACCAGTGCGCATGTGCGTGCAATGTTTCTGCCGCATTCCGCTAAACAGCGGTAGTGGCAAAGATGGTGACAAATAAACAGAAAGCGTTTTGTGTTTTGCACTTTACAAAGACCGAATCAATAGTTACTGTGCAACGTGGTTCCGCATTAAGTTCGATTGCGATCCTCCTAGTGATAATAACATTCATAGATGGTATCATCAGTTTGAAGATATCGACTGCCTTTGTAAAGGGAAGAGAACGAGACGACCAAGAGTAAATGAAAAGACTGCTGAGACAATCGTTCACTCGTAGCCCAAAGAAATCAGTCCGGACGGCTAGTCGTGAATTACAAGTTCCTGTGTCGACTGTTTGGAAAGTTGTAAGAAAACGCTTCAGCTACGTCCCCACCGTTTACAGTTATTACAGGCTCTAAAGCCGACAGACCACGAACTACGTGCCAACTTCGCAAACGATATGTTGTTTCATGACGATGACGATTTTATGGATCGTGTTGTCTTCAGTGATGAATCAACCTTTCACCTTAGTGGACATGTTAACACTCATAATGTACGCATATGGGGCTCAGAAAATCCTCACGAGATGGTACAAATGCAATGAGATTCCCTTAAAGAGAATGTTTTTTGTGCCGTATCCCGGCGAAAGGTTTAGGAGCCTTTCTTTCTTGGTGAACCTACTGTAACTGGTACTTCTTACGTTGATACACTAGATCAATGGCCCTTCCTTCAGTTGGAAGAAAATGAGCCCGAGAACTTCATTTTCCAGCAAGATGGCGCGCCACCTCACTGACATAACGAAGTACGCGATTGGTTGAACGTCACTGTACCCGAGCGCTGGATAGGCCGCAAAGACTCCAATGACAGGGCTTGCTATGCATGGCCTCCACGTTCTCCTGACCTAATGCCATGCGATTTCTACCTTTGTGACTTCATGAAGGATCGTATGTACGTGCCTCCTCTACCAGCTGACCTCCCTGAATTAAGAAACCGGATTGAAGCAGCTGTTGCTACAATTACTGAATATACAATTATCAACGTTTGGGAAGAACTCGGCTATAGACTTGATGTGTGCCGTGTGGCAAAGGGTAGTCACATTGAACATTCATAAGATTCTTGGTAAAACTATTTGAGTTGCTTTTTCATTTGATATGTCATTTATAACTGTCAGTTGAATGTGATAAATATTATAAAGAGTTAAAACCCCGATGCTCATTTATGCACACTCTATATTCTGTGCTATTGGTTGTGAGATTGAAATACTTGTACCTGTTCTGTATGTCGCTATTTCACTTTTCGTCGTAGTCATGGAGTATGCTGGGCATTTCAAAACGTCAATATCGACCAAATCTTTTAAAATAATCTGACAGTTTCTTCAGTCTGTGTCCCTTTTATATATACAAGTAAATATGTAACTGTGTAAAAACTAAGATTTTGTAGGAGCTGTTTGGAAAATTGTGTAGACAGTTTAGTGTGAACGTAACTCATCAAATTGTATGTTTGAGAGAAGGCAAGTTATTGGAATATTTTATGGCTATAACTGTAATCACTAAAAGCGTTAAGAAGTGATTAAGTGATGGGTAACCGTGACAAAACCCGTGATATGGTGTTACCAGATCGCTGCAGGCGTCTGCATTCTCAGTAGGCCGTGAAAATATAACGATCTGTTGAGGATGGCGTATTTTTCTGGGGTCACCTTTAAGGCCGTTCATTGACCTCAGATGTGCTGTCCTCACATGATTTCCTTTACTCATTCCTCGATAAAATAATCATTCAATTTAATCGAGATAAAATTTGCAAAAGGTGATAGTCAATTGTTTTTACAGCTGGTTGGCATGTGATACCTTTAAAATCTATTTCAGCAAAGTATAACTGATGGAAATTAATCATTTGTTCGCAATAGCCGTGTGTAGGCTAACCTTTGAATAGGCAGAGCCCGACTGAAAAATTCAATGCCATAGCCAGGATTTGAACCACGGATCTCCAGGTCTCTATCAGGTTGTTCTTAATCATTAAGTTACTATGACCTGTGAATTAAGTACTTACACCATAATAAATCGCCACAAAAGGTACGTGTCTCATTGTATATGAGAACTCCTAGTAGTTTATCGGAGAATATACAAGTCATTTGGAGAATTTAGTGTCATACTGGTATGTTGGCCATGGTAGCTCAATGGTTAAGAGCAGTCGGACGGAGACCAAGCGGTTCATGATTCAAACCCCGGCTATGGTATTGAATTTTTCAGTCTGTCTTTACCTATCCAAAAGTGCAATTACTTGAAAATTCAAACCAATAACATCGCAAAAATGGTTAGCTCTACAGAAAACAAATTAATAAAAACACACAGATACATAACTTAATTAAATAGCTAATTATGTGCTTTAACGATATCTTTAAGCATGCCATTCACGGCCTCGCACCAGCCGGTCTGACGACATGATCCAGCGAGTGGAGAACGTTGTTTTGAAGGATCGCCGACTGAACATTTTCAGAACTTCATGTAGGATTGTGTGCACAGATCCCACGAAATGCCAATTTTGGAGGCGATGTCTACATACAATGCTTGGTTTTTTGTCACACGATGTTCTGTCTTCATTGAACTGTCTCGCCCAGGAACGCACATTAGACACATTCATGGTACCATCACCACATGCCTCACTTAACTGTCTTGGTTTGTTGTCACACAATGTTCTGTCTTCATTGAACTGTCTCGCCCAGGAACGCACATTAGACACATTCATGGTACCATCATCACATGCCTCACTCAACTGGCGATGAATTTCAATAGGTGTTACACCACGAAAATGGAGAAAACAAATGATTACACGTTGTTCTTGCAATGAAAACGTCGTCATTTTAAGTATCAAAAACAGTCCTAACTCTCGTCGCTGACACTAGACTTCTATGCACTGTACAGTGGTGCCATCTCTGTCACGCATTCTCAAAGAGTCCACGCGAATATAAAAAGGAAACAGAAGTGCCTATCTGGTCCCAGTACTGAGAAAATGTTATAACTTGAATGAACTTCGTATTTTCTGTAGTGATATTTTAGATATCTAGCAGTTTTCAAAACTCATGCAGAATGAAGAGGACTTTAGAAGATATTTGTATAAAATACAAGATATACGTTTCATTTTTTGTGAAAATATATTAATTTGTAGTTTGTTTTAAGCAATATTCCTGGAATTATTTTTGAGACATCAAAATTGAAAAAAAAAGTCCTATATAAAGGATTGTTTGGAGTGGAGGGATTTTGTGTCCTAGAAGATATTAAATATGAATGGTCAGTTTTTATTTGACCTTATATTCGATTTTGAGTAATGGTATTCACAAACAAACAAGCACAGTAATTATGTGGATGCGGGGATCACAAAACATTCATTTGGCGCGAAATCTCGATATGGAATATTTGCTGTTTCGGCCGCCCTTAGCATGCTGTCACCTCATCGTGGAGATGGCATGACCAATACGTCACCGTCGAGGTATTTCCTTGTCGTGCTGTACGCCACATTATCTGAGTTTACTCCTGTGACAATATGTGTGCTTCACGCCATTCTGTTGTAAATTGATTACTGTACACTCTTTCTTTTTTGTTCTCGATATCTCTATTTACAAGAAAAGAAAACGCGACGGGAAAAAACTTCCAATAACCATTAACTATCGCGCGAGCAAAAAAATAACCCATTAACAGTCTCGCAGTGTACTTAGCGTCCAGCGGAACCAAGACGATACAGTCTCTGGCCACTGAAAATAACACTTGCCTCCACAGAGCGATATTAGTATAAAAATAGATCCTTGCTCCCTAAGAAGGAATATTACACTCCGACCAAAACTTACATAGCGATTACACTTACAGATACTTTCCAAATAAAGAATGTGTTACTGGTTGCAATTCTCAAACACTTTGGTTTATCTCGATTAATAATGTAGGAAGAGCTAGTAGAGGAGTGAGTAGAGATAGCTATGTGAATGACAAACGTGAAATATTAAATGGTTCTATATATTTGCTACAGTTGTAAAATCACAGTATTCTATTTATTTGATATTACGAGGTATGATCAAGTTATAACAACCTTTTTTCTTCAGGACTGGGACGAGATAGGAAATCTGCTTTTTTCTTTTTAAATACAGGTGGACTCTTTGTGAATGCGTGGCAGAGATGGCAGCACTTTACAGTGCATAGAACTCTATTGGCAGCGACGAGAGTTACGACTGTGTTTTATACTTAAAATAGCAACGTTTTCATTGCAAGAACAACGTATAATCCTTCGTTTTCTCCAGTTTCGTGGTGTGACACCTATTGAAATTCATCGCCAGTTGAGTGAGGCATGTAGTGATGGTACCATGGATGTGTCTAATGTACGTTCCTGGGTGCGACAGTTTAGAAAGATTTTAATATAGCGTTTTATAGATCAGCAAATTCCGGCGATATTTGAACAAGCTTTAATTGCATGTTCAAATTTACTACACGTCGAAACTTCAAGAAATTTACTAAGTAACTTCGTAATCTAGGTTTATTAATTGTGTTTTAAATTGATTTGGACGATGATTTTTCAGCCGGAACATAACGATTCCCATCTCAAAGCGTCGTCTCGGACCGATGTGTTTTTCTTACTCGAAATGATTAACCAAAATAAAATAAATTACTTATTACCTTTTTAATAGATTACATTTAATTCTCGATAAGTTAACATTAGATGATATAGCGCAAACAAAATTAAAATCTCTCCATTTACTCTTTAAATTTACTAGTAGCATTCCCTAAGCTCCAGCTCTTCTACGAACAAACTAATTAGTTACATATCCCTCTAAGGATTATTGATTTTCCTTCCCATAACAACCATACGTTTCCTCATATCTACGTCACTCGTAGTACCCTATATATATTTATAATTGATATTTATTATTATAATTTTGTTTCCTAAACTTAATTTAAACTTTGTAATATTTTCAAATATACCTTAAATATTTTAAGCTCTCAATAATATTTAAAAACAACATTTTTATTTCAAAGTCAAATCCAAAAAAATTGTTATAACGCTCTCATAAAAACTGTAAAATTTACCAACCAATGTTTATATGGTAAACTGTAACAGACAGAGCAAATCTTACAACACGCAAATGTATGTTAAAACATACAATTTATGCCATTTATTTATAAATATTTAAATAGTTATACTTTTCTCAAGCGGGAAACATTATTTCTTTTTTATCTTTTAGTCATACAAAGAGAATGAAATTTCATAGACATTGCCTAGCAACAAGTTTCAAAACATTTGACTATCACTTAAAGTCTACTGTATTCCCATATTCCCTAGCATCACTTGTTTAAAACATTTAACAATCACTTAAAGTCTACTGTATTCCTATATTCCCTAATAACCAGCTGTTTAAAACATTTGACTATCACTTAAAGTCTACTGTATTCCCATATTCCCTAGCGACCAGCTGTTTGAAACATTTAACAATCACTTTAAGTCTACTGTATTCCTATATTCCCTAACAACCAGCTGTTTAAAACATTTGATTATCACTTAAAGTCTACTGTATTCCCATATTCCCTAGCAACCAACTGTTTAAAACATTTGACTATCACTTATAGTTTACTTACGATATGACTTCTGTAATTTAATTGAACACCATGTCACTGAAATTTGTAGAAATTAGCAGTTTTAAGCATAATACTCTTAAACGAAAGGCTAAAAGCACAAAAGAACGTAAATTTAAAGCAGATGCAGTGTGAGTGTTCTTCCCATGTCTATCAAGAGCAGGTTTAACCGTGAACAGTGTCTAACGCGGGGCGTAAATTCACTTAAAAAGGTTTTTTGGTTGGCATTTCGGGAGCATTCCTCGTGATGTTGCATTTTCTGGCGTCACTACACCAGTATCTCGATATTCCTCAACTTACATGGCCATCTATGTATGTTGTTTATAACAAAACGCAACCAGCTTTTGTTTTCTCTGTGGAGTGCAACCACTAACCGTCTTTTGTTTCTGCAGTGCTCTCTCTACTCCGTGGCACTGACAACCAAGGATTGTTATTAGTAATTTTGGGTCATGTGTTTCAGAAGGAAGCGGAAATGTTTTCTCTCGGTATAAGTGTATATTTAAATGAAATGCTGGATTCCTGGGCATGTGACACTAACTGACGATGGTGGTACACCCACTTGTTGAGCGCCCGCCCGGGTTATCTGATCAGAAACGTGGAACCTTACCGGTTTTACGGCTACGAATGTGTGTAACGGCTTCGGTGGCTCGCTCGGCTATGATAATGCTCGTATTAAAGGATTATAGCCCGTGGCGGGAACTTGCGAGGAATTTCCTTCACTCTGCACAGACAGATATCTCCACATCTTTGTTCCTTAGGATCTTCTTTTGCTTTTTTGTTTTCCTGGGGTAGATGCCGCTCTTTCTTGCATTTCGTTTTATAAGCGCTGGAAAACGTCATAACAGCTATTTTGTGTGATTAATTGGCTTTCAGTTCTGTCACAAAAAAAGAAAACGCTGATGTGTTACATGACTTTCCCCGCCCACTTTCGTTTACTTTTATAAATATCCCAGAAAATATTCCAGGTAAACCTTAACTGTCACAAAAATCTGTAGAAATAGTTCTCATTATGCATTTTATTATAATTGCCTCCTTTTGAGCTGACTGGGGACTAAGAATAAACAGCAAAAAATAAAAAGTAATGGTACAAGGGGCGTCTAGAAAGTAAGTTCAGTTTCAATTTATCTCCGCTGCAGCGCTGCGGTCGCAGTTCCGCACATGCGCGGTAAACGCTCTGTATCAAGGAGAAGAAACGTGCGCCATTGTGAGGTCGCTGTCAGCCACGTATGCTTTGTTGTGCTTGTTTACAATGTCGGTGTTGATTGAAAATCCCGCCGCTTGTGAAATCAGATCTGTGATTGGTTTTCTGAATGCTAGGAAAGTGAAACCAATTGAAATTTATCAGCAAATTTGCGATGTCAAAAGATGTGCTATTCCTTGACAACGCACTACGACGCACTGCAAATGCGACGAAAAACACCCTACAGGGATTTCGCTGGGACGTGTATGACCACCCCCCAGTACTGCCCTGACCTCGCTCCTAGCGACTTTCATCTGTTTTTGCATCTTTCCTTGGTGGTCAACACTTCAACAATGACAAAGAGCTGACAGAAAATGCTTCCAACTGATTGAAGACACAGGCAGCAAACTTCTATGAAGAAGGTATACAAAAACTTGTGCCTCGCTACGACAACTGCCTGCAAAATTTCGGCAGTTATGTGTAGTGTTTAACGCCCGCTTTTACTACATACGGCACCGCAGGCGGTGACACTGATGATACATGAGATGAAGATGGAGCTCCGGTGGAATGAGATCCGGAGGTCCCGGAGAAAACCCGCCCCAGCGACATGTTGTCCACCACAAATCTCACTTTGCGGTCGCCTGGGATCGAACCCGGGTCGCCTTGGTGAGAGCCAAGCGGTCTAACCACTGAGCCATGGCGCGGCCCGGCAGTTATGTGGAAAAGTTGTTTAAGAGTTGTAGAATTTTGTGCATTAAATAATTTTTCTGTATCTGTACACAATTTAATTTTATTACCAAACAGAACTTACTTTCTGGACGTACCTCGAATTTAAAAGAGGATCGATACTTAGGAGATCGAAAGGTAGAAGTGGTAAAGGAGTATGACTATTTAGGTGTAAGGGTGTGTAGCAGTGGAGGGTGGGCTGCACAAGCCAGAAAGGGGATAGCTAATAGCAGGGCCGCAATGTCAGGAGTAAGAATATGTAAACATAAACTGGAGATGTCAGTTAGATGGTTAGAAAGAATGTATGAAGCGGTCGTTGAAGCCAGAACAATGTATGGCGCACATCAGAGATAGGTACATAATTAGACCAGATGTATGGATGGTTTTGGCTGCCAAAATCGGCACCAAGGAAATGCCATTACTTGAGTTGGGTAATACAAAAAGGAGAGGAATAATAATAGAGAGAATACTGAAATTCTGGTAAAAGTGCATTAAAGGGCAGGAAGGGGAATTATTGAATCTGTGCATGAAGCAACAGAAAAAGCATTAAGAACACAAACGGCTGGTGGTCGGAATTGGAAAGAATGTTATGGAAGATAGATATGGGAGATTTATGGAGAGAAGAGGAGACAAATCATAGCGGATTTTGGAAGGAAGTGAGAGCCAGAGTACAAGACATAGTTAGACAGGAGATTTGGGAAAGTATAGAAGAAAAGAAATCTTTGAAATTTTTATAAGCAATTAAAGACAGAATGGGGTAGGGAAAAATATATAGATCAATGTGAGAAAATTGGAAGAGAAGGCATAACATGGATGAGAGTAGGAATAATATATCTAAAAGGGTTGAGAAGTAATGAGGTAGGGATATGTGAATATTGTGGAGATGAAGAGAGCACTGTTCATTACCTGATAGAATGTAAGGAGTTAACAAATTGGGATAAGTAATGGGAGCAAAGAGGTAGTAGTAGTGGCGTTACGTATGTCAACGGGGATGCGTGAAAAGAAAAATAGATGTATAGGAGAATTCTTAAATAGGTTAAGAGAAAAGTGATTAGGGCAAAAGAAGCGAATGTCAGAAAGAAATGGCACCAAGAAGCTCAGGAAAACCTAAGGTGTATGGCCAGGGGACCTGAGTCAGCGAGTAAATCTTAGGTCAGTTTTTTTTTTTTTTTTTTAAATCTAAGTCCTCCAACATTTAGTCATATCGGACGATGAATGAAATGGGTGAAATGATACTCAATGCGTTCGGGGTACATGGAGCTTAGAGTTACCCGACATTCGTCTTTCAGGATAAGGGAAAACACCGGAAAAAATCTTATCCAGGTAACTCACCCTCACCGAGATTCGAACTCGGGACCTCTTGAACGTGAAGCAGACATGCTACCATCTACGCTACCGAGGCGGGCAGCGACTTCATGTATTTGTACAGGATGTATAATAGAGATTGTTCAATGTTGAATTTATTGTAGTGAAATTGTAATGGAAACTGTACAGATAAGTAAATATCAAATATCATATAATAGCCTTCTGGATAACAAATTAAATGTTAAAAATCGGGTCCTAAATGTTGGCCTTCAAATTCTCTTTCCTTGTCAGTACTTCAAATACAGAAATAACAAAAATATTTACGAATTATGAAATCAGAAATGGCTGATTTCCGTTTATTTGAGATATTAATTAATTGACGTGTTTCGTTCGAACGATAACCACATTAATGTTTGTTTATCTACGCCCCCCTAAACAAAAAAACGGGAAGGGACGTTGTATTGACACAGAATTATAGTCTTTTGAGCACAAAGCCTTCTGTAAACAAGTTAAGTTACAGCAGGTCACGTCCGGTCAATATTTGTTGTGAACCGTCTCTACAGGAAGCTTTGGATTTCTACGAAATGCCACTTTTTCAGACAAACTGAGTTGGTCGAGATACCTGCTTGTTTGTTTCTTCTCGATGAAACGACACAGGTCCTTGAGGGGTTCAAACTGCGGACTTCGGCGGTACATTCCTGGATCGCTTTTTGCTTTCTCCGAATATTAAAAGCCATTAGGTCGCATTCTAAAGCAAGCAAGACTAGAATTACCGTTGCATCCTTGAACGAGACAGAAAAAAAAAACAGTTGAGAATTACACCCGTCATTATCCAGATTAACGTGTTGCTGGGAAACCGAGATGTTCTGCTGTTTCCTACTCCTTAATATTGAAATTGCAGAGTACTGCGATATATATCGATTGTAATGGCAGCTATTCTCGATATCGACTGCGTGCTTTGAGCCTTATCGATGATGTAACCGCGTTCTTTGAAAACAGGCATTACGATGCTCTTTTTTTTATGGAGGTGGGTTTGTAAAGATTGGGAACGCACTAAAGGAACGATACGAATGTTTAAGGCTACATCTTATGCATAACTTTACTTAAATACATTCGGAAAGTAGGTTTACACGATGGAATTGTGATTGACGTGTGAAATTGTAAGTAATTTGCTTACCTGGAATCGCTCGTTGGCATGGTTACAGGTTTATTAAATGAATGCAATTAGTGACGCGTGTGGTCTCCTTGGAAACGGTTTCGTTTTAAACGTTCAAAATGAATAATACGCTAATTTAGCTTGGATAATTAATAATAACATGTATGTGTTTGTTGTGATAGGTTGGCAGTGACCTTGGCCGCTAATACTAAAACACTTTGACAGTTATAGCTGTAAACAAAGCTGCTAGATTATACATTTTCAACAACTTTGACAAAAAGAACTTTTTAAAAATTCACTTGCAAGAATGAATGGCACATTTTCGGTAATGTAGAGATCAAGAGAGTGAGATAGGCAGCAAACCTGTTCGGTAATAAAACTGTACGATGATTCCACATTGTTTCCGAGATAGCTCTTAATGATTTGTGTGTCTGCTACCATTATGTTGGTAATATAGCTATGGCTGTGTGTTATTTTTATTAAAGTTATAAAGAACGAGGCAGAAGTGATCGTATCTGCGCTTTCGGAATTTATCGGCACCGGCTCTACAGGGTGTACCGCAAACTGCACCCCGCCACCTTCGCTCTTCCTTTGTTTTGAACGCGAAAGTAAAGTACAGCATTCTAAATTTTATTTGAAACATGGAATTAGCCACTTCCGAAATATTCTTTGTCATCAGTTTCAATTTTTAAATACTTTTATAAAATGTGAAGTCACTATTTCTTTTTCTTTTCTCCTGTCCATGCAGGTAAAAAGGAAATTAATCATTTCTCCACACTAGCCGTATATAGGTTAAGTTTTTTGATAGAGTCAACATGAAAAATACAATGCCATAGCCGGGATTTAAACCATGGATCTCCTGGTTTCCGCCCAGTCACTCTAACCCATTGAGCTACCATGGCCAACGTGCCGTCCTGACATTAAATTCTCCAATTGACTCGTGTATTTCCCCGGTAAACCACTAGGGGCTCTCGCATTCGCGATACACCGTTTGTGGCGACTTACTATCATAAGTACTTGAGTCCCACGCTTCATCATTTAACTTATTATTTTAGTTAATTGATGGAAATTAATCATTTCTTCATACTAGTCGTATATAGGCTAAGATTTTTGGTAGAGTCAACATGAAAAATTCAATGCCATGGCCGGGATTTGAACCACGATTCTCCCGATTTCTGTCCAGTCGCTCTTACCCATTGAGATACCATGGCCAAACTGCCGTCATGACATTAAATTCTCCATTTGACTCGTATATGCCCCTGGCAAGGGGCTCTTGCATTCGGGATACACCGTGAGATACACCAAATTCGAGATATTATTAAATGTAAAAAAAAAAGTAAAAAAAATGTAAGACATAAAATGTTTAAGTTAATTGATGAAAATTCATTTCTTTACACTAGCCATATATAGATTAAGGTTTTTGATAGAGTCAACATGAAAAATAATTCAATGCTACGGCAGGGATTTGAACCACAGATCTTCTGGTATCTCGAATGCGGTGTATCTCACGGTGTATCTCGAATAGGAGAGCTCCTAGTGGTCTACCGGGGAAATATACGAGTCAAATGGAGAATTTAATGTCATGACGGCAAGTTGGCCATGGTAGCTCAATGGGTAAGAAGGACTGGACGGAAACCAGGAGATCCGTGGTTCAAATCCCGGCCATGGCATTGAATTTTTCATGTCGACCCTATCTATAGAGAAAACTAATTTCAAAGTCATCACAAAGTTACCAGCTCTTAAAATATTTGACTTTCGCTGTATTTCCCCTTGTAGCTACAAGAAATAAACTATTTCTATAAATGAAGATCTTGGTGCAATAACAATAAAAAGTTCCAGAGAAATTATACAAAGAAAAACCTTTGATACAATAAATAGAATTATGCCACATTTATATTAAAACTGAGGTATTAGATGTTTTGAGTACTCCATATATGGCCGATGGTGGGATGATGGTGGGATGATGTCCTCGAAGTTCTATTTGTAGCAGTATTACTACAAATGTATTGATGGGGGGGGGGATGAAGATGTACTCGTAGTGTCGTCCTTTTTAGTTCCGGTTTGCATGAGATCTTCTCTTGATCGTGGTCTCGGATACTAAGATTGTGGAACTCAATGTTAAGGAAATAACAAAAATGGTTGCAAGTTTTTCTTTAGCTAAAACTCACTGCAAATGACAACGTCTACGATGACCGAACATATTTTCATACAATTCTGATTATTACAATCCTAATACAATCATTTTCTTACATTTCTGTTGTCTTTACAAACACGCGATTTCTTCGCTTTTCAAACATTAGTGCTGTGAAAATAATCTTGCACTATATCGAAACTTCATTATATTAACGATGAATAATTAGTACAGTTCATGCACACGGATCTACTCGCTCTTCGATCACGACACAAAGGATGCTATCTTGTCCTCTTCACTTATTGACTTTTTCCTTATCACCATGGTAACTAATTATCATAGTCTACATCGCTTTTTCCTGTGGCCAATACATTAATTTTGAATTGTATAATTTTCTGATTTTCAAAATATAAAGTCCTAAAACAATTTTCTTTTATAATTTTATCTTTCTATTTAATCCATTATATTTACAATTTATCTAGATTGGATATTAACATTCATCTTCACTGTTTGTGAGCTACTTAATTCGGTCATGCTCACCTATAACTCATACAAATTCAAAAACAAAACTCTCATCACATTAAACATATCAATATTGTGACATAGTGGGTTCGTAGAACTTGCAGAAATTCAAAACGTTCTTTATTTGTGTAGAAATACACTCACAGTAGCAGCATTACATCACATACACAATCTACCGCCTGCGGTGCCGTATGTAGTAAAAGCGGGCGTTAAACACTACACATTTCATTTACATACACAATCTACCAAGGTCGATGAGAATAACAGTGTTCTGATTACATCTGTTTACAACATCTTTACAGGACTGACTCTTGGCGAGTCGTCGCTTCCTTAAATACCTCATTGATAAATTCAAAAGATTTCTGGAACAATCAAGAAATCGAATGTTCTCTGTCAATCAAGATACCGCTAGAATTTTCTAAACGGAAAACTTAATCCGTGCCGGCAAGTCCTTTATCTCGCGCTATCTTTAACTGCTTATGCAAGCTCTTTATCTCTGTGAAACACTATCCGTCTATCTATTTGCGCCAAACCTTTTATGCCTGTCGTCGAGACAATATTAATCATAAATAAACTGAACATAATTTTGACATTTGACATATTAATATCTGTATCATATGTCTCTATCTATAGTAGAGGCATGAAGGTGCTTGAAGCTAGAGAGGTCAATTCTAAACTGATATTCGAATGAAACTGGCTGAACACAACTCAGTCAAACTGATGTGGGTGCCGGGACATAGGGGAATCCATGGCAATGAGAGGACAGACGACTTGGCCAAGCAAGGATCCATCAGGTGTGGGCCCTGAACTCTGGCTAGGGTTGTCCTATGGCTATGTTAGAGAGGAAATTCAGGAATCGACTGACAGGAAACACAATGAATACTCCAGTAAAATGAATTTGCCGGGCTTGTGGGCTATGGTACGAAGGATGAAAAGTCTCCTGGCGTTTCGTTCATACCTCCGACCAGCATCTCCAGAGGATAATTCTAGCTATAATGGCCTAAGCATGTACACAATGAACACTTATTGTCTGTAACAGGACATCAGTATGAAGAATATAATCAAAAGCAGGACCAAAGAATTGCTCCCTATGGGTAGGATACTGCCAGCTGCGAGGACATCGCTGTAAGATTGATTCAACCTTGCAAAAGATGTCACAAAGCAAATGAATTAGCGTTTCATACGTTAACAGACTGCGAATCACTGGCCGCAAACAGGGTTAAAAATTTTAACCTTTGGTTCATGTCCGAGCAGAAAATACACTGGGCAACAACAAAATAATTTTTTAATGTTTCGAGCACTTCATGAGGCAATTTCTACTAATTTTGGATTGAGAAAAACAAATATACACAAATGATATACACTATGATATACACAAAGTGGAAGTACAATAAAAGTCAGTTTGATTTCTTAACTGGTAATTACATGCTAAGAGTTCTAAATTGCTGGAAAAATACTCCGCAGATAGTCGTGTCTGAAGAGAATCATGACTTCGTCGACTTTTAGCTTGCCTCTTGTGATGGAGTTCCGCAGAATCCCTATACAAAGACCAAGCATTACTTCATTCCAACGGCCCTGATATCTTTGTTCCATAACAGAAATGTCCTGATGGAATCTCTCCCCATGTTCATCACTAACAGCTCCACAACTAGGAGGGAAAAAGTCTAGGTGGGTTATGGTGATTTTTGAATTCAGCAGATGGAAATACATGTAGATTCACTATTTTTAGGACCGAAATATTTTCATTGTTGCCCAGTGTTATGAATAATCTCTCCCAAGAAGCTGACATTTCTACAAATTTAGATCTTAATTAAAGGGCGACATTTGTCTCGCAGAGGACAAAAGAACAAGAACAGAAACGTCCATTGTTCGCAACAATGCTTTCTTTGCGATAAATTCACACGTCGGTAAGTATCTAAAGGTTTTTAATGACGTGCGTTCAACAAGTTGCAACATAATCGGCGTTGTTATCGTTTTCTTTATGTCTCGTCGTAAAGAAGGACGGGTGCGCTTAGAGAACCAGTGGCCCAGTTAACCTCCTGAACCTGAACACGTCCTTGTGGTGCAGTGGTAAGCATCAAAACAATAACTAAGCACCACCACACAACAACAATAGTAATAATAATGTTAGGAACATTGCATGACGACTTTTTTTTGGAACGATTGTGTAACTTGATTATGTTTCTTGTGTTTGCGCAGGCGCTGAGTGGATTCCTAATGATGATGACGCAGAACGGAAAACTTCTGTACATCTCCGACAACGCCGCAGAGTACCTGGGTCATTCCATGGTAAGTGATTTGTTTCTCTGTAGGCACTTGCTGCACGGCCGTGGCGGCGGAACTGCCGTCATGGCCGATTTCACCAACACATGTTAAAATAGACGTTATCAAATGTAAAAATTGTCACAGCGCTAACACTACTGTTTTATGTATTTATTTATTTATTTATTTATTTATTTATTTATTTATTTATTTATTTATTTATTTATTTATTTATTTATTTATTTATTTATTTATTTATTTATTTATTTATTTATTTATTTATTTATTTATTTATTTATTTATTTATTTATTTATTTATTTATTTATTTATTTATTTATTTATTTATTTATTTATTTATTTATTTATTTATTTATTTATTTATTTATTTATTTATTTATTTATTTATTTATTTATTTATTTATTTATTTATTTATTTATTTATTTATTTATTTATTTATTTATTTATTTATTTATTTATTTATTTATTTATTTATTTATTTATTTATTTATTTATTTATTTATTTATTTATTTATTTATTTATTTATTTATTTATTTATTTATTTATTTATTTATTTATTTATTTATTTATTTATTTATTTATTTATTTATTTATTTTTTATTTTTATTTTTTTTTGGCATTCCACCAACCTGTTTTCTGAAAATGTTAACAAACACGTATTAACGCCAAGAAACTTGTAAATATTACAGCTATAGAAGGCTATGAATGAGTCGTATTATTTTCTGAACGTTCTGCGAAACGCTTTTGTTTTCATTTTCGTCTGCACAAGCTGAAATGATGGCGGATGAACAAAATCATAAACAAAAGCCGTCAGACAAATTTCTCATCGATGGAGAAAAAATTGTTAGTTGAATTGGTGATGAAGTGTAAGGATATCGTGGAAAATAAAAGAGGACGGATGCGGTAAATGTAAAAGAGAAAGATGTCACGTGGGAAAATATTGGAAACGAATTTAATTCAAATGCATGTGCCACTACTACAAGCATGAAACAACTTGTCAGTATTACGTAAATTTAAAACGAGGAGCGAAGAAGTACAAGTGACGAGTAACTTGAAAGATTTAAGACGGGAGGTGGACAGTGTATTATCCACATAATTCAGTGCATTATAAAATTACAGTTATTAATACTTGAAGCAAAGGCGAGATCGGCATATTCCTTCCCATGCATGTTCTAACTCAGTATTACGTAAATTTAAAACGAGGAGCGAAGAAGGACAAGTGACTTGAACGTTTCAAGACGGGAGGTGGACAATGTACTATTCACATAATTCAGTGAATTATAAAATAAAGTTATTAATACTTGAAGCTAAGGCGAGATCGGCATATTCCTTCCCATGCATGTTCTAACTCAGTATTACGTAAATTTAAACAGAGGAGCGAAGAAGGACAAGTGACGAACGTTTCAAGACGGGAGGTGGACAGTGTATTATCCACATAATTCAGTGAATTATAAAATCTCAAAGTTATTAATACTTGAAGCAAAGGCGAGATCGGCATATTCCTTTCTATGTATGTTCTAACTCAGTATTACGTAAATTTAAAACGAGGAGCGAAGAAGGACAAGTGACTTGAACGTTTCAAGACGGAAGGTGGACAGTGTATTATCCACATAATTCAGTGAATTATAAAATCTCAAAGTTATTAATACTTGAAGCAAAGGCGAGATCGGCATATTCCTTTCTATGTATGTTCTAACTCAGTATTACGTAAATTTAAAACGAGGAGCGAAGAAGGACAAGTGACTTGAACGTTTCAAGACGGAAGGTGGACAGTGTATTATCCACATAATTCAGTGAATTATAAAATAGCAAAGTCATTAATACTTGAAGCAAAGGCGAGATCGGCATATTCCTTTCGATGCATTTTCTAACTCAGTATTACGTAAATTTAAAACGAGGAGCGAAGAAGGACAAGTGACTTGAACGTTTCAAGACGGTAGGTGCACAGTGTATTATCCGCATAATTCAGTGAATTATAAACTCGTAAGGTTATTAATAATTGAAGCAAAGGCGATGTCGCCATAGTTCTTTCGATGCATGTTCTAACCTCTCTTGTACTTCCGCAGTAACCTTCATAACAACTTGTTTCGACAGTCTATACCTCCGTAAAACATTTTCTTCTGATAGCTCCTCAAAATAATTTCTCCTCATAGGCCGTACTGTATTACGAATGCCATTTACACGGTCTTAAATATAGCAAAACAACATCAACAGCTGAGTTCATGCCTGCTATCTTGACTATTTACATTTGTTAAGGACTTAACAACAAAAATTTGGTTTGTTAGTTTAACAAAAGATTTAAGACAAGTGTTAATGTAACACTTGTTGGTGAAATGCAAATTTTGTTTTAACTATTGCTAAACTCGTGTGAAGTCTTAGCGTCTGTTGGTGAAATCGGGCATAAGAATAACCAAAACAAACGATACAACTGCTTTGGTTTGAAAATATGATTGTTTAGGAGATAAACAAAAGTAGCTGCAGTTCAACTGTTTCCATCTTCAGAGCAAAAACATTTCATTTCAAAGCAAGCCTGAATATTTCTGAATTGTTTAGCTGTGTAGATTGCAGAAGAACAAAAGAAGTCACACAAAACTAAAATCTTGAGCTTTTGCGAGCTTTCTGATAAACTGTCACGCAATGTACGAGACGAGTCCGTAAAATAAGGTATTCAAGGTGCTGGAGCCGTGAGGAACGCTATTACACGAGATCCGGCAACACTGGTGTGTAGTTGGCTTTCTCCCCTTTAAATCCCAACCATAGCGAACCCGATACAACCATTAGTCTTTGCTGAGCAGCCGTTTGCGATGGAGCTTCCTATCACTTCCGCCGCCAAGTGCGAATTGCGTGCAGTGATCCGTTTTTTGAGTGCCAAGGGCACTACCCTACACTGAAATTCATCGTCAGTTATGCGAAGTCTATGGGCCACAGTGTATGGACGTCAAAAACGTGCGAAAGGGGTCAGCGAGTTCAAAGACGGACGTACAGACGTCCATGACGAACAGCGTTCTGGTCGGCCTTCGGTTTCAGCCGAAACAATTGCAAAAGTGGAGCAAGAAATGCTTAAAGATCGGCGTGTGACAGTTCACGAGCTGTGCGAACTTATCCCTGAAGTCAGTAAGACTACGATTGACAAGATTTTGACCGAACATTTGAATATCGAAAGGTATGTGCAAGGTGAGTCCCCAAAATGCTCACCGAAGACCATAAACGGCAACGTGTTAAAGCGGCCCACCAATTCCTGGAGCGCTACGCAGAACTGGGCGAGGAATTGTTGGATTCAATTGTCACTGGCGATGAAACCTGGGTGTACTACACAACACCAGAAACTAAAGAACGTTCTCGTCAGTGGCGGCATTCGAATTCGCCGAAGCCGCAAAAGTTCAAACAGACATTTTCTGCCGGCAAAGTGATGGCCAGTGTGTTCTGGGACAGAAAAGGTGTATTGTTGTGCGAGTTTATGCCTACCGGGACAACAATAAACGCCGCTAGCTACTTTGAGACTTTAAAAATATTGCGACGTGCCATTCAAAGTCGAAGTAGGGGAATGCTGACGAAGGGAGTGATTTTTCATCACGACAACGCTTGTCCCCATACTGCACATGCAACGGCTGATCTCCTGGCCCAGTTCGGATGGGACAGTCCAGACTTAGTACCTAGTGATTATCATCTGTTTCCTGAGTTGAAGTCACACCTGGGTGGAACACATTTCCAGACCGACGATGAGCGCTACCTGCGAAACTTGGCGGGAGAGTGCTATGACAAGGGTATACAAAAACTGCCACAGCGCATGCAAAAGTGCATCGATCGCAATGGTGATTACGTTGTAAAATAGCTGTAAGTTCCGCCTTTCCATCAATGTAACATTCATTATCAATAAACATGTTTTCTATATTAAATAAAATTGGAGACCTTATTTTACGGACCCATCTCGTGTAGGAAGAGCATAGAATAATGATCCTTCATATGATGCAAAAGAAGTTTATCTTGCTTTTTTAATTATACTTGATATACTTTTTTATGAATATAAACGCACGCTTCGCTGGTGAATGGCCGGCGAAAATTCTTTCACGTAAGCGTACCCAATAGCTGCACTTTCTTCAGCTTCATAAAAATGAATAACTATTTATCGAGCCAGGGCATACGTCTGCTAATAAGCGGCCGATATTTATCGACATGTTCCCCGTCGGTAATTAAAGCAGTTTAATTATTGCCGACATGAAAGTCGAGACCTCTCGTTGACAGAATACTAATTCACTTTACGAGTGAAGCGGTTCTCCTCGCTATGCGGAAGCCGATTGTCTTATTGTTGACGTCAGCGCTACCTACCAGCTGATGGTTTAATTATGGTTTCTATTCGATGCGAATCTTGCTTTCAAATGTCACAAGCCGGGGTTTCCATAGCAACAGATGGCGGAATGGAGTATCTTCAGATAGAGAAACAGGCCAGTAGATGCACGCATCTCCACGGCAACCAGAGGCTATGCGAATCAAATTAACAAGTGAATGCCATAAGCGGCTAGTAGAGCAATAAATCACGTCTTGCATTATTTCTCTTAGGGAAACCTGTCCACAATTAACTGAGCACAAACATCTGTCCTTAAGAGACACAAATTGTGTCTTTATTTAGCAGTTAAGTCTGTCATTGGGACGCGAAAAATAAACACGGTAGAACTCCTGAAGCCTTCTTCACACGTCGCTATGGCTCCTAGGGTTCCAATAAACTTACGAAGGGCCAGTTTCTGTCTAGGAATAATGACCGAAATATGGATTTAGAAACAAAGCACGGTCGTACATTTACCAAGTAAGTGGTACAATGGCAAAGTGTCGAAGATGGGAAGGTAGGCTGATGTAGAAAGGTGGAAGAGATCGCGAGGAATGCAGCGCGACAGCCGTAAAAGGTGAAACCATTTCCTCATGTAGGCGCTGTGGATAACTCAATCTACATTATGCAAGTGCGGGTTCCTTTGTGTACCGCGGAGGTCATTAGGTCGCACTTGCTGCTCGGTTGCAGGGAAAAAAATGAAACACCTTTTATGTGACTTAGATGTTGGCTGTGCTTGGTGCAGATGAAGTGGTCACACAATGAAACCTCAAGCAAAAACCCATACCCGGTACTTCCTAATTGTTTATAGCCAATCACTTTGGATTGTTAACTTCGCTCACGAAAACACAGCAAAGAAATGTGATCTCCGACCATTGTTGTCCGTTTGTTTCCACAGCTACTGTTAACATTGTTTCCAAAAGAGCTAGTTTTGATATTATTACACAGATCTGTGACCATTGTCGTTTGTTTCCATGGCCACTCTACATATCGTTTACTAAAAGCTAGATTTCACATTACAACATAGATCTGTGCCATTGTTGTCAGTTTGTCTAAAAGAGCTAGTTTTTACATTAATAATCAGATCTGTAGCATTGTTGTCAGTTTGTCTAAAAGGGCTAGTTTTTACATTACTACACAGATCTGTGGCATTGTTGTCACTTTGTTTGTCTAAAAGATTTAGTTTTCACATTACTACACAGATCTGTACCATTGTTGCCGGTTGTTTCCATAAAAGACGCTAGTTTTCACATTACTACACAGATCTGTAGCATTGTTGTCGGTCTGTTTCCCCCAAAAAGCTAGATTTCACATTACTACACAGATCAGTAGCATTGTTGTCGGTTTGTTTCCCCCAACGAGCTAGTTTTCGCATTACTACACAGATCTGTAGCATTGTTGTCGGTTTGTTTCCCCCAAAGAGCTAGTTTTCGCATTACTACACAGATCTGTACCATTGTTGTCAGTTTGTTTCCCCCAAAGAGCTAGTTTTCGCATTACTACACAGATCTGTGGCATTGTTATCGGTTTGTTTCCCCCAAAGAGCTAGTTTTCGCATTACTACACAGATCTGTACCACTGCTATCGGTTTGTTTCCCCCAAAGAGCTAGTTTTCGCATTACTACACAGATCTGTGGCATTGTTATCGGTTTGTTTCCCCCAAAGAGCTAGTTTTCGCATTACTAAACAGATCTGTACCACTGCTATCGGTTTGTTTCCCCCAAAGAGCTAGTTTTCGCATTATTACACAGATCTGTACAACTGCTATTGGTTTGTTTCCCCCAAAGAGCTAGTTTTCACATTGCTACACAGATCTGTAGCATTGTTGTCGGTTTGTTTCCCCCAAAGAGCTAGTTTTCGCATTACTACACAGATCTGTACCACTGCTATCGGTTTGTTTCCCCCAAAGAGCTAGTTTTCGCATTACTACACAGATCTGTACCACTGCTATTGGTTTGTTTCCCCCAAAGAGCTAGTTTTCACATTGCTACACAGATCTGTAGCATTGTTGTCAGTTTGTTTCCCCCAAAGAGCTAGTTTTCACATTGCTACACAGATCTGTACCATTGTTGTCAGTTTGTTTCCCCCAAAGAGCTAGTTTTCACATTGCTACACAGATCTGTAACATTGTTGTCGGTTTGTTTCCCCCAAAGAGCTAGTTTTCGCATTACTACACAGATCTGTGGCATTGTTATCGGTTTGTTTCCCCCAAAGAGCTAGTTTTCGCATTACTACACAGATCTGTGGCATTGTTATCGGTTTGTTTCCCCCAAAGAGCTAGTTTTCGCATTACTACACAGATCTGTACCACTGCTATTGGTTTGTTTCCCCCAAAGAGCTAGTTTTCACATTGCTACACAGATCTGTAGCATTGTTGTCGGTTTGTTTCCCCCAAAGAGCTAGTTTTCGCATTACTACACAGATCTGTGGCATTGTTATCGGTTTGTTTCCCCCAAAGAGCTAGTTTTCGCATTACTACACAGATCTGTAGCATTGTTGTCGGTTTGTTTCCTCGAAAGAGTAGTTTTCACATTACTACACAGATCTGTAGCATTGTTGTCGGTTTGTTTCCATGAGACTGCGGTAGGTTGTTGCGGCGCTAACAGGTCGTCATACTGACGTGGTCAGAGATAAGACTAGGCGTGAGACAAAAAGCTTTTACCGAAGTTGACGGCTCCTCTCAAATCCCCTGCCACTAATTAAGGCTACTGGTTTCCTACCGCCCGATTAGCATACTGTGGGCCGTCGTGACGTGGCGGATTCCTCTTCACGTCGCCGCCGGGGTACACCACTTTTTGCAAATACGGATATTTCACAGCCTTCACTAATGGGACTTAGATAAATCTTAAATTATATTCGCATCTGAGCTGCAATGTTTAGTCTGTGACTCTCCAAGGAACACATATCTAAGCGAACCCTGGTTGATGAATTTGGACGTAGACTCGCAATGCCTGAATCACTTTTGCAAATCACGGATCTTGTGTATGATAAGAAAGGACTCCTTTGAACGAGGTTCTCATGAAGAGAGGTGTCAGAGCGGAGCAACAAGATGACTATCGCCGCGCGTCAGATCGATTCACCATAAAGATCCCGCGGCAAGCTAATCTCGACACAAAGGATGGCCTGGTTTCTCTGGAACACGTTCTGTTGCGACACACACAGAGCGTGGGCGATAATACATACACACACGTGTTCGTTGGCACCGATCATGTATTAATTGTCAGTGTGGTGGGTCCAGATTTGCGCGCAAAACTTAATTCTGTACACCCCTTTATAGGTCAGGCACTCCAGTTTATCGCAATAGAAAATATTATATGACGATTTATATAGTTTCATTAAACATAGAGCAGTGCCAACAATAGCGAGAGTTTTAGAAATCTGGTATCGCTGTGTGACGTATTTGAAATTCCGTTCACTTTAAGATAAAAGAGAGAATGACATACAGGGTGGCGCACGAATTTCACACATTGAAAATGTGTAATAAATATGTTAATTGCGGGGTGGCAACGCTGGAATGATGTGACAATTGGCCGTAGTTCATGCATGGACACGTAGGGGAGGAGGTCCGTCCCCTTCACCTGTCATGGTGCGGGCGCTGCGGACCCCTAGTACTCGTGGTGCCTCTGACGCTACTAGAGGAACCTCGAGCCCTTCCACGATAGTGAGTTGTTCGGATTGGGTGGACTCGAGGGGGCAGTGGTTCCCGATACCCGTGGGTGATCGGGTACGTCTCCGGACGAGGTTGAGGGAAGCCATTAATATTCCCGCGTACTAGCCAGCATAGCTGGTAGAAGGTGTGCTAGATCACCAGTCGGCCCCACCGAGGTCATATCGGTAGCCTTCCCATTTGGTGTTGGCGCGCGTAAGTGGCGTATCCACTTCCATCCCGTCTTGAGTCCACAGGACCAGATGGGGCGGGGACGGCTTGTTAGTCTCTAGGTCTTGCCCTATGGAAAGCCCTACGGAGGCGCCGGGCACCCTTTTGGTACAGCTCGGTAACTCCCTGGTCGAAGGAAGCCCGGGTCCTTGGTCCTACGGTTCCAGGACTAATGGGAGTAGAACCTCTGGCATTAACTATCTAACTAGTTCGTGCATGGTTCAACAAATTTTCAATATCGCGCATGCGTGATTCCACCGCATCAGTTTAGTAAAATGGCGGACAAAGGCCGGTAGACGCTAGAACAAAAAGTAAAAACTATGTTGTCTTACGCGGAAACGAAGAGCGTAACAGAGACGTAACGACGTTTTCGTGTTCGGGCCTCCTGCAGACAGACAGTGTATAGACTAACCACACAATTTGAAACTAACGGCCATATTTTAGAGCAAAAGCGACCTCGTACTTCAAAGAATATCGAGGCTGTGACAGTGGCTTTGACACGAAGCCCCAGGAAACCCACAAGCTGAGCTTCGGCCGAAATGGGCATCTCACGTCGTTCGCTTCAAAGAATACTTCATGTTGACGTGAAATTATTCCCATACAAAATGACAGTGTTGTACAAACTGACGGAACATGTCAAGGTACGGCGACTTCGGCTCTTGCAAATGATGATGATGTGACTCATAACACATTGTATTCTGATGAGGTTTACGGTAGCGTCAATAGGGCACGAGAACCTCCTGGTGTTGTACACGGAGAAAAGGTTAGTGTACGGGGTGCCATATCCAGCCATGGAATCATTGGGCCAATCACAGTTAACAGTGCGCGCTACTTGGACATGTTACAGAACAAATTTCTCCCGGAACTTTATGTAACAGGGTTACCAATGGAGACTCAATAGTTTATGCAAGATGGAGCTCGTCCACATATAGCAAACGTTATTCTGGATTTCCTGCATCAACATTTCGGGCTCCGTGTGATGTCACATCGATATCCGGAACGTTTTTAATATGGTCCCCACGCAGCCCGGATGTTAATCGCTGTGATTATTTCTTATGGAGATATTTGAAGCAGACAGTCTACCGCAACAGACCATGCACTCTAATACAACTGCGAGCGGCTATTAGAACCTTTTTCCAGGGAATAACAGAAGACATGTGTCGTAGAGTTGTCAGAAACGCCACAGTTCGTCTCGAAGAGGTGATACGTCAACAAGGTGGATATATGGAACATGTACTGCACGCTCACTAACCACACACATTCTGATGATTAATGTAAAAAAGATAATATTTATATGCTTTGGTTATTAAAAGTTATATATACAATTTTCAATGTATGACATTTCGTGCGCCTCCCTGTATTTCCATTTGAGAAAATGCATTTGTAGATTCCAAACAATACAAGAAACATTTATTTGGTATAAATAATTGTAACCAGTGCTTTCTCTACGTTAGATAACCGGCAAAGAAAGGAAACAGTCCAAGAATGTATTGCAGTGTGATGTACATTGCGCGTGTCATTTGTTTTGCTGTTTCCATTCGGCATCCTGGCGACAGACATTCCTTATTGACACTGTAATGGCCTGTTCTTCCTTTGTTGTCACGGTGACATTTGACTTAAGACATTCCTGGCTTCCATACCACCGTATAGCATGCTTGGCATTGTTGGAACGCTTGAAAACCGCAACGTTATACTCTTAGTGCAATTGAAGCACTCAGATTCTG
Organism: Mantis religiosa; assembly: GCA_030765055.1. Lineage (NCBI taxonomy): Eukaryota > Metazoa > Arthropoda > Insecta > Mantodea > Mantidae > Mantis > Mantis religiosa. Next base: position 224,141,516 of record CM060951.1, on the reverse strand, counting down.
AAGTTGTTAAGTCAATGTTTTTTTGAGAAATCCTGTTAAACACACGATAATCACTCTCAATACCAGTTGTGTAATAGTGCTAAAAGATTTGTGGATCGGAAGATGTTAGGTCGAACATATTATGACCCTGGTATGTTGAATGGGCATCAATTTCAGAAATAAAAGTTGTTGTCAACCTTTTCGAGTTAGATGTTGTTAAGTCAAGTAATTGCCGCATTAGACGTTTGGTGGTGCCACCCAAGATCTTTGATATCAGTTGTTGATACATTTTAGATTAGACATTTAGAGAAAGTTTATCTGTACTTCCCAATACTAGGGCACTCTTTCATGTCTATTGACAGAAGTTTTGACAATATTGAGAAGAAGAAACGATCAATGGATAAAGTCTTAGTCCCTTCCACATGGGTGAAACTGATCAAAGATTCACTACAGAAGAAGCCCATTGATGTTGTCCACTGACCGATAACGGGGAACATGATGACACTCCAGTTGTTGAAGTTTTTGACTTCAAAGATGTCCTCGACCATGTCCTTGTAAGAAGTATTCCTGAATTCACTTTAATCCGGGGTGTGTATTTCCAAAGAGGATGTGTACCAGAAGTCTTCCTCACTTTATCGTCCCCAGTCTCTTTTGAGAAGAGTAGTGACGTTACAAGTCTTACACAAGACATGTGATAGTGCGACAAAACACACCAGATAGACTTCGGAAGATTAAGAAGACAAAATATTACGATGTTCGTTCACTACTGGAACATGTCACTCTGCCAGAAGGTACCACATTTTATGACACAATGACATATGGAAGTGAGGTAGAAGATGATGTAGTAGAGATGGAGTGATGTTTTGATGACAATGTTGTATGTCAATCCATGAAGTACATACTGGATTAGTACATAGTAGAGATGTATTGGTGAATGTCCATGGCTACATATTATAATATTGTATAATGGAAAAACTCTAACATAAAGAATCAGAAGCTGTCAAGTCAAGTGACGTAACAACTTCTCATCCATTTTAAATTAAAAATTGTTAAGTCCTAATAATAAAATATCCTGTCACACATCTTACATATGTCAAACCGTGAGAAACTCTTCAACACAGTACTTTGTACCTCCAAACGGACACATCACATAAAATTCTTTCATTTGTATTACTATTTTGGTATTTAAAATTACTTTGAGCAGCTCTCCTGCACAATTTTGAAACAAGTGACTTAGCAACTTCTGCTTCTGACCGCTTCAATTGTTACTCTCGTGCTTTCATCCGAAATACTTTTTGCGACTTGCCGAACTCAAACGATTTTTAGACAAATGTGTGTACGTATGCTTTATGCAAATTTTACGAAACAGCTCTCCGAATGTGTGAAGCAGAAGTTTACTAATGTTAACGATGTACTTTGCAGCAAGGTTTGTTTACGAGGGCGGTGGATTGTATCCAATTTAACTGCACCGCCAGCACAATCAGCGGGAATTGCACCAAGGATTGTTAGGACAACACCCACTGTCCGACACACGCCTACCAACTGATGTATTAATTATCGCCGGGATCTTTTAACGCTATCGGCGAGCGCATTAGTGTAGCAATCAAATCATGGGCACTGCCACATAATTACATGCATTTTGTATTAAATATTATAAATAAATTTCACGTTTTTGTGTACAACGTGCATCTATTCCGTGCATTATTTGGTCTATTTTCCTCATGTTCTAGTATTAAAAACAGTTAGAAAACCAATGCAATCATTTAGTTCCTCCGCAGTACCGCCTTTGACTGAACATATACACAGGTGGTCTGAAAAGTTCCTCACCTAATAAAAACATAAGACATTATTTCAGATTTTTTTAAATTTGTTTTTCCACATAGTCTTCTTGTAACCCTACACACTTCTCTCAGCGATACTCCCATCTCTGTAACCCGCCCAAGTAGTACTCAGGGTTTTACTCTGCAAAATAATTGTTCACGAAGGTAATTGCCTCTTCATTTGACAAAAATCTCTGTCCTCCGAGCGCAATTTTCAGATGACGGAACAAAAAGAAGTCGCTTGGGGCTAGATCTGGTGAGTCAAGCAGTTCAAACCTTAATTCGTGAATTTTCGCCATTGCAACCGCTGCGATGTGAGACAGTGAGCTGTCTTGGTGAAACAGGCTTCTCTTTTTCTGCAAATGTAGCATAATTTCTTTCTTCAGTTTGTCAAGTAATGATACGTAGCATGCTCCTGTAATGGTTTTTCCTTTTTGAAGATAATCGATTAAAAAGATTATTAAAAGATTATTAAAAGGTTATTAAAAGATAATCATGACTATCCCAAAAAACAGTCGCCATCATTTTCCCAGCCGAAAAAAAAAATTATGCTTTTCTGGAGCCGGTTCCCTCTTTGTAGTCCACTGTTTGGACTGTACTTTTGTTTCGGGCGTATAATGCTGCATCCACAGTAATTAATTAGCGGCAAAACTCGGATTTATTGCGCCTAAACTGCGCCAACAGAGCGTTGGAAATGTTCATTCGAACACGTTTTTGGTCTAACGTGAGCAAACGCGGCACCCAACGTGCGAACAGCTTTCTCGTGTCTAAATGTTGATTTAATATGTGACAAACACGTTCTTTTGACATTTTCATAGCCTGAGCTATCTCTCTCACTTTAGTTCGGTGGTCATCTAGCACAATTTGGCGAACTTTGGCGAAGTTTTCTTCGGCAGTTGCAGTTTTTGGGCGTCCCGAAAGTTCATCGTCTCCCAAGCTCTTACGGCCACGTTTAAATTCAGCTGCCCAAAATTTCACTGTGGTAAATGATGTTACAGAGTGCCCATATACAGAATCCAATTCATTTTTTTTTTTTTTGCGTAGGCGTATGGCTTTTCAAAAACAAATATTTAATGGCAAGCTCGATACTCGATTTTGTCCATTTTCATAAATACACGCACATCAACTCACTCAAGCGACTGTTACATAACTGTTACATTGACTATCCAAAATGACTAAAACTTTGGTGACTAACGTCAACAGATGAACAACGAAATTCACTAGCGTTTATTTACGAGTGCTGTCATCTTCATGTTGAGGTCGGAAACTTTTCAGACCACCCTCGTATCTTTAGTGAGAATGATGTTAGAAGAGTACGGAAGAGCTTCCAAATTTAACACCCGCGCCATTTGACTAGCACCGCCCTGCACTTAGGGGCCTAGATACAGACCTGAAAGTTCAGAAGAAAACGCAGAGAAAGGGACGTATCTCGGCTATTTCAGTACTGCTGAGGGACTTATAAATCACGCTGTACTTGGGTAATGTACCGAGAGTTTGCGTTGGTGTCCCGTCAAGGTTCGCTGACGGAATACGACAAAATCCATACAAATATGTTAATATCCAGCTCGACAAATACCTCTAGGACCCGGTGATCACTCGGAACATTAGGCCCTGCAGATTAACATCTTCAAAACATGATTAGGCGTCTAATGACCGCGCGGCTTTTCATACGGTAACGTGAGAGCAGCTGTATGGGATTAGCCGTATTGATGATACAGCTGCTAGCCTACCTTCCACACTCCACCACGTGATTTACTCTACACGGGGAAAATATTCTGATATTGGTTATACATAGATTGCTACTGCACGGAAGCGCGGTAACGAGCTCTACTCCAGCCAGTGAATGCGTATAGGAGCTGGTACCGCGTTACTGCTGCAACCATCCTAGTTACGATGTCAATCTAATTATAAAAAGACCTCAAAAAGTGTATTTTGGTGAAATCAACATACCAAATGTTTGGACTAGCGGTAGAGAAAGCAACTAGCTTTTATTTGAAGAGATACAAGAGTGAACGATATATGGCAGAAAAAACCATGTAATTTGGGAACTCGCGATGGAACAGAAAATCTGCGACGGAATCAACAACTTTCAAATGTCATAGGTGTAAGAAAAACATACTCTTCGTTATTAATATAAATTTTAAAAACAAATGGTAAGTCGATATTCGGTTTTCTCCTATTTGTGCATAGGTAATTTAATTACAAATCTACCACATTGCTTTTTAAAAATGTGTACAGTTATATAACAAAAGTTCAACTGCGTTAACAAGTAGCAGTTAATAGATTAAGTTGTTTAGATGAACAAGTTGATAAGTTCAAGTGAGTACAATAAAACAATATTATTGAATTAAGCACTCCCATCAAATTTTGGATAGTTATGGATAAAAAAAGAAGAAAAAATACCGAGATCTTGCTCTTCAGCAAGACCTCTGCCTCCTTAAATTCGGGAATCTGGTTTCTATTTTAAACACCAGATTTTAGTCCCTTCTTTAGGAAGAGACAGGCTGAAAAAATTGAATGCCATAGCTGGTTTTGAACCACGGATCTACCAGTCACTCTTAACCATTCAGCTATCATGACCAACGTGCCAGCATGACATTAAATTCTCCAACTGACTCGTAGATTTCCTGGTGAACCACTCAAATGGTTGGTTCCTATCAAATGATTTATTAGGAAACACTAAAGTTAAAATTTAGTTGATTTATGAAAATTAATAATTTCTTCATACTAGCCGTATATAGGCATAGGTTTTGTATAGACAGAATCAACATGAAAAATTCAATGCTATGGCGAGGATTTGAACCACGGATCTCCTGGTTTCCGTCCAGTCGCTCTTACCCATTGAGCTACCATGGCCAACGTGCCGTTATGACATTAAATTCTCCAATTGATTCATATATTACCCTGGTAGACCACTAGGGGCTATCGTATTCGTTTGTGGCGACTTACTATCGTAAGTACTTGAGTCCCAGGCTTCATCATTTAACTCTTATTATTTTAGTTAATTGATGGAAATTAATCATTTCTTCACGCTAGCCGTATATAGGCTAAGGCTTTTGATACCCTTCTGTGTGGAGCGTGGTTGTATGAAGAGCATAAATTATAGGTAAACCGTGAACAAAATGCAGCAAGAGGCGTGATTTACCAAAACTGAAGCTCTCCAGCTTCCTCCCCCAACCATCACTTTAGGCTGCCTCTCCTCTCCTCCATAGCGCAAGCTGCACTGCAATGGTCAACGTATGGAGAGGAGGGAGTCATGTAATGCTCAGATGTTGAGGAGGGGAGACGACTGTGCTCGCGCATGCGCACACCGACAGCACTTTGTTCTCGGTCTATCTGCAGTAGACTTGGTAGTCCAGACATGGCAGCAGCAAAATCTGTGCAAAAGTATGACTAAACTCTCCAGTACTAGATAATTGTAATAAGTATGTACATATCAGAATTATTGACTGTCTTCTGGAAATGAACTTTTCTTAACTGTATTCATATTTTGCAAAGTTCAGTAGATGTATTACCGTTATTTATTAGAACGTTTGGGGACTAAAATTTATTTGTAAAGACAAACAACTTACATTTTAGCTATTTGAGAATAAAAGGAATTATAATAAAAACATTTTGTTAATTTTTGTATTTAACATTGGCATAACTCAAAAACTTAAATATTATGCTCTGGAAAATATTTCAAAAGTCTAATTCCATTTGATTTTAAATGTGTGATAAAGTTGGCAGTATCTGATTAATTTTTTCCACCATTTTGTTGAATAAAACTGGTTATTTTTAAATATATGTATTAGCTAAATTAAATCCATAAATTAACTAAAATAATAAGAGTTAAATGATTAAGCCTAGGACTCAAGTACTTATGGCAGTAAGTTGCCACAAACGGTGTATCTCGGATACAAGAGCACCTAGTGGTTTACCGGGGAAATGTGGGTTAATTGGAGAATTTAGTGTCAGGACGGCACGTTGACCATGATAGCTCAATGGGTTGGAGCGACTGGACCAGGAGATCTGTGGTTCAAATCCCGGCCATGGCATTGAGTTTTTCATGTTAACTCTATCAGAAACCTTAGCCTATATAGTCTAGTTTTGAGAAATGATTAATTTCCATCAATTAACTAAAATAATAAGAGTTAAATGATGACGCCTGGGACTCAAGTACTTACGATAGTAAATCGCCACAAACGGTGTATCTTGAAATGTGAGAGCCCCTAGTGGTCTACTGGGGAAATATATGAGTCAAATGGAGAATGTAATGTCAGGACGGCACATTGGCCATGGTAGCTCAATGAGTTAGAGTGACTGGACGGAAACCAGGAGATCCGTCGTTCAAATCCCGGCCATGGCATTGAATTTTTCATGTTGACTCTAACTACTCAAGCTACATTTCACATGGTTTCGCAAACCTCTCATGAGACTAAGGAGGATTCAGCTAATATGTAGTCTTATTGACCAATGAGAATCCAAGTTAACCCACAGTTTTAAAGCACGGTGCTGGAAAATATGATGGTTTTCTTCCAGTTTATTTTTTATTCCAATAATTCCTGCTTCGATTTGACCAGAAATACTATTTTCTGGCATTCTCTTGTTCAGTATTGCCGATTGTTACAAAGCGTAAGAAAGGTCAACAATTGAACGTCGAGCGAAGGCAGGCTACGAGGTATCTGATGGCCATCCATCGCCGAGTCTTCTTCTTCAAAGAAGATGAAGCAGACGGACGGACGGACGTGGCTTAACGAGAGAGAAGCAAGATTGACGATCTGGAATAATATTAGGGATATAAAAGGAACGCAGCAGAAATAAAGTGTCGGAGATTCAGCTGTTAATGACCACATCACCGCCCGTCTCTGTGGCTTCGAGGTAGCGTGTCAGAGGCTCCGGTTTATTTGAGAATCATTTCACCCATTTCATTCACCTTCAGGTAATGATTTAAACGGTTAAAGGACAGTAATGGGAAGCAACTTGCCTCCAGGAAAACGGACTTAGAAATTCAAACCAACAGCAGAGAATATATTGAACATGGTTAATGCCACAAGAAAAAAACTAACTGCTTTATATTTTTACCCAGGGATCCTCAAAACGTGTGTTTCCGGTAAAATTTCAAATTAGAATTCAATATTTCCTCTACTTGCTAGTTGAATACGTAGGACATTTAGGATCTGTACAAGCCCGCCTCGGTAGCGTAGACGGTAGCGTGTCTGCCTCACGTTAAAGAGGTCCCAAGTTCGAATCTCGGTTACGGTGACTAACCCGGATAAGTTTTTCCGGGGTTTTCCCTTATCCTGATAGATGAATATCAGTCACTCTAAGCTCCATGGACCCTGGACGCATTTGAGCATCACTTCACCCATTTCATTCATCGTCCCATATGAGTTGACGTTGGAGGACGTAAATTACACACACACACACACACACACACACACACACACACACACACACACACACACACACACACACACACACACACACACACACACACACACACACACACACACACACACAAGGATCTGCACTAGTAAAGTAAACACAAAAAAAAAATGCACTTTTCTACCGTGTACATTGTGATAGCTACACAGCTTCACATAAAGTTGCTCAACAATATTAAAATGGACTGCAAATGCCTAGAAGTAGCACCGGAGAAGAAGTCAATAAAACCCGATACCTCTCACGAGTCACAGCCGGTGGCAGCTGGTTGCGTTATCCGAGATAAATCTGCTACTTAAAGGTAACAAGTTTTAAGGGTTCTCGAAGCGTATTTCAAAGTAACGCCATGCCTTGTCTACATTGGACAATAGTTTATAGTCATTTCAAAGTGATAAGGCAGCACAAAAAAGTCACAATTTGTCAGTCGCTGTACTTTTGTTATCTTTAATAAAACAGCGGCGGGTCATTTGTCTGTCCAGAACGACTAAAAGAAGAAGGACAAAAAAACAAACAAATGGCGACATGTGAGATGTTCTGTTGTTTCACATTGTCTGTTGGGACACGGGTGCGAATAAATACACCTGTCCACGGATATGATACCAGTAGCGCTCCTCGTGGCCAACTTGCGAACTGGATCTGCTTCAAAATCAAAGTTACGGCATTCAGGCCTCGGAAACCGTAAGAGATGACAAAATCTTGCGATATAAAAATGAAGGCATCATTAAAACGTGTATTTTAAGTGTTTTGGTGCGCTGAACCATTCCTGAGAAAAGTATAAATATTGAAAGGTTCAGACAAGTAACAAAAAATATCTCGGAAATAGTTCACTTTACAAAAAACTAATATTTGAAATAAATAATGCGCTTTAACAGAGTCAAAATATCTGTGTAGTAATGTGCCTATCTTAAGGTTTATCAGTTATAAAAAAAAAAAACAGTTATCTGCCACACGTTCAAGAAGTATCGAGTTGGAATATCGGTCAGGGTGAGCTATCTCGATAAGTTTTCCCGGGGTGTTTTCTTATGCTGAAAGATGAATGTCTGGTAACTCTAAGCTCTATGTACCCTGTACCCATTTGAACATCATTTCATTCATCGTCCGATGTGACTTAACGTTCGAGGTTTTCCCTTATCCTGAAAGATGAATGGCTGGTAACTCTAATCTCTATGTACCCTGTACTCATTTGAACATCATTTCATGCATCGTCCGATATGACTTAACGTTGGAGGTTTTCTCTTATCCTGAAAGATGAATGTCTGGTAACTCTAAGCTCTATGTACCCTGTTCTCATTTGAACATAATTTCATTCATTGTCCGATGTGACTTAACGTTGGAGGTTTTCTCTTATCCTGAAAGATGAATGTCTGGTAACTCTAAGCTCTATGTAACCTGTACTCATTTGAACGTCATTTCATTCATCGTCCGATATGACTTAACGTTGGAGGTTTTCTCTTATCCTGAAAGATGAATGTCTGGTAACTCTAAGCTCTATGTAACCTGTACTCATTTGAACGTCATTTCATTCATCGTCCGATATGACTTAACGTTGGAGGTTTTCTCTTATCCTGAAAGATGAATGTCTGGTAACTCTGAGCTCTATGTACCCTGTACTCATTTGAACATCATTTCATGCATCGTCCGATATGACTTAACGTTGGAGGTTTTCTCTTATCCTGAAAGATGAATGTCTGGTAACTCTAAGCTCTATGTAACCTGTACTCATTTGAACATCATTTCATTCATCGTCCGATATGACTTGACGTTGGAGGTTTTCTCTTATCCTGAAAGATGAATGTCTGGTAACTCTAAGCTCTATGTAACCTGTACTCATTTGAATATCATTTCATTCATCGTCCGATGTGACTTAACGTTGGAGGTTTTCTCTTATCCTGAAAGATGAATGTCTGGTAACTCTGAGCTCTATGTAACCTGTACTCATTTGAACGTCATTTCATGCATCGTCCGATATGACTTAACGTTGGAGGTTTTCTCTTATCCTGAAAGATGAATGTCTGGTAACTCTAAGCTCTATGTACCCTGTACTCATTTGAACATCATTTCATGCATCGTCCGATATGACTTAACGTTGGAGGTTTTCTCTTATCCTGAAAGATGAATGTCTGGTAACTCTGAGCTCTATGTAACCTGTACTCATTTGAACGTCATTTCATGCATCGTCCGATATGACTTAACGTTGGAGGTTTTCTCTTATCCTGAAAGATGAATGTCTGGTAACTCTGAGCTCTATGTAACCTGTACTCATTTGAACGTCATTTCATGCATCGTCCGATATGACTTAACGTTGGAGGTTTTCTCTTATCCTGAAAGATGAATGTCTGGTAACTCTAAGCTCTATGTGCCCTGTACTCATTTGAGCGTCATTTTTTTCATTGTTCGAGGACATAAAAGGTCTAGGTTGTAGAGAGGTTCAGAGGCTATTACCAGAAAATTCAAAATACAGAGTTCATTTGTGATTAAAGTGTGTTATAGTATTTAAATTAAAATTGTTACATTACTTTTTGAGTGAATAAAAGTCTTAATCTGACCTGTTTCAAAAATTATTTTACTTTAGATACAGGGAATTCCAAAATATTTATTTTCGGTGAAATTTCGGGGTCAAAGTTTTGCGTAGTATAACAACATAAGCCAGCATCGTTATTACGTCATTGCTGTAGGAAGTAGCTCGTTGCTATAGAGACGCCAGCCTCCTGAGCCAGTAATGCATTGCACAGAAGGCAGAAATCATAGTCTAATGTTAAAAAATAATACGCTATGTGATTGTTTGCTTTGAAGTAACACTGTGACGATGAAGCCTCCTCAAAATATTAGACATTTAATGTGGTAACATTTTAACCGATCATGAGGAATGCCTCCGAAGTATTTTCACATACTCTTTGAGTTTACCCGATACTTTGTGAAGCGAACTTTACGGGCTTGTAAGACACGATTATCTCGTAGTACATTTTCAGGAAAACCAATATAATTTTGTTGTGCTAGCACGATCCACAATAATTATCGTACATAGAGCGGCCGGCGCGGGTGGCCTATTTGTATGCCATGAGCAGGGTACCCGTTCATTACCTGCCGAACTGTTACAAGGCGATCCAGAAATTACATGCTCTTGGCTTGTGTGGTATTCACGAGACGGACTGGACCACAAAACCTCGAGATTCTCGTCTAAAAACTCATCTGCACAACGGCGATATCCGCCACTCTTATTTTATCTTACCGAATGGGAAGTGGCCCCACTGAGACTGAGCGGGATGGCTCAGGCGGTTTTGTCTGTATACCGCGTTCGGAAGGGCCGGGTTCGATTCACGTCGCCTTTCTACCTGACCCATGGTTCTTTTCGGGGGTTTTCCCGGGTCGCTAGGCGAATACTGGATAGGTTAATTACATTCCCTGAATTTCCTGTCCCTCAATATCATCTCCATTATCATTTCACATCATCTCTCATCTGGTGGACTCTTTCAGGGCAGAACTGTTGGCGTGTGTCTCGGTGATGCATGGCAGGATGATATGCTCTGAAGAAAACTACTTCCTCTTCTGGTAGGTCGGTCCCCGGTCTCCGCTCCTCTGCTGGGACCATTATGGCACCGCCAGCCAGGGACCTTTGGGGCTCGGATCGCCTGCCTTGGGACCATTAGGGCTCGGCTGCTGCGCTTGTTGCCGTCCCGCTGTGGGGGAACGAGTTCGTTGTCTGGTCTGTCGGGGGAAGTCTCTATACAATGAGGGGGTACTCGTGCTTGGACGGGGTATATGCGTGGAGTTGGTTTCATGGACTTTATTGGGAATGGGTTATGGGTCCGTAGCTAGCTTAGAGTATGGCTCTTTAATCCCAGGACTGGTACACAACAGACTGCTTCTTCAAGAGGTCCCGAGTTCGAATCTCGGTCAGGGTGAGTTACTTGGATAAGGTTTTTCCGGGGTTTTCCCTTATCCTTCAAGACGAATGTCGGGTAATTCTAAGCTCCATGGACCCTGGACACATTTGAGCGTCATTTCACCCATTTCATTCACCGTCCGATATGACTTAACCATGGAGGACGTAAATTGCACCAAAAAAAAACCACTGCTTCTTTTTTGACTTTTCTTTATTCATCATCATTTACTCTTCTTGCCTGGGTTTCACACAGACACGCATTTCTTACACACATCGCTTTGAACTCACCATCCTACCCCACCCACTGTGTCCATCGACGTTCGAAATAAGAGTGCCTCCAGTTAGAGCATTCACTTGTCTCCTGGTTTTCCAGCTGGCACTACCCCTTCCCTCTTGGGGGTAATGACCAACCCTGCCTTTGTTCGCCTAGCGGCACTTCTTCCTGTACACTACCAAACTGAGTGTACTGTTTCAACAAGTAAACTGTAGGGACCCTACCCTCTGTGCTGTCGTGGCCCCTTGGGTCGGCCGCCCTCTGTCTCCTTAGCCTCATCCTTCCTCCCGAGGGTACCTCCCACTTGGGGGCACAGGAATGGGCCCAGCATGGTGGCCTACGTACTGAATCCGCTCCGTAATGAAATCCCACAATCCCAATCCCGCTGAGAAGGTCATCTGCTATATCAGGGTCCCGAGATTGTCCGTCCTTTGTCTTCTCTGTCCTCATCCGTCCTTCCTCAAAACGGTACAGATACAAAAGACCTCGAGGCCGCTGTGACGAAGTTCCAAACCAATCAGAAACATCGCCAGACCAGCTAAACAGTCAGAGCTCTTTACAAAATAATGGCAAGTGTTTAAAAATGTCAAAGGATATCTAATGCCACAAATAAATTCTTCTGAAAGTCCTGGTCTTAGGGACACAAACTGGGAAATTCCCATGTGATCTTTTACCACACTCTACGCCCCCTATCTGAACTGTTTTAACAGAAACTGCACAACATTTCACTTCTCGACAACGAAACCAAAAAAGAAACCAAAGATCTCATTTCTTACTCCAGAAGATGACTGTGCAAGAAACACAGAAACAACAACATCAAGTTGGCACGAAAACTCACTCCATTAGAGAGAGCTATCGGAGGAGAGAAAACAAAAAAGGAATGATGTCACTCATGACGATCTCAAGTCCATCTCTGTGACGTCACGATGCTGCAGAACTGGTTTCCAAGGTACTCCCTTTGTTTGCATACAGAAAAAAATGGAACATCTGTGAAAATGACGACAGCCAACAATAGAGAAGAGACGTAATGGGTAACACATTAAAATGGTGTCTTCAATAGAGGGATTGCATTCATATCACACTCTCTACTCAGTCTTCTACGAACTGCTGTTATTTAGTGTTCATCCAATTTACATGTCAATGCCTTTGGAGGGAATTCCTCTGCAAAGAATAACTTTTTGCATTTGAGAAAAATATATAAAAAGAAACATACTGAAAATGGTTGACAAGTTTAGAGTATCTCGCACTAACAACACTCTGACACTAATAAATCTTAGTGGACATTAGTTCCAAATTCAAAGTCGTAGATTTTTTTCTGACATTCCGAAATTACAGCAATTTGCATAGGAGAAGTGGTCAGACAGGCTTAGTTTGGGGAACTGTGTCACGTGACAAGGAGGAGGTCCTGAACTCAGTTTTATAAGTTCATTTCTAATTCTGCAGCGGATCTTAACACCAGAAAGTTAAAATAAAAAGCCTACAGACCAGGGATTTCGGTTAAAACTGCGTCAACATAATAAAATATTGTGATTTTGTGGGTTCATAGAGTTAAAACTCCAATTTGCAGAAATTCAAATGTTATTAATTTTATGTTCTTTAATGTTCTTTATGTTATTATGTTCGAAAATGTTCTTTATTTCCGTAGAAATACACTTTGGTCAACCCTTGCCGTAGCAGAATTACGTAACATACACAAATACAGTCGACAGTGTCGATGACCACAAAGAGTTCACTTTCAAAACACAGTTGTACGTGGACGATTGTCAACTTCCAATTCGACTCTGCCCCCTGGCGTGTCGTGATTTCTTATATATATATATATATATATATATATATATATATATATATATATATATATATATATATATACCTCTACTAATATTTCTAGAATGAACAAGACGGCACTAGAATCCTATAATTACCTGTCTTTATCTCTTTCGGCAAGCTCTTTATCTCCGCGCTGCACTATCTGTCTGTATGCGTCGGCCGCACTTCCTCGAAACAAATATGGTCGGTGACAATAAGCAAACCAGCGAAAACGCATACCTCGGCAATGTACAGAAAACTGTACTTGAATTTAATTGGAAGTGTAAAGAGGTAGAGCCGGACTGAAAAGCTCAATACCATAGCCAGGATTTGAATATGGATCTCTCGGACTCTGTCCGGCTGCTCTTAACCATTAAGCTACCATGGCCTACGTACCAGCATGACATGAAATACTCCAACTGACTCATAAGACAACCGCCGAAAGAATATGAACTACTATGGCCAACGTGCCGACATGACATTAAATTCTCCAACTGACTCGTATGTTTCCCGGTAGACCACTAGGGGCCCTCATATGCTATGAGACACGCACCTTTTGTGACGACTTACTATGCTGTAAGTACTTAAGTCCCAGGCTTCATAGTTAAACCACTGAGCTACTATGGCCAACGTGCCGACATGACTTTAAATTCTCCAACTGACTCGTATGTTTCCCGGTAGACCACTAGGGGCCCTCATATGCTATGAGACACGCACCTTTTGTGGCGACTTACTATGCTGTAAGTACTTATGTCCCAGGCTTCATAGTTAAACCACTGAGCTACTATGGCCAACGTGCCGACATGACATTAAATTCTCCAACTGACTTGTATGTTTCCCGGTAGACCACTAGGAGTTCTCATATGCTATGAGACACGCACCTTTTGTGACGACTTACTATGCTGTAAGTACTTATGTCCCAGGCTTCATAGTTAAACCACTGAGCTACTATGGCCAACGTGCCGACATGACATTAAATTCTCCAACTGACTTGTATGTTTCCCGGTAGACCACTAGGGGTTCTCATATGCTATGAGACACGCACCTTTTGTGACGACTTACTATGCTGTAAGTACTTAGTCCCAGGCTTCATAGTTAAACCACTGAGCTACTATGGCCAACGTGCCGACATGACTTTAAATTCTCCAACTGACTCGTATGTTTCCCGGTAGACCACTAGGGGCCCTCATATGCTATGAGACACGCACCTTTTGTGACGACTTACTATGCTGTAAGTACTTAGTCCCAGGCTTCATAGTTAAACCACTGAGCTACTATGGCCAACGTGCCGACATGACTTTAAATTCTCCAACTGACTCGTATGTTTCCCGGTAGACCACTAGGGGCCCTCATATGCTATGAGACACGCACCTTTTGTGGCGACTTACTATGCTGTAAGTACTTAAGTCCCAGGCTTCATAGTTAAACCACTGAGCTACTATGGCCAACGTGCCGACATGACTTTAAATTCTCCAACTGACTCGTATGTTTCCCGGTAGACCACTAGGGGCCCTCATATGCTATGAGACACGCACCTTTTGTGGCGACTTACTATGCTGTAAGTACTTATGTCCCAGGCTTCATAGTTAAACCACTGAGCTACGATGGCCAACGTGCCGACATGACATTAAATTCTCCAACTGACTTGTATGTTTCCCGGTAGACCACTAGGAGTTCTCATATGCTATGAGACCCGCACCTTTTGTGACGACTTACTATGCGGTAAGTACTTAAGTCCCAGGCTTCATAGTTAAACCACTGAGCTACTATGGCCAACATTCCGGCATGACAACTGACTCGTATGTTTTCTGGTAGACCACTAGAAGTTCTCATATGCTATGAGACACGCACCTTTTGTGACGACTTACTATGCTGTAAGTACTTAAGTCCCAGACTTCATAGTTAAACCACTGAGCTACTATAGCCAACATTCCGGCATGACAACTGACTCGTATGTTTTCTGGTAGACCACTAGAAGTTCTCATATGCTATGAGACACGCACCTTTTGTGACGACTTACTATGCTGTAAGTACTTAAGTCCCAGACTTCATAGTTAAACCACTGAGCTACTATAGCCAACATTCCGGCATGACAACTGACTCGTATGTTTTCTGGTAGACCACTAGAAGTTCTCATATGCTATGAGACACGCACCTTTTGTGACGACTTACTATGCTGTAAGTACTTAAGTCCCAGACTTCATAGTTAAACCACTGAGCTACTATAGCCAACATTCCGGCATGACAACTGACTCGTATGTTTCCCGGTAGACCACTAGGGGTTCTCATATGCTATGAGACACGCACCTTTTGTGACGACTTACTATGCTGTAAGTACTTAAGTCCCAGACTTCATAGTTAAACCACTGTTATTCAGGTAAATTGATGGAAATAATCATTTCTTCCACACTAGCCATGTGTAGGCTAAGGTTTGAATGAGTAGAGCCAGACTGAAATTTAATTGAATGTCATGTTGGCATGTTGGCTATAGTAGCTCAGTTGGATAGAGCAACCGCACGGAGAGCGGGAGATCCGTGGTTCAAAACCCGGCTATGGCATTGAATTTTTCAGTCTGGCTCTACTCTTTCAAACCTTAGCCTACACATGGCTAGTGTGGAAGAAATGAATATTTCTACTAATTTTGGTGTTTACCGAACATTTCGTTATTTACAAACACACAGAAGCAGGGACTTTTAAACAGTATTTTTTGTTTTAGAGGATATCAAAACATGTATTGCCATTAAAAATTCCACACTGTCATTCCGCCATTGTGAGACTGAACTTTGAAGGTTACCGCAGAGCGATGCTATGCATTCCGGCATCACCTGCAAGTTAAACACGACAGTTGCCGGTTGCGTCATTTAAGATAAACCTGCTATAAAGTGTGAATCTCTAACAGGCAGTTTTGTATCACTGTGAGATGATGTTGTCTGCGTAGTTTTATTGACACAAATTGCTCGTTCACGTCATCTCGACTGCAGTCACATTACAATTCATGGCGAGAAGTACCTGCAACGGAAGCGATTATCAATAAATTATAATTAAAAGTGTGACGTTAACGCCACGTTTAGTCACAATAACTGGTTTTTCCTGTCTCTTACGATGCACAATTTCGTGGCCTACTCCGTCCTAGATCCCACATTATTATGTAACGTGTTTATCGCCGGCTCGAGGGTGAAATTATGTCAACAAGTGGTTAGTTTGTTTACCGTTCTGATAGCTATGATTACAAAAGCCCCAATTACCCTGGTAGTTTATAATTAACCACTTAAAACCAACCGATCGCCGAAACACTGCTCTGAATACGCAAGTGCTATTACATCCTCCTTACAGACCAGATCAGATTACTTGCACTTATACACTGCAAATGTTTCCTGATATTATCTGATTTAAGTTGCATGCGTTTGAATGATCATGGGAAACTAAGTGTTTGTCTTACATTTTCTGGTAAACATGGTCGAGTTTCCTTCATTCTTAACGACTTGTACTTTATCGGTAAACCGTAAGGGATATATAAAATAAGAGATGGTTACTGCACTAAAATGTATATCTCCTTAAGGAGAATAATAATAGAGGGGATATTGAAATTCTGGTATAAGCGTATTAAAGGGCAGAATGGGGAATTATTGAATCTATGCATGAGGCAACAGAAAAGTATTAAGAACACAAACAGTTGGTGGTCGGGACTGGAAAGAATGGTATTAAAGATAGGTATGGGAGATTTATGGAGAGCAGAGGAGACAAATCATAGCGATTTTTGGAATGAAATGAGAAACATAGCACAAGACATTGATAAGCAAGAGATATGGAAAAGTATAGAAGAAAAGAAATCTTTGAAATTTTATAAGCAATTAAAGACAGAATGGGGTAGGGAAAAATATATAGATCAACGTGACAAAACTGGAAGAGCAGGCATAGCATGGATGAGGGTAGGTATATTATATCTAAAAGGGTTGAGAAGTAATGAGGTAGGGATATGTGAATTTTGTGGAGATGAAGAGAGCACTGTTCATTATCTGATAGAATGTAAGGAGTTAACAAATTACAGGAGAAAAATATGGGATAAGAAATGGGACAGTGTGAGCAAAGATGTAGTGGCGTTACCATGTTAACGGGCATGAGCAAAAAGAAAAATAGATGTATAGGAAATAAGTTAAGAGAAAAGTGTATTAGGGTAAAAGAAGTGAAGGTCAAGAACAAATGACAACAAGCTGCTGAGGAAAACCAAAGGCTTATAGCCCGGGGACCTGAGTCAGCGAGTAAATCTTAGGTCAGCAATTTCTTGTATTTGTACTGGATGTATAATAGTGATTGTTAGATATCAAAATCATTGTAGTGAAAATGTAATGGAAACTGTACAAATAAATACCAAATAAATATATCTCTTTAAAAAGAGAAATTGTGAAATTAAATGTGTAGTAGCTTTAACCACTTCTAAGGTATTCATTATTTGCTTGAATTCTCCAATATCTTTACCTCTTTCGCATGAAAAGTTTTTATTCGTTAACCTTTTTTTAAGTGAATAACGACAAAATGAGGAACTACAGTACGCGCAAGATAAGTTAAGCGCTGGATTTACGGTGTGGTGCGGGCAGAGGGGAAGAAGCGAGAGCACTGTTTCTGCAGTGTGATCAACCTTGATAAACACAGTTCAGCAAAATAGCGTGTAAGATAAGCGAAGATATCACAAGTAACGTTGCATCCTCTGAAAACATTCCTTAGTTTTGCCCACGCCAGCTCAATTGCATTCAGATCACAGTTATACGGAGGTAGACGAATAATAATGCGTCCCCTTTCGAGAGCCACAACATCCACAAATGTTCATACAAATTTAAATCATTTTGAAGTAAATACTGATGTACACTCGTAACAAGGATAAACTGGCAATTCGAGAGCAACAAACGAGCCTTTATGAAGGAAGCTTTAACTACAAAGTGATAATGTCATATAATAAACTTCCAAATTCATTTAAACAACCTGCATCATTAAAACACTTTAAGAATAAGGTTAAGAAAATTTTTGCCTGCACACTGTTTTTATAAGGTTAATGAATTTTTAGAACTATAACCATGTAAATGAGCACTGGGAGCATAGTACATTCACAAACCTGTAATATTTATATTATGACATTTCTTGTAGTAAATTAGTCTATGCAAATACCACATGAAACCATAGAAAAGCTGCTTACTGTGTATATTGTATGTAATCAATTTGACTTTATGTATATACTGTATTTATACATTTTGACGTGTCTCATAACATGTATATGTTGCCAGGACGAACTAGAGTTCTAATGCTAACATACGATTGTTGTAAACTGGTTAGCTAATTAATATCGAAATTGATCAAAACGAAATATGGTGGACATGATAAAGCTTAGCGTATTAGCCACTAGATGTCAGTGTATAACACATTTGAAATTTCAAAGTTGTCATGTATGTTTACGGAGTTAAACGAAACTTACCGAATGAGGACTTGGAACCCGAAGGCTCTTCTTATCGCCCGCATATAATATTGACATATTCAAATTCATAACAACAGATATTTAGGAAATGGCTGATGCCTTGAAAAATATATTTATAATAAATATTGTTTAAAAAGAATTCTACATTTTTAAGAATTACTGTTTTGTCTATCCCTTATGGTTTACGCTACAGAATTGTACAAAATGCTTTTTCTGCATGCATACGGTCCCAAAGCTTGTATTCCCAAGTAAAATATCGGTTCAAATGTGTTTCTGAACGCTTGTAGGTACGGTCCTGAACCTGCCACAAACAGCCTGGTATGTAGGCTGCCCGTAAAGGTACATCATGTGAGGTGTTGCAACATGTGACGGGGCTGACATGGCTTCCCCAAATTATAAACCCCCTTCCACTACCCTAAAGTGACGTAACCTGGCCGGTACAGTCGCTGGAACATTTCCTTTAACATGGAGCACATACAAGAATTAAAGTTTCTACGTATAGCTTCTACAAACGTGAGTAGAGAAAGTCATCTGAGAGCACACCTCGCTTC
This sequence comes from Mantis religiosa, assembly GCA_030765055.1. NCBI lineage: Eukaryota > Metazoa > Arthropoda > Insecta > Mantodea > Mantidae > Mantis > Mantis religiosa. The sequence continues at coordinate 224,122,315 of CM060951.1, read as the reverse complement.
TTTTTAAACCTACACTCCTAACCAGAATTTTAGGAACCAATGAATTCACTTCAACCTCAGCTGCATTAGAAGTCTTCAGGAATGAATATCTCTAAATTTTCCGTGCACATTTAATTAAGAGATTTGTGATCTGCCATCAATACATAGACACCCGATACCTAGGCACCGGGGTTTCAAAGAATTCTTGGGAGACAAACAAGAACTTCCATTCTGGTATCGCTCTTGTGTCCCCTCATTTCTGAAACCGGTCTGCCGCCTTCCCCGTGATAATAGCAATGTCAGCTATTACTTCAATCTCTCACGAGGGTGGTCTGAAAAGCTTACGACCCAATAAAGATACAAGACATTTTTTCCAGATTTTTTTTCCAGCATAGTCTCCTTGTAGCTCTACGCACTTCTCCCAGCGATAAACCCATTTCTGTAACCCGTCCAAATTGTACTCGGCGTTTTTCTCTGCAAAATAATAGTTCACGAAATTGATTGCCTCTTCATTTGACGAAAATCTCTGTCCTCCGAGTGCAATTTTCAGATGAGGGAACAAAAAGAAGTCGCTTGGGGCTAGATCTGGTGAGTCAAGCAGTTCAAACTGTAATTCGTGGATTTTCGCCATAGAAACCGCTGAGGTGTGAGACGGTACGCTGTCTTGGTGAAACAGGATTTTCTTTTTCTGCAAATGTGGCCGTTTTTCCGTAAGTTCTGCCTTCAGCTTGTCAAGCAATGATGCGTAATATGCTCCTGTAATGGTTTTACCTTTTTGAAGATAATCGATTCAAATAACTCCATGACTATCCCAAAAATCAGTCACCATCACTTTCCCAGCCGAAAAAACTGCTTTTGATTTTCTGGAGCCGGTTCTCCCTTTGCAGTCCACTGTTTGGCTGTATTTTTGTTTCGGGGGCATAATGGCGTATCCAATCTTCATCTAAAGTAATTAATCGACCCCAAAACTCGGGTTTATTGCGTCTAAACTGCGCCAACAGAACGTTGGAAATGTTCATTCGAACACGTTTTTGGTCTAACGGGAGCTAACGCGGCACCCACAGCGCGGACAGTTTTCTCATGTCTAAATGTTGATTTAATATGTGACAAACACGTTCTTTTAACATGTTGATAGCCGCTGCTATATCTCTCACGTTAATTCGGCGGTCGTCTAGCACAATTTGGTGAACTTTGGCGATGTTTTCGTCGATAGTTGCAATTTTTGGATGTCCCGAACGTTCGTCTCCCAAACTCTTACGGCCACGTTTAAATTCAGCTGCCCAAAATTTCACTGTGGTAAATGATGGTGCTGAGTCCCCATACACAGAATCCAACTAATCTTTGATTTGTGTAGGCTTAGTGCCTTTAAAAAAATATTTAATGACAGCTCAATACTTAATTTTGTCCATTTTCATAAAAACACTCACATCAACTCACTCAAACGACTTACATAACAACTGAGCGTCCAAAGTGGCTGAAATTTTGGTGAGTAGCTGTTAAGAGATAACGAAATTCACTAGCTTTTATTTATGAGTGCTGCCATCTTCATGTTGAAGTCAGGAAGTTTTCAGGCCACTCTCGTATATTTTTACTATAGCCACTACATCTTCTATGTTAAAGTCTGTTTTTTTAACGTGTGTGCAGGTCCCACTCCAAGGGACCTCAAAGGACCTGACCTTTACGCCCACTAATGACCGTCATAAATCTATCTCCACACTTCAGAAATGGAACACTGACGTTGGGGACCAATAGCAACCCCGATTTTCTGAAAATGACAGTTGCATGTCTACTCCGCGTGGAGTCTCAGTTGCCAAAGTTCCAACTTCCAGTTGTTCTGTTTCATTAGGTGCAAGACGGTGATGTTAAAATGTTGCAACCTTGTAGAGAGGACCGTCAGGAGCAGGGTCCATGTTGTAAAACGATTATGAGGGTTCCTCAAAGAAAGCGGCCGCCGTGCACTTGCGTTGAGTAGACAGACTTTATCTGCTATTTATGAAATAAATTGGCCATTCACACAACTTTCTTTTCAAATGACAAACACACATGTATTCACTGCACTATGATATATCTAGTGAATTGAAATATTACAGAAAAGTGAATTGCTCCACTTTTTACTTAGGAGATTTTCAAATAGACCAAGAAGGTTTCAAAATTGGTGATGTTATTGCCAACGTAAAACAAACGTATAACAAGATCATTTTAATAAATTAACATTAAAATGAAGTAGAGCGATACACTTCGTATGAAAAGTTTCTCGAGGAGTGAGTAGAGAAGCCATGTGAATGTAAACCAACATCATTTTTACTATAAATATTAATTGAGCAATTTTGTTATGTTTACACGTTACTTTTGAGCATATTTAAACTTAAGGTGAAATGCACATATTTTTTCAGGAGTTGCTTTCCAACAGGCACGTGTTGTAATATCCATGCAGTCAGCTGGAACCTGACGTGACGGGCTAACAAGAAGATCCCCCGTAGTGTTCCTTAATGTGGTGCCACTCCACGCTCGGGACCTTCACCAAAATAAATTGATTATTTACCCTGCCAATATCACACACGTAATTTGATTTTAAAACGGTCACAACATTCAAAATATAACATCCAAATTTTAACAATTCCTTCTAAGGAACTGTTAAATAGTTTACGGATTTTGTAAAACAATGCCTTACATTTACATAATTTCTTTACCCATTATCACTTCTTAAATTCTTAAACAACCATACCTTTCTATCTACGAGAGGGTTACGAGAAACTGAAATGATCGTCAGATGTTCACAAGATGTTCGCTAACTGCGCATCAGTTGTATTAATATTACTTTCACAACTAATTAAATCGAGAAAAATAAAATTATCAACTTAGCAGTTTTAGTTAACTATTAAATATTTAAACTAATTCTACAAAAATTAAAAAGGCACACAAAGTGTGTCCTTTAACGGCACACAGATCTTGGGCAGTAAGTTTTAAGTTCTTTTTTAATTTACATCCTCCATCGTTAAGTTATATCGGACGATGAATGAAATGATGTTCAAATGAGTACAGGGTACATAGAGCTTAGAGTTACCAGACATTCATCTTTCAGGATAAGAGAAAACCTCCAACGTTAAGTCATATCGGACGATGAATGAAATGATGTTCAAATGAGTACAGGATACATTGAGCTTAGAGTTACCAGACATTCATCTTTCAGAATAAGGGAAAACCTCCAACGTTAAGTCATATCGGACGATGAGTGAAATGATGTTCAAATGAGTACAGGGTACATAGAGCTTAGAGTTACCAGACATTCATCTTTCAGGATAAGAGAAAACCTCCAACGTTAAGTCATATCGGACGATGAATGAAATGATGTTCAAATGAGTACAGGGTACATAGAGCTTAGAGTTACCAGACATTCATCTTTCAGGATAATAGAAAACCTCTAACGTTAGGTCATATCGGACGATGACTGAAATGATGTTCAAATGAGTACAGGGTACATAGAGCTTAGAGTTACCAGACATTCATCTTTCAGGATAAGGGAAAACCTCCAATGTTAGGTCATATCGGACGATGACTGAAATGATGTTCAAATGAGTACAGGGTACATAGAGCTTAGAGTTACCAGACATTCATCTTTCAGGATAAGAAAAAACCTCCAACGTTAAGTCATATCGGACGATGAATGAAATGATGTTCAAATGAGTACAGGGTACATAGAGCTTAGAGTTACCAGACATTCATCTTTCAGGATAAGGGAAAACCTCCAATGTTAAGTCATATCGGACGATGAATGAAATGATGTTCAAATGAGTACAGGGTACGTAGAGCTTAGAGTTACCAGACATTCATCTTTCAGGATAAGGGAAAACCTCCAATGTTAGGTCATATCGGACGATGACTGAAATGATGTTCAAATGAGTACAGGGTACATAGAGCTTAGAGTTACCAGACATTCATCTTTCAGGATAAGAAAAAACCTCCAATGTTAAGTCATATCGGACGATGAATGAAATGATGTTCAAATGAGTACAGGGTCCATAGAGCTTAGAGTTACCATACATTCATCTTTCAGGATAAGGGAAAACCTCCAACGTTAAGTCATATCGGACGATGAATGAAATGATGTTCAAATGAGTACAGGTTACATAGAGCTTAGAGTTACCAGACATTCATCTTTCAGGATAAGAAAAAACCTCCAACGTTAAGTCATATCGGACGATGAATGAAATGATGTTCAAATGAGTACAGGGTACATAGAGCTTAGAGTTACCAGACATTCATCTTTCAGGATAAGGGAAAACCTCCAATGTTAAGTCATATCGGACGATGAATGAAATGATGTTCAAATGAGTACAGGGTACGTAGAGCTTAGAGTTACCAGACATTCATCTTTCAGGATAAGGGAAAACCTCCAATGTTAGGTCATATCGGACGATGACTGAAATGATGTTCAAATGAGTACAGGGTACATAGAGCTTAGAGTTACCAGACATTCATCTTTCAGGATAAGAAAAAACCTCCAATGTTAAGTCATATCGGACGATGAATGAAATGATGTTCAAATGAGTACAGGGTCCATAGAGCTTAGAGTTACCAGACATTCAACTTTCAGAATAAGGAAAACCCTGGAAAAAACCTTATCCAGGTAGCTTACCCTGACCGACATTCGAATTTGGGACTCTTGAACGTGAGGCAGACACGCTACCATCTACGCTACCGAGACAGGGGGGTGGTGGATTTTCTTGGTGATGTTTGTTGCATACTGGAATCGTCGGGTTTTTTCTTTTTTTATAAAGCATGGTTGATTTTTTTCGGTTACTGAATTAGTAAAGGGCTGCTTATTCTGAACCAAGCAGAATCAAAAAATGATGTTCATTAAAAACAGACTTAGAGGTAATGACTTCGCCGTGTGTATATGCAACACGTGCTACCAACCGATTCCTAATTCTAAGCACATTCATGCAACTTTAATATATTTAAATAAATAAAGAATCTTATAAGATAATTACAGTATTACCTTTAAAACGATTCCTCAATCTGAAGTTCTACATTTATATTATTTTCAACAACCACTTTCGTTATTTCATGACTTTTTTCTACAACTTTGCCTAAATAGTTTATATTTTCTTTCTTCACCTTAATCGAGATCAAGAGTGACAAAAGCTGTTCAAGAAATGTACAAAATTTTTGAAATTTTAAAATAATAACTGATACTTTGGAAACACTTAATGCCAGGCAAAATTTTACGTGCAAACGCCTTGCATTTTAACGGGATATGCGTTTTTGTGCATTTCTTATCGTTTTAATTTAGACTTGAGGGTTATAGTGATCATTTGCTGAAAATTTATGGCACGAGGGTGGGTCGAAATGTAATGCCTCATATTTCTTTCTCTTTTAATTACTAAGAAAATTGAATCCAATTTACATAGCTTGAAAAAAACAACATTGACGATTAATTTGTCACTATTCAACATAATCTCCGTCCTTTTCCACAGTTTTGGTCCATCTTTTAACTAGGACATGTATTCCAGTGTGGTAAAACACATGGTCTTGCTTCCTAAGCCATTGACGTACGGACGTTTTCACAGCCTCCTCATCTTCAAAATGAATCCCAAGATGAGCTTCCTTTAGTGACCCGAACAGATGGAAGTCTGATGGTGCCAGGTCAGTGAGGTAAGACTTGCCATCCCAATTTCTCAATTTCTGCAGTGGTGTAACGACTGGTGTGTGGTCTTGCATTGTCATGCAAAAGAAGAACATCCGCCATAGTTTTTGTTGGGCGAACTCGGCGAAGACGTGCTTTCAGCCTTTTGAGAGTTCTGACGTATTGGACAGAATTTATTGTGCATCCCTGCTCCAAAAAATAAATCATAAGCATACGCTCTGCATCCCAAAACACTGTCGCCATAACTTTCCTTGCCGACCGCTGAGTTTTGAATTTTTTTTTTCGGTGACGTTTTGTGATGCCATTCCATTGACTGCCTCCTTGATTCAGGTTCAAAAACAGAACCCAGTTTCGTCTCCAGTAACAAATTTTTCTAGAAACTCCTCTCCCTCCAAATGGAAGCGCTGCAGGTGTTCGGAGGCTATTGTTTTCGCTGTTTCTTTGTTTTGGGCGGTTAATATTCTTGGTAGCCAACGTGAACAAACTTTTGAATAATCGCCTTTACTGAGGGAGGTAATGCGACACAATTCACCTGTTGTTACCCGGCGATCACCACGAATGATGTCATCGACTCGCTGAATGTTGCATGGAGTCACTGCAGCTTCGCTTTTCATCTGCCAATGGTGTTTGCCCTTCAGCTTCGTTACAGCGACGAACACAGCGTCTAACAGTGCTGACATCCACCGCTGCATCACCATACACATTTTTTAGCCTTTCGTGAATGCGAATTGGCGTTTCACCTTCCGTAGTCAAAAATTCAATCACAGAACGCTGTCTAATACGAATGTTGATGTCAGCCATTTTGCAAGTGGATGCAGTGCTGCGACCTGTTGACTTAGGAAGTTGCTAATCCAGGGGATTGGAGAAGAAGGTTTGAGGAATTGCACCAAATTCAAAGTTTTCACATAACTTACTTATTTAAAGGAGAAAATTAGGAAACATTACTTTTGACCCACCCTCATATAAATTTTTATGTCTTGTAAATATCTTTATATGTACTATTTTAATAAATAAATATTAGCATTGCTGTTGAGAAGATATAAAATAGGTGAAATCGCTCCATCCTACACATGTACATACACGATATGTGTCAAAAAAGGGTCTTTATCGTCCACCATTTCCGAGATATTTTTGTTCTAACTGATTTGAATTGTGAAGAAGTACTTTTTTTACTAACTTGTTTTAAATGAAGTTTATAGGCTATTTTATTTGCTTGCTCGCCTTGTTTTACATTTACAGCGACGTCTATAGCAGATGCAGTGTTTTCCGTCTAATTGGTTACTGGTGCTCGAGCCACCTGGAGCGCTAGTATCGTTTAGGACGCCTGCAGAGCGAACCAGCTCCATGTGGGCAGAAAGAAAGACTTAAAACATTCGGCGTTTGCGTTTGCAGAGACATCTCCATTACATCGGTCTTGCTGTGATTCACAAGCGGGGGTCCGCGGACCCCAGAGCGTGCACCTGAGTATTCGGCCAATAGAGGAGTGAGTCGAGAAAGTCATGTGCAGCCCTGACTCATGTTCAGGTGACGTAACGTCTCTCCTGGTGGCCGAAAGCGGATCTCTTGCACAAAGAAACGTTGTACAAATATGATATCGCGGTACTTTTGCCACTCTCTCACGCCCACTCGAAGACGGAGGTCTGTGCTCATCAAATAGCCCAATATAATAATAGCTGTCTGTTTTCCGTGGGCTCGCAGTGCCCCGGGGGTGCAGGGGCTGTGATTACCACGTCACTTTACTGCATCGCGGCGGGGCGGAGAACCCCGCTTGGGATATCCTAGATCTCAATTCAAACTTGAAACTCAAGCCGTTGTTCCTTCACTTGTTTTCTGGTTACCATAGCGACATACAGTCTGCAGCAAAAGTTGCCTTGACGTACGCTTGTCTGTAGTCATGGTAAGGCACGATTGTTTTGACGCGACTGTACGGGATCGACCGCCCACCCTCTTCTGGTGGTCAGTGCATATTAGTGTTGAGTGACGCGACACTCAACTGTCTGTCTGTTCACCTCACCGACCCCAGATCGTGACCCTTCTTTCCATGCATTTAAAATGCCTTTAAAGTAATATTATTTAAATAGTCTTCTCATATTTGTCTGGCCGATCTCCTTGGCGGTAGCTTTAAGTTTACATACAGCAGATCTAATCCCCCTGCATGAAGTGTTTTGAAGAATGGGTAGAGAGGTAGTGTGAATGTTGAGATGAAGTAAGTAAGGATAAAGCTGACGTACTGGAGGTCGATATGAAGAAGCTGCTGCTGTGAAGGCCAACAGTTTCCTGGTTGGCTGGCTAATTTACGATCCCGCAGGTTTATTTATCAGGCGGTCTGTGTTACCTCATTATGATAATTATCTCATCCCCCATCGCAACGTTTTAGCACTCAGCCATAAATCCAGGAATCCTACTTAACATAACAAACCTTTCGTCACACCTCTAACGTGTAAATTATAGCCAACGTAATGCAATGAAAATCCCACCCTGTCGACGGCGCGTAGGCACCCCTGCATTCCTTCTGCAAACAGTTGCCGTGCGAAAAACTGTTGATCACTTGTTCCTTCTAATAAACGTTGCCATGGTAACTTAGTTGGTAGAACAAGTGAATGGAAGTTCCGGAAACGGAACCGAATTTTTCACAGTGGTTCCACTTTCCATTGTTTATATGTGATATTCCTAGCTGTACTGCTCAGAGGAATTTTTCGACAAATGGATTTTCATACAGATGTTAGTAAAAGTGAGACTGTGTTAACATGTCCACCTCCGTAGCGTGTCTGCCTCACGTTCAAGAGGTCCCGAGTTTGAATCTCGTTCAGGGTGAGCTAACTGGATAAGTATAGATAGAGTCAACATGAAAAATTCAATGCCATGGCCGGGATTTGAAACATGGATCTCCTAGTTTCCGTTCAGTCGCTCTAACCCATTGAACTACCATGGCCAACGTGCCGTCCTGACATTAAATTGTCCGGTTGACTCATATATTTCCCGGTAAAACACTAGGGGCTCTCGCATCAGACGTACACCGTTTGTGGTTGTGTCAGGACGGCACGTTGGTAGCTCAATAGGCTAGAATGACTGGACGGAAACTAGGAGATACGTGGTTTAAATCCCGGCCATGGCATTGAATTTTTCATGTTGACTCTATCTATACAAAGCCTCAGCCTATATATGGTTAGTGTGAAGAAAGGATTTCCATCAATTAACTAAAATATAAGAGTTAAATGATGAATCCTGGGACTCAAGTACTTACAATAGTAAGTCGCCACAAACGGTGTAACTCGGATGCGAGAGCCCCTAGTGGTTTACCGGGGAAATATACGAGTCAGTTACTCTGGTTAAAAGTTACTCTGGTTACAGAGACAAAATGTTCGATTCTGTTCCCCAAGGCGAAGCAGTCAGAAACACATATGTTCATTCCTTTACTTAGAATCGAGGAACTGACATCCTCTCGACACGGAATTCCGGAAGTAGGTCAACACCGCACATAAATACATCCATCAGTTGGATTTTAATTGACAGTAAACGAAGCCATTTTCACCGCAACTGACATGACGAATGGCACTGTCAAACTCTGTACTGTCCTACTTACAAAACGATCGCTCACTTCGGCCAGCATCACATATGCTCTTTTGTTTTGTTACATGTGGTCAAAACATTAACAAGAGAATGTCTCAATAATGAGGAATATTCACGTAAACTGTAAACAAAACTAAACTATTACATATCTAGGTGTCATCTTTGTACCACCCGAGGATAACTATGTAGTGACGTTTACCCAGTTATAGTACAAGAGGGATAGAACTTTCAAGCGTGTAATTAAAAATACATATTTTCGTAACTTTTTTTCTATTTTCATTTTGCTTAACATGCTTTTCCTAAGTTTTGTTATTTTGTGCGCATGCCGCTGTTGTGTACAGACCTTGAAGCCGATGAATGTATTGCAGATGCACCGTTAGCATTCTGACAGAGACAGGACCTTGGGGTAATACCGAGAGAGCAAGGTCGGTACGGGTTCGAGTCCCACACTGCATCGTATTGGCGCTAACTTAACCGGAAAACTTAGACACTATTAAATTTTTGTAATCCTGAAATCATTTTTAAATATATTCATTTAGGAGGAGGTGGTATACCCTAGCTGAAAACTTGTATAAAATATATTATAAGTCAAACTCTAATATATATATTTTTTACTACCAAAAATGCATATCTTCTTAAAACACATAATTGATGCCCTTTTACCGTTAATCATTTCGGCGATATTCTTCTTGTCTGAATGAAGAGAGCCACACTGAAAAATGCAATACCATAGCCGGGATTTGAATCACAGATCTCCCGCTCTTCGTGCAGTTACTCTAACCAACTGAGCTGCTATAGCCAACATGCCGACATGACATTATATTCTTCAACTGACTCGTATGTTTCCCAGTAGACCACTAGGGGTTCTCATATGCTATGACACACGCACCTTTCGTGGTGACTTACTTTAAGTCCCAGGCTTCATAGTTAAACCACTTATGTTTTGGGGTAAATAGATGGAAATGTTCATTTCTTCAACACTAGCCATGTTTAGGCTACAGTTTGTATGAATAGAGCTGACTGAAATGATTATTTCCATCAATTTATCTAAAATAAAAAATACATAGTGGTTTAACTATGAAGCCTGGGACTTAAGTACTTACAGCATAGTAAGTCGCCACAAAAGGTGCGTGTCTCATAACATATGAGAACTCCTAGTGGTCTATCGGGAAACATACGAGTCAGTTGGAGAATTTAATGTCATGTCGGCATGTTGGCCATAGTAGCTCAGTGGTTTAACTATGAAGTCTGGGACTTAAGTACTTACAGCATAGTAAGTGGCTACAAAAGGTGCGTGTCTCATAGCATATGAGAACCCCTAGTGGTCTACTGGGAAACATACGAGTCAGTTGGAGACTTTAATGTCATGTCGGCATATTGGCCATAGTAGCTCAGTGGTTTAACTATGAAGTCTGAAACTTAAGTACTTACAGCATAGTAAGTCGTTACAAAAGGTGCGTGCCTCATAGCATATGAGAACTCCTAGTGGTCTACCGGGAAACATACGAGTCAGTTGGAGAATTTAATGTCATGTCGGCATGTTGGCCATAGTAGCTCAGTGGTTTAACTATGAAGTCTGGGACTTAAGTACTTACAGCATAGTAAGTCGCCACAAAAGGAGCATGTCTCATAGCATATGAGAACCCCTAGTGGTCTACGGGGAAACTTACGAGTCAGTTGGAGAATTTAATGTCATGTCGGCATGTTGGCCATAGTAGCTCAGTGGTTTATTTATGAAGCCTGAGACTTAAGTACTTACAGCATAGTAAGTCGCCACAAAAGGAGCATGCCTCATAGCATATGAGAACCCCTAGTGGTCTACCGGGAAACATACGAGTCAGTTGAAGAATTTAATGTCATGTCGGCATGTTGGCCATAGTAGCTCAGTGGTTTAACTATAAATCCTGGGACTTAAGTACTTACAGCATAGTAAGTCACCACAAAAGGTGCGTGTCTCATAGCATATGAGAACTCCTAGTGGTCTACCGGGAAACTTACGAGTCAGTTGGAGAATTTAATGCCTTGTCGACATGTTGGCTATAGTAGCTCAGTGGTTTAACTATGAAGCCTGGGACTTAAGTACTTACAGCAAAGTAAGTCGCCACAAAAGGTGCGTGTGTCATAGCATACGAGAACCCCTAGTGATCTACCGGGAAACATACGAGTCAGTTGGAGAATATAATGTCATGTCGGCATGTTGGACATAGTAGCTCAGTGGTTTAACTATGGAGCCTGGGACTTAAGTACTTACAGCATAGTAAGTCGTCACAAAAGGTGCGTGTGTCATAGCATACGAGAACCCCTAGTGGTCTACCGGGAAACATACGAGTCAGTTGGAGAATATAATGTCATGTCGGCATGTTGGCCATAGTAGCTCAGTGGTTTAACGTGGTTTAACTATGAAGCCTGGGACTTAAGTACTTACAGCATAGTAAGTCGCCACAAAAGGTACGTGTGTCATAGCATATGAGAACCCCTAGTGGTCTACCGGGAAACATACGAGTCAGTTGGAGAATTTAATGTCATGTCGGCATGTTGGCCATAGTAGTTCAGTGGTTTAGACCAAGCGCAAGGAGAGCGGGAGACCCCTGGGTCAAATCCCGGCTATGACATTGAATTTTTCAGTCTGACTACCCATTCAAATCTTAGTCCCACCTCGGTAGCATAGATGGTAGCGTGTCTGCCTCACGTTCAAGAGATCCCGAGTTCGAATCTCGGCTAGGATGAGTTACCTGGATAAAGTTTTTCCGGGGTTTTACCTTATCCTGATAGACGAGTGTCAGGTAACTCTAAGCTGTATGGACCCCGGACTCATTTGAACATCATTTCATTCATCGTACGATATGAATTACCGTTGGAGGACGTAAATTACAAGAACAACAACAAAAAACAGCTAGTGTGGAAGAAATGCTCATCTTCATTCTTCTTATTGCTTTGAATTTCCAAATAATTATATTTTGTCAAGTGATAAGTCGCCATTCGTTTTTTCTCCGTATTGCAAAGAATATTTGAACGTGATCCGCTTAAACATGGACTATATAACACTTAAATGTTTTGAAACTGACTTGACTATTATAAGAGTGAGATTTTGTAAGAAGAGTGAGAGTAGAAGGCCATATGAATTGTAACACATCAGTTTTTTCCAGTTCGAATGCTTGAATTTCAGAAACGTCAGATCCAAGTAAGATCCGTTAGGAATCTGCCTCAAGGCCGAAGCTCCTGGAGGCGAAGGACGTCGTCTATAACTGTTCGGAGATGCTGATCCACAGAATATCAATGTGGGATGACATCTTAAAGGATTTCCCAAACAGAAACACTTCCTACGGTATCATACTTCATTTGTTTACTGAGCGGTTGGGCAAGCATCCTACCAAAACAAAAGAATGTCGACCAAGTTTGTTGACTATCACTTGAATACTTATTGGTTACAACATAATTATTTTATAGGTTTTCACATAAAATCTAAAGCAGAAACATATATATGAAGAAATGTCAGCAATGTTGCTTATCCAGGAACGTAAATGACAAGGAGCGTCATTCTAATTAAGATTTGCACTTAGGTCCCTGATCCCTGGCCGATAGGCAGTAAGCTCATTAGCCAAGACGCTGTCCCTCTTATCAGCAACTGCTCATTATTTCACTGGATTTAAATACAAACGGTCAGATTTCAATCAAGCTCGCTGACCTCGACGGTTGTTGTATCGACATTGTTTGCTGCATACGACACAAGGACTTGCAGTTGTCGTTGTTTGTATTGCCCTAACTTTGCGCTACATTCACATGGCATTCTCTACTCTATTATGCTAAACAAGATAAACATTTACGCTAATGACTTCGCTGTACGTAATAATGGAATAGAGTTGGCTTAAACCACTGTCAAATATTTTAACAGATGGCAGCTATGTGATAGCATGTACATGCCATTCTCTTTACATAAGAAGAAAATACACGAATAGCGACTTTCCATTTGAGAAAAGAACAATATACATAAACAATTTCAGAACAAACAAGCACATCTAGGAAATGGATAACCCAAAAACCCGCACTAATTCCGAACTTTAACGAAATCTATAGTTTTTGTGTTCTAACATTATTATTAGTTATTAATACTTCCGTATCACACTGTGGAATACTCATCTTTTGCATCTCAGAGAAAAATAATACTCTACTCTGTCATTTCAAATTCGAATCCTTGTAAATCCTGTAAATTCCGTGGTGCAAAAGACCAATGAGGACCAAAGTCTGCCACTCCGGACCATAACGGGCGTCAAAAATCAAGTGCAGTAGTGAACTTTGGAACGTGGTCAATCCCTTCTGGTCAGTGAACGCGGTCTTTACAAAGTGGAAAGGCCGCCTCTGTATCGTATATGGTAGCGAGTCTGTCCCACGTTTAAGAGGCTCCGAGTTTATTCTCGGTCAGGGTGAGTTATCCAGGTAAAGATTTTTACGGGGTTTCCCTCATTCTGAAAGATGAATGTCGGGGAACTCTAATCTCTATGAGGCTGTACTCATTTGAACATCATTTCATTCATCGTCCGATAAGACTTAACGTTGGAGGTTTTCCCTTATCCTGAAAGATGAATGTCTGGTAACTCTAAGCTCTATGTATCCTGTACTCATTTGAACATCATTTCATTCATCGTCCGATATGACTTAACGTTGGAGGTTTTCCCTTATACTGAAAGATGAATGTCTGGTAACTCTAAGCTCTATGTATCCTGTACTCATTTGAACATCATTTCATTCATCGTCCGATATGACTTAACTTTGGAGGTTTTCTCTTATCCTGAAAGATGAATGTCTGGTAACTCTAAGCTCTATGTACCCTGTACTCATTTGAACATCATTTCATTCATCGTCCGAAAAGACTTAACGTTGGAGGTTTTCCCTTATCCTGAAAGATGAATGTCTGGTAACTCTAAGCTCTATGTACCCTGTACTCATTTGAACATCATTTCATTCATCGTCCGAAAAGACTTAACGTTGGAGGTTTTCCCTTATCCTGAAAGATGAATGTCTGGTAACTCTAAGCTCTATGTACCCTGTACTCATTTGAACATCATTTCATTCATCGTCCGAAAAGACTTAACGTTGGAGGTTTTCCCTTATCCTGAAAGATGAATGTCTGGTAACTCTAAGCTCTATGTATCCTGTACTCATTTGAACATCATTTCACTCATCATCCGATATGACTTAACGTTGGAGGTTTTCTCTTATCCTGAAAGATGAATATCTGGTAACTCTAAGCTCTATGTATCCTGTACTCATTTGAACATCATTTCATTCATCGTCCGATATGACTTAACGTTGGAGGTTTTCTCTTATCCTGAAAGATGAATGTCTGGTAACTCTAAGCTCTATGTACCCTGTACTCATTTGAACATCATTTCATTCATCGTCCGATAAGACTTAACGTTGGAGGTTTTCTCTTATCCTAAAGATGAATGTCTGGTAACTCTAAGCTCTATGTACCCTGTACTCATTTGAACATCATTTCATTCTTCGTCCGATATGACTTAACGTTGGAGGTTTTCTCTTATCCTGAAAGATGAATGTCTGGTAACTCTAAGCTCTATGTACCCTGTACTCATTTGAACATCATTTCATTCATCGTCCGATAAGACTTAACGTTGGAGGTTTTCCCTTATACTGAAAGATGAATGTCTGGTAACTCTAAGCTCTATGGGCCATGGATTCATTTGAACATAATTTCATTCATCGTCCGATATGACTTCACGTTGAATGACGTTAAAAGATGACCACCGGAAGTGTGTGAGAGAGATAGATGTTTGACGTTTTATTTGTGACTCTCCGATCACCCTGGCATGCTCTGCTTCAACAGAATCTTTTGCAGTTGGCTGTACAGGCTCTGTAGTTAAAACTTTTAGAGGAAATATAAACGAATTACTCTTTTTCCAGACATTTTGGAAGAAATCCTAAAGAAAATGTGGCAGGTAGTGGAATGTTACCACAAGTTGTACCTCGACACGCGTCTGTCATGTCATCTCAGGCCCAGGTGGCACAGCCTACCTGCCGTCACGTACCTGATACAATTCCCACGCCTGCACAACCAACTAAATGCCCTTGTAAACAGCTGAATGACGACTTGCCGTGTTCATAAATCTCGCTCGGTTTATCTTTACAACATCGCCCGTAAAACATGGCTCGGCGGCCGCTAAGCACGAAATGGGTACGGTATGTATCATACGCCGTCCGTGCACGGGGCGCACAATGATGGTGAACCCCCTCCCCCCAATCCCGGAACTCTCTCCTGGGAAGAACTTCGGTATTATTAAGTACCAGAAACTGCCGCTCTTCTAGATTAACTAGTTTAAAATGGAAACCAATAACAAGCAATATGTCGAAAATAGCTTATGCTATAGAAAAAAAGAACCTATAAATTGAGTGCTTTAATGAGATCTACTTCAATTTACGTTTTATCATTTATCCAAAAACCATTCACCCAACCAGAAACGAGGAGATCCGTGGTTCAAATCCCGGCCATGGCATTGAATTTTTCATGTTGACTCTATCTACCAGAAACCTTAGCCTATATATTGCTAGTAGGAAGAGAAGATTAATTTCCATCAATTAACTAAAATAATAAGAATTTAATGATGAAGCCTGGGACCCAAGTACTTACGATAGTAAGTCGCTACAAACGGTGTATCTCGGATACGAGAGCCCCTAGTGGTCTACCGGGGAAATATGTGAGTCAACTGGAGAATTTAAGGTCAGGACGGCACGTTGGCCATTGTAGCTCAATGGGTTAGAGTGACTTGACGGAAACCAGTAGATCCGTGGTTCAAATCCCGGCCATGGCATTGCATTTTTCATGTTGACTCTATCCAAATGTTAATGATATTTCTACCCTTAAAAAAGTAAAAGACGATTATAATTTTTAAAAATTTACTTACCATCCTTGGATTAATAAACAATTTCAAAAAGTTTTTGAAAAGTTTGGTATAACTTTTGCTCCTCAAAATAAATATAGTATTCAAAATTTACTACTTTTCTCTTAAAAAAGACGAAATTCCTAATAATAAAAAATCTGGTATTTATCAATTTAATTGTTTCGACTGTGATAAAGTTTATATTGGAAACACAAAACGTAATTTGGAAACCAGAACAAAAGAGCTTTTTCGTAACATTAAGTATAAACAAACTGATAAATCAGCCCTAGTAGATCATTTTTTGGTCATTTAACCACGAAATAAATCCAGAAGTTAAATTATTAAAACAGTTAAACAATGGTCCGAGAGATTTTACACTTTGGGAAAACATCTTTATTTTAAAAAATAAACATCGCATAATGAATTTTGAAATACCAGTAGATGATTCTGTTCTTAAGTTTGTTTCGTTTTCAGATTTTGGTAATACTGACAAAACATAATAACATAGTAGCTTCCTTAACGACGAATTTGTTTTCTCTGACTGACGACGCGAACATGGGTTCCTGAAATCGATTTTACTTCAACTAATAAGAAAAATCGACATAATTTTTCTTAAGATAAGTGAAGTGTTTTGTTACAAATAACTCAGAGGCTATTTCTGAAAACTCAAGATTTATGTAAAAGATTTCAACATAGTGTTTGAATAGCTTGGATTGGAGGTATAAAAACTTTCTATCGAACGTGTGGAAGCCAGTAGAGACGGGATTATAGACGAGCACTGATGAACAAAATAGGGCGATACCTGTCCACGTGTTATACATTAATACTTGGAGAATTAATCGCCACATTCATAACCCGTTTACGGTAACTTTACGCCAGCCAAAACTGGTTCTGTGTATTGTTGGATAATAAATTCACTACTGACACATCATAATTACGAGAGATACCTCTGGCTGTATTAATTATTTTATCAGCTGCATAAAAAATAATTTACTTTAAGATGTGTTGCCACTTTCAGACTTAACTTATTATTTGACACGTCTTTATAAGACTTATTACCAGTGTGTCAATATTTCAGTACCCTCATCAGTACAGTGCCAACCTTACACCTTCATCTACTCTACTGCTTACAAGTTTGGGAATACAGTAGACATTAAGTGATAGTCAAATGTTTTTAAGATGCTTGTTAAGTGATGACTATGAAATTGCGTTCTCTTTGTATGTCCAAGAGATACAATAATGAAGTTACAAGGGAATATGGGAATACAGTAGACTTAAAGTGATAGTCAAATGTTTTAAACAGCTGGTTGCTAGGGAATATGAGAATACAGTAGACTTAAAGTGAGAGTCAAATGTTTTTAACAGCTGGTTGCTAGGGAATATGGGAATACAGTAGACTTTAAGTGATAGTCAAATGTTTTAAACAGCTGGTTGTTAGAGAATATGGGAATACAGTAGACTTTAAGTGATAGTCAAATGTTTTAAACAGCTGGTTGCTAGGGAATATGGGAATACAGTAGACTTTAAGTGATTGTCAAATGTTTTAAACAGCTGGTTTCTAGGGAATATGGGAATACAGTAGCCTTTAAGTGATAGTCAAATGTTTTAAACAGCTGGTTGTTAGAGAATATGGGAATACAATAGACTTTAAGTGATAGTCAAATGTTTTAAACAGCTGGTTGCTAGGGAATATGGGAATACAGTAGACTTTAAGTGATTGTCAAATGTTTTAAACAGCTGGTTTCTAGGGAATATGGGAATACAGTAGCCTTTAAGTGATAGTCAAATGTTTTAAACAGCTGGTTTCTAGGGAATATGGGAATACAGTAGACTTTAAGTGATAGTCAAATGTTTTAAACAGCTGGTTTCTAGGGAATATGGGAATACAGTAGACTTTAAGTGATAGTCAAATGTTTTAAACAGCTGGTCGCTAGGGAATATGGGAATACAGTTGACTTTAAGTGATAATCAAATGTTTTAAACAGCTGATCGCTAGGGAATATGGGAATACAGTAGACTTTAAGTGATAGTCAAATGTTTTAAACAGCTGGTTGCTAGGGAATATGGGAATACAATAGACTTTAAGTGATAGTCAAATGTTTTTAAGCAGTTTGGTATGCGAAGTGTGTTCGTTTTTCGAGGTATGCTATTACAGATACACAGCGCTACTTGTTTCTCGAGATATGTAACTGTTGAATGTTTTGCTGTTTTACAGGAAGACCTCCTAATCCATGGAGACAGTGTGTATGATATCATAGACAAGCAAGATCACCAAGCGATCCAAGCCGAACTGGTCCGCTCGGCGACGGCTCCTGGAGACGACGAGCGGATCTTCCTCTGTCGGATGAACGTGTCACGGAACGCTCGGCGGCAGATGAGGTTCGGGGACCAAAAGGTGAGTTCTTATATATGTATTAGTTAACAGTTCCAGTAACTTCAACTATTATTGTTATATAGATACTGTCCAAAACTAATCGTATTTTAAGAAAAATAATTATTTGAAATTTGTTCTGACAAGCAATTAACTAATTTTCAAATCTATGGTCTTTGAGTCATCGTTCAGCGAGATTTATTATCCCACGATGGAACCAGTCTCTGGTGTTTGATGCGAAGACTTCGGTGACATCCACTTGTGTTGCTTCAATTTTGTCAAAACCACGTAGAAAATAATATTGTGACTTTGTGAGTTTGTAGAATTAAAAGGCCGAGTTGCAGAAATTAAAAATCTCCTTTATTTCTGTAGAGATACAGTGTTCAATTCTCACGTAACAACATTACATCACATAATAACACAATCTTCCAAGGTCGATGACAATAACAAACCGTGACAGCTGATTACATTAGCTCTCGTTACAACAACACTCTTGTCACACAACCGTCTTTTCAACAATAACAACACTCTCAGCTGTTCTCTGCTTCCTCTGTTTCACAAAAACTGTCCAGCTGGCGTGTCACAATCGCTTATATATCACATTCACAATCGAGACACTTCTCGAGCAAATAGGAAAAACAACTATTCTCTGTCAATCGAGAAATCTCTGAAATCCTATCCATGCCGGCGAGTCCTTTATCTTAGTTATCTTCATTTGTCGGCCTTTCTGTGTACACTAGCCGAGCTATTGTTAACTGCTTAGCAAGGTTCATTATTACCGCCGACTGTTTTCTTATTTGTACCGAAACTTTTATGCCTGTTGCTGTAACAATATGATAATATGATGGTGCGAGATCAGGGCTGTATGCTGGATGTGGTAACAGTTCGATTCCTCCGAGTCCCTGAATTTTTTTCAATGGTTGTTGGTGCAGTATGGGGCATTGCATTGTCCTGTTGCAATATAACTCTATTTCGATTAACTAATTCTGGGTATCTCCGTATCAAAATGAACTCGCTCCAGTTGTTGAGAATAAAGATCCACATCAATCGCCCGCACTTTTGGAACAAAATCTCAGTGGATCACACCTCAGACACACAACATTACTTCGGGACTGAACTGATTATTTTTAACGATGCCTTTGGCAGGTTGCCGGGGATCAAGCCACTGTTTCGGTAATATACCCATTTTTCATCACAAGTGACCATTCTCCTGACAAATCTATCATTCATAGGATTACGGATAAACTGATGACATATCCAGTCTACGTTCAGCCTGTTGAGATGTCAGTTCATGAGGTACATATCTGCAGCTTCTGTATGATTTTCCAAGTGCCGAGGCCCCACACGCACGATGCGTCAGCTCCTGGATATGCTAACGGAAAGTTAGGCCCTTTTACTCACAAATATTTGATAGAATTCGTCCACCAAATCCTTCTGGAGTAGATGAATTAGGTGAAGTTGGCGGGAAAGCGACGCTTGTATAAACACGAGGGCTGTTCAATAGAGAATGGTGGCCAGGGTGCTGAGTATTGCATGCTGTCCTTTCATCCCGAAGGTACAATAATTGTAATCTCACAAAATTCATCAACCTCAAAACCTACACCATATCCATCCTACAAAATCCCGTTCGAATACCTTACTTCCGGTAAAAACCTTAACGGCTGGACACGCAGCAAAAACATTCTGGCTTTATACAGCCAGCCAGCACCACATGCATGGCATGGCATGGCAAAGAATGATCACAATAGTCTCCCCTGAATGAGATGCACTTATCCCAGCGTTTCTGCCAGTCTTCAAAGACATGCTGGAAACCATTTTTCAGAGATCCTTCAAAATCGCCTCCGCGGCCTTCACCACTGCTTCTGATGATCGATAATGCCTCCCACGAAGGCGTTTCTTCAACTTAGGAAATAGAAAAAAGTCACATGGGGCTAAATCCGGACTATAGGGAGGGTGAGGGATGCACTACACGTTGATTTTTGAAAGATATTCAGCAACAGCATTGGCAATATGCGGCCACACATCCAGCCTGCTTCACGGAAATGTGGTCTTTTGCGCCTGATATGGACTTGCAATGTTTTCAGGACATCCCTGTAGTATTGTCCAATTACTGATGTGTGTGCAGGTACAACATGCTGATAAACCGTTCCATGAATGTCAAAGAATGAGATGACCGTAACTTTCGCAACAGAAGCAACCACTTTTGCTTTTTGGGGGTTGGTGATGAAGGAGATTTCCACACTGAGCTTTGCTGTTTGCTCTCAGGATCAAAATGATGCAGCCAAGTTTCATCAGCAGTGATTACGTTTGAAAGAAACTCCGGATCTTCCTCTACCATCAACTTTAACTGCATGCAGACCTACATGCGAATGTCGTTTTGTTCGGGAATCAACAGTCTTGGAACCCATCGCGCACAAACACGTCTCATGTGTAATGTTTCTGTCACCAACGTGTGGGTGGCACCCAATGAAATGTTCAGTATTACAGAAAGTGATCTTAAGGTAATTCGTCGATCCTCTCTCACAATGCCAGCAGCAGTGTTGATGTTTTCTTCCGTAAGAGCAGTAACTGGAGCACCGGGTCCAACTTCCTTTGAAATTGATTGTCTCCCCTCTTCAAACATTTTAAACCACCTTCGAGCTGTGCTGTAGGGAAGAACAGACTCTCCATAGGCCTCCTGTAACATTGTATAGGCCTCAACTGAAGATTTGTTGAGACGAAAGCAGAATTTCTAAGCAGCATATTGTTCCTCGCGTGTTATCACCATTACAGCGGCAGGCGATACTGAACATGTCTAAACTTGCCTGGTTCTCACAGGCGGGAACCAGGAGTACCAACAATGAAACTACTACGGCGTGTTTGTTTCACATTAAGCTAACAGAATTTAAAAATTATGACCGTAAAAATTATGATATTCTTTATTGAACAGCCGTCGTAGGATGGCTTGGGTTTTCTGCGCCTTGATGGACAGCCGCCATAGCCTGTACGAATCTTGGGGGAGGTGAAGGAATATTGGTGTCCTTGCCACTCCCAAAAAACTTCTGCTTCGTCGATCTAGCGTGCCAATGAAGCCTCTCTTGAAAGCCCCGACTGCAGGCCACCATTTATCCGTCATAAAACCCCAACAATGTGATATATTACACAAATAAAAATATTTAGTAAATATTCTCCACTTAGCTTAAGAAGTCACTTAACTTAATGATCATTTTTGGTCATTTAACCATGAAATAAATCCCGAAGTTAAATTATTGAAACATTTAAATGGTCCCATAGATTTAATAGTTTGGGAAAGAATATTTATTTTAAAAAATAAAAATCGCGTAATGAATTTTGACATACCGGCAATTGATTATGTTTTTAGGTTTGTTTCGTCTTCAGATGTTGGCAATACGCAAATACGTAAATGCATGGTATCCTTGACAACGAAGTGTGTTGACTGAAGATGTGGGCAAATGTCCATGAAATTAATTTTGCAAAAACATAATAGAAGTATTGTTATCGGTTTCTTAAGTTAAGTGGAGAATATTTACTAAATATTTTTATTTGTGTAGTATTTGTTACTCCACTGTAAATAGCTTCATTTTCTGTGTAATGTGATACGTGTCTATTTTACATTTTATTTACACTGAACTGTACAATGCTTTATGAACAAGTAGTACAGAGTAAGCTAACCGTATCCATGGCAACTTGACGATGTGGTGTGCGTGTGATATGGCTGTTTTAATTAATTTGCATGCAAGAGTGTCGATATTCGATCCCCGGTTGGCTGGCTGGCTGGAGGATGTAGTGTGCCTTGTTGGATTGTTACAGCTGATACCACGTCGCCCACTCAAGACTTTAATTAGAGATGTTGTTACCTTGGTAACTTCACTTGCTGTCCATTGTTGTGCACTTACCCGAGACGTGTCTTTAATTATTGATTCTTGACGACAGTATGCATTCTCTAATTATTTTGTTTTGCTGCTTTTATGTTAATCTTTGACTTTATGTACTTGCTCTTTTACAAAGTATTCTTTTTCCTTTTTAATCAAGATAAACTTTCATTATACATCCACATCTTTTGTTATAAGATATTTTACAAACCACCAACTATGCGAGGTCTGAAAATCTAAGCTCTTTGCATAACCATGAATAAAACAAAAAACTACTGTCACTGACAATTCACACGGACATACGAACATTAAAACTAACAATAAATAATATATCGGAGACGGTTAACCCAAAGGAAAAAGTTATGTTTGTGTACCTTAATCAAACACCCACTCATTTTTTTCCACATCTTAAGGTTGACCACTTATATAAAATCGTTGAGAATAATAATTTCATACGCTATTCCCTGAAAAAGATAGAATTGCAAACATGTCCACTAGTTAACAGCAAGGAATATTTCCAAAACATTGACACCAAGAGTGGTCGGCGAACATAACGAAATAACTCTAGTGGCCTACATAGAACCTCAGCCCATGACGTCACAGATGCAGCGAGCGGTGTTGTGTGTTAATGAAGATGTGATAGTAATCTGAGGAGCGGGGTTCGAAGCCAAGCCTGCTCACCACAAGGACACTAATTAACAGCATCCCGTGAATTGTGTTGCCTAGTGGCATGTTGGCTGCTATCTCGTCTCCTTGTTTCTTACTCTTCTCTTTACTTCTACTTTACATCCATGTTTGACATTTCTTTCCCGGTCTCTATTTTCATACTGCACAAAAATCGTACATCTCTTCAAAGTGCATCATTTCCGTCACCTTTTTTTCTGTGGAATGAAACATTTCCGAGATATTCCTTGTTATATTTTGAATTTTTCAACACCTATGTTTTTCTCAAATGGGTAGTCATTCGTTTATTTTATGTTAGGGATAGGTCCAAATTATCACATAGCAATCACGTGTTTAAAACATTTGACTATCAGTTGAAGTCCACTGTACTCCCATTTTTAAACAACAGATAGCTTATATATAGTCAACATGAAAAACTCAATGCCATTGCCGGGATTTGAACCACGGATCTCCTGGTTTCCGTCCAGTCGTTCTAACCCATTGAGCTACCATGGCCAACTTGTCATCATGACACTAAATTCTCCATTTGACTCGTATTTCCCCGGTAGACCACTAGGGGCTCTCGCATCCGAGATACACCGTTTGTGGCGACTTACTATTGTAAGTACTTGAGTCCCAGACTTCACCATTTAACTCTTATTATTTTAGTTAGTTGATGGAAATTAATCATCTCTTCACACTAGCCGTATATAAGCTAAGGTTTTTGATAGATACAGGCAACATGAGAAATTCAATGCCATGACCGGGATTTGAACCACGAATCTACTGGTTTCCGTCCAGTCGCTCTTACCCGTGAGCTACCATGGCCAACGTGCCGTCCTGACATTAAATTCTCCATTTGGCTCATATATTTCCCCGGTAAACCACTAGGGGCTCTCGTATCCGAGTTACGCCGTTTGTGGCGACTTACTATTGTAAGTACTTGAGTCCCAGGCTTCATCATTTAACTCTTATTATTTTAGTTCATTGACAGCTATCTCTCATAACTTGCGAATATATGTACTTGCCCTGTAATAAATGCTAATTAAAATCAGCTACGACACCAAATAATGATATAAAGTTATTTTCCACATCACGCTCTATTTCCAAAAGAATTTGAACGGCCGTAATTTGCGTACTTCGAAATTAGCCTAGTTTAAGCTCGGCGTCTCCTTTTTAGTGTAATGCTCTGTTTACTTAGGATTAATAAGAAATGTTATATTGTTCCCATGTCTATACCTAAGCCAGAACATAACAGTATTCCCTTAAAATCCCAAGTTGAAGCTTCCCGATGGCGACTGATGGTAGTTTTGGGTAGCTATCGCCCTTCACAGGTGCGTGAGCTAGGTTACCGCAGAGCAGTCGTATTTCAGCCGAGCCAGAGTCGGTCCTTGAAAACGTCCCCGTATATGGAGGCCGTTTACCACCGCACCCTTGTTGTAGTCGTGAAGGAAGCTGACAAAGATGCAGTGAAAGTATCAGCAACATCTCCGCGGGGCATGTGCGCAGTCGTGGGTGTATTTTTTTCCCCGATTGGAAATACAACAATAGCGAAGCGCTTTCTCGACTTGGCGTAGGTTTGTACCACTGACATACAGTTCACCGAGGTACATAACGTACATGTTTCCGGAGTGGGAAAACTTTCTATTTTTATGTTCATTTCAAGGAAAGACTACACTAATACATTAATCTGTCTGAAATAAACATGTTATGATGGTCAGCATTGTATATTTGAAAATTCCAACCATTAACAAGAATTTCTCGGAAATTGTGAGTGCCACAGACATTTTATTTAGGAGAATGTAACGATGTATGTTTATATAGCGGTGTGAGTGTAAATGTTTCAGGTTGTGCTGGTGCAAGGCCACTACTTGTCGTTCCTGCCGCTGTGTAGCCGCAACGAGCCCGTGTTCCTGGCGACGTGCACGCCGGTCGCCATGCCCGAGACCAGGGAGTGCGTCGTGCAAGGTGCCACCAACGTCTTCACCTCCATCCACTCCATGGACATGAAGTTCATGCACATAGACAAAAAGTAAGTAGACAAATGTCTAGAGAGCACTCACATTACTTTCTCTACGCAATCTTCTTACAGACTCCATGTCAGTCTGCACTTGCTATATGTACAGGTGTGTAAATGAAGCCTTGGTGTCGAGTTACTGCCGGGGAGCAAAGTCGGGACTGCAGCCGGGTGGAGACGCATACATAACAAAAGAGAGCTTATCATTAGACGGAGCGCTGCGGGGCCACTTTGTAAGCCCTTTGTTGTTTGGTCAAGTATCCTTGTAATATTAGGGTCATGATCCTTATTGTCTGCAAACTGATCTGCTCATTCTAGGGCAGCGGGACAGCCGTACTCCTCTACCCGTCTTATAACTACACCCATTTGTCATCTGTTTCGGTTGTTGGGAATGAGCAAAACGAATTAAACCGATACCGGAACAATATAACGAAATTTGTAATCAGTTCCAACAATAAAGTCATGGATTTTACATGAAGAAAAGAAAATTGCCATCCCAATATTGATATGCGTTAACTGGAAGGAATGTCCCATCCCAAAATAAGAATAACGATTATTGCGTGACTACAAAAATGCATACCTCGAGCCTATTGCGAATATCGTAACCTAGGAAACCCTCACAATTTAGAATGTCTTTTGTCTATGGGTTAAACATACAGTAAAAAGACCTTTCTGCCCAGAAATTTGTGTAGTACAAATGGAGGTATATTTATAAAACAACCTACAGCAAACGGCATAGTTGTTGTATCAGGCAATTCCAAGGTATTTATTGATAATTCCTCATCTTCCCCAGAGTCTGGAAGTCTGAATGAGAGTGTCAATATGTGAGTGATTTAATGATTAAAAAATCCAAAGTACCTGCAACCCAACGAATACGAGTTAACACCTTTGGTATGTTCCAAAGGAGAATGGTTGTCGATATGACCATTGGAGTTAAAGGTGGGGGAACAAAAAGTGTTTATCATCATCATCATCATCATCATCATTACTATTATTATTTTTATTATTAATATCATCATCCAATCCTTCCGAGGCGCATTGTTTGGTTTTTTAGCGGTTTATTTTTTTACGTTGAGTGAGGAGCTGACCCACTGTAAAAACCCCCAACCTGGAGAACCGGGTGATTTTTGTTTGAGGTTTTCTTTCTCTAGTCTTTGGCAAACCAATGCCTCACTGAAAGGCAGCAGTTCCTGTTGGTCCGCGGAAGGTACTTTTATTTCCCTCCTACCACCCATATCTGGGTGACCTCCCCCTATCCGCCACCCGGGGACGCGCCCTCTAGGGGTTACAGGATCCCCCGAGGGAGTAATTGTAGCCCAAGATATCGAAGTTGCCGATTACATGTGTAGGAAATTACAAGAAGAATATGGGAAGTGGGGACAGAAAATAAATTTGAAGAAAACTGAACATCTGACAGCTGGAGGTATAGAAACCGAAGGGCAAACAATTAAGAAAGTCAAAAGTATTTGGGATCGATATTAAAACAAGAAGGATCATCAAAATTAGAAATAGACAGAAGAATATGTTTAGGAAAAAGAGCTATTGGGATGCTAAATTCAATCTTATGGAGTAGTAACATTTCGGCCAAAACGAAAAAAATAATTTATAACGCATTGGTGAAAAGTGTGATGTTGTATAGAGCAGAAACTTGGACGATCAGCAGAATACAAGAGAACAATGAACTTCTGGAGAAGGTCTGCTAGGACGTCAAGAAGGGATAGGACAAGAGAGTTGTTGAATATGGAAAGAGATGTTATAAAAGTCTTAAATGAGAAACGACTACAATGGTATGGGCACATAAGGATGGATGATGGCAGATTACCAGAGGAAGTGCTCAGATGGACGTCAGAAGGAAGAAATAGGAGGGGAAGACCTAATGATAAGTGGATGGTCTAAGTGAAAAAGTGTATGAGACAGAAAGGACTACTTGATGTAGATGCACTAGAGAGGGAGAAATGGAGGAAAAGGATTGCTCTTTAAGTTTTATATTGTGACACAATTTTCCAGTTGGCTATTAGTTTGGTTGAGGTAACCTACAGCATTGTAGAAAACCCTTAATTATAATGATAGTATTTCTCTTATCCATACCCAAGATTTCTGATTCTAAATATTTTCGAAATACTATATATGCAGCTTCAACAAAATTATAAGCTTGCTTAAATTTAATGCAGATTCCTTTAAATTTATCGAGGAAAAAAGACTATTTTACATGTATTATACTGATTAATCAACTTTTTTTCACTCTTCTGTTGTTTCACGAAAAAAAACATTAAAATTTTGAACATAATATTCGTAATGATTTAGTCTCATTGGCAGAATTACGTAGGATCTCTAGAAATGTATAAACTCTAGCAAAAGTAAGTCTTAGCGTATCCTCTCTTTGTTTAAATTGAACATTTGAAAACATTGCTTACTTAAAATCAGTGTAATTGGTACACTTTTTTTCTTACAACTTCACATTTCTTGGGGCGACATGTATTTGGAATCGATGTGGGGAACGATGCTATCACTGTGTGCAAAGGACGCAGTTGTACACTACGTGCAAAGGACGCAGTTGTGCGGACCGTTACAATCCGAGTGCGAACGACAAAGAGAAACAGAAACGAAACGGGCGTAGTTTTTGAATGGCATTAAGGGAAAGGTCGGGGGTCAGGACGCCCGGAACAACTGACTGGTGAAAGACGCCCTTCTCATCTCAAAGGAGGCTGTTAATTGTCGTTATAGAAGGAGGCCACATCGCCTGCAGCCGCTGCCGTGAACAACCCTTAGGGACCCGCAACTTTTAGGGTAAAGTTTGGGTACTTCCTTTAGTTTAGAAGTTAGATGAGGAGTGACGTGACCAGCGCCGCAAGTATGCCGTAGTTTTGTCCCGAGGAGCCGGATACGGGGGTTGAACTTGAACTAAGAGGGTTATATAACACTGGCGGATGTTAATTGGCCAGTTTTCCTTGACAATGCGACACTCGGCAGGTTGTGGAAGGGCAGGGCGAGTCGGCTCTTCCGCATTCACTTCTCAAATCCGGTCAGCAGATGCGAGGGCGCCTCAAAACTCCTTCAGGGCGCCGAGTTTCAGGACTCAGTATCCAAGTTCCATTTACAAAGTAACTTAAGTTTTATTTAATGACGTTCATAGTTCTCCGCGTCCCATTTCATGCCTAACGATGCTGAGATGTTTCTTCGGCAGCCTTGAAGTTCTTTTACGTGACGTATATTTACGACACGGGACCACCGACTTTACCTCCCTTTCGAAGAACGACATAAGTATTTTCCAATATTTTTTAATCTGTCATAACAAAAAGAGTAAAGTGTATTATATTCTCATATTGTCCTTTCTATTAAACAAAGGCACAATAAATCAAATTCAACTTTTATTAGACACTCTTCGTGGAGAGTAGTCTAAAGTGATTGTCAGATTTTTAAAAACGCTTTATTGTCCCGTTTTCCTTCCATAAGGTTTACTTTGTATCTATGTTTTTAAAAATTAAAAACTGCTATGTACACATTTCTTAGAGAAAGATTTTAAAGTGGAAGGAAATTTAATATTTGACTATAAGGAAGTAGTGCAAAATGATATCTTTAAAACTCATATCTTTTGAAGCAATACGTATGTACATCACTTTATTTTTTCGAAAAAAATATTTTGTCTCAATTTTTGTATTGTATTTTTCAGTAATGTATTGTAATTTAATAATTATTATTTTAAAATCTTAAAGTTGTGTATTTAAATGTTTTAAAGAAAACGTTAATATGAAGCAAAATTTAATACTTAAAACTAACGTCTCTTGGAAAAAAACATATATACACTGATATTTACTTTTGTAAACTACTATATCGTAAAATTGTTACAAAGGTAAAAGAAACTTAACTTTTCTGTCACAACTTTTATATAAATTTCAGCCAGAGTGGGCGAAATTTTCTGAAATTAGCAACCTCAATACCGAGTACATTTAAAATATAATAATTGGCAAAGGAAGGTGACTATGCAACTGAAGTCATCTATCCAATGACTGCGAATATTAAAAGTAGATAGTGTGTTATGTGCAATGTGAGACATCAGAACGGTAATGAACACGCTGTCAGTCAGTGAGGTACTAATTTCAAGGGCATCCACTGCTGCAACCGGATTCCCTTTTCCAGGAGCATTCCATTGTGTACCGGAACTGGCCCACACTTCTCCAGAAGTCATGGTCGCTACATGGGTTAGTGCCACTTTGTACACCGTGGCCAAATGTCGCAGGGAATGATCTCCTAAGAGTCATCCTCTAGCTTATTTAATCATCTGTCGTACGTTACTCAGCTGTTCTCTTCCTGTTTCCTTTCTTTAAAATTCATCTTTTATTCTCATACAGTATCAATTCTATCTTTTGATATTTTCACACTTTTTGTTTTAGGAATAACATGTGCATTTTCTATGTAACTTACCGAGTGGGATGGCTCAGGCTGTTTCGTCTGTAGCCTTCACTCGGAAGGCCCGGGTTTGATTCCTGTGCCACATAGCTTTTTCCGGGGGGTTTCCCGGCTTGCCAGGCGAATGCTGGGTAGGTTAACTACATCTCCCAAATTTCCTGCCCATCCATTTCATCTCCGTTGTCATTTCACATCATCTCTTATCTGGTGGTC
Organism: Mantis religiosa; assembly: GCA_030765055.1. Taxonomy (NCBI): domain Eukaryota; kingdom Metazoa; phylum Arthropoda; class Insecta; order Mantodea; family Mantidae; genus Mantis; species Mantis religiosa. The sequence goes on along the minus strand of CM060951.1, from coordinate 224,092,683 downwards.
TGCTTCAGGGCAGAATTGTGGGAGTGTCGGCGTTGCATGGCAGGATGATATACTCTTGGTAAACACTTCCTCCTTCGGTAGGAAGGTTTCCAGAGCAGCCTGGTGTGCCGTTCCAGAACCGTGGTGGATGGGATACCGGTTGTACTGGCATGCCGGGAAGTTTACAACTGATGAAGTGTGGGGACCCTGCCTTCTGCATTGCCGTAACTCCTTTGGTTGGCCGCGCTCTGTCTCCTCTCGCCTCATTCTTCCTCCAGTGGATGCCCAACTTGGAGTCATAGGCACGACGGCTGTTCAATAAAGAATGATCACAATTGTTTTTTTTAACAATGTACCTTTACTCATCCTCATAATTGTGATGGTCCTTCTCAAAATAGTCTTCCCTGAATGCGATGCACTTGTCCCAGCGTTTCTGCCAGTCTTCAAAGACATGCTGGAAACCATTTTTGAGAGATCCTTCAAAATCGTCTCCGCAGCCTTCACCACTGCTTCTGATGATGGATAATGCCTCCCACAAAGGCGTTTCTTCAAGTTAGGGAATAGAAAAAGTTTACACGGGGCTAAATCCGGACTATAGGGAGGGTGAGGGATGCACTTCACGTTGATTTTTGCAAGATATTCAGCAACAACATTGGCAATATGCGGCCGTACATCCAGCCTGCTTCACGGAAATGTGGTCTTTTGTGCCTGATATGGACTTGCAATGTTTTCAGGACATCCCTGTAGTATTGTCCAGTTACTGATGTGTGTGCAGGTACAACATGCTGATAAACCATTCCAGGAATATCAAAGAATGAGATGACCATAACTTTCCCAGCAGAAGCAACCACTTTTGCTTTTTTGGGGGGTTGGTGATGAAGGAGATTTCCACACTGAGCTTTGCTGTTTGCTCTCAGGATCAAAATGATGTAGCCAAGTTTCATCAGCAGTGATTACGTTTGAAAGAAACTCCGGATCTTCATCTAACATCAACTTTAACTGCATGTTACCTCCATTGCAGCGGTAGGCGATACTGAACATGTCTGAACTTGCCTGGTTCTCACAGACGGGAACCAGGAGTACAACAATGAAACTACTACGGCGTGTTTATTTCACATTAAGCTAACAAAATATAATAAGATTGATTTTAGTGCGTAAAATAATAACCGTAAAAAATTATGACCATTCTTTATAGAACAGACGTCGTACAATAGAGCAAGACTGGTACGATTCTATCCTATTCTATACAACCTTTATGGAATTTTCTATCATATGATATTTCAAATTTATTTAGGAAAAAATCCAAAGTGTCACATTTTAATGAGTTTCTCTGCCCATTTTTCGACGAGATATACTCATTGCGCCAGCTACTACGTATCAATACAAATAAATATCTGTAGAGATAGATTATTAGATATTTACCTTAGGTGCAAGAGATAGTGACCTCATTACCCATTCTTCAAAATACATTGTTAACAGTTGCACAACAATGTTTTTCTAAAACTGTGTTTGTTTATTACTGTCATTGCCTCTGAAGGTGTGAATGCTCAGATGCTCCTCTACCAGCCATTTGTGCACACGCTTTACCTCGATTGGCTAATAGTCTGGATGCGATGTCAGCCTAAAGTGTTGAGAAGTCGTAGAAAACGTCGTGATGAAGAAGTCGAAGCCTGGGATGCAGAGCACAAGATGCGATCTGGCTTCCCACGCACAACAAAGCCGGGGATTCTGTTTGACCTATGCACTGACCCCCAGCCGCATGTGTTACTGCACGTCTATTAAATAAACATTCACAGGTCCAACCACGAGTATTGATACAGCTAATATCGCTTACAATAAATGGTTAATTTTCGTAAGTTATAAAGCAAATAATTTGCATAAGGAAATATCAAATAATATTTACATATAACAAAGTCAGAAGTTATTTGCCAAATATAACATTTCTGCCACTAATATTCAATTAGATTTAAAACAAATACTTATAAAATCCGAAGAATGGTTTACATATCTACACAGATGGATCTAACTTGGACAACAACTCAGTAACAGGAGTTACGGGTACACTGTTCTCATTCTATCAACCAGCAGGATACCACACAGAAGTAACGGCTATTCATATTTCACTCCAACACCTTCTATACAGAATAGATAAATTTAAAAATGCTATCATGCTTTCTGATTATAAAGCAGCATTATATGCATAACTTCATATAAAATGAGGTCAATCCAAATTAAATAATGTCACAAAATAATCCAACAACTTCAAAAACAACAGAAAAGAATTATATTACAGTGGATACCTGCACATTGTGGAATTACTGGAAATGAATCAGCTGATTTTCTTGCCAAAAATGTGCACATTTAATTCAGAACAAAAATAAAAAGACATCCTTTACACCCATAAAAGGATTAATTAAATAAATATAAAAACAAACAAATCCAATCAAATGGAACATTTTAATTAAAAATCCAGAAATTATTCCAGAAATCTGACGTAAAATTGCATTAGCAAACTTTAGATTACTTACGAAACATGATTATTTGGCCAAACACTTACACAGAATAGCAATTTATACAAGTCCAAATTGCCCTCTGTGCAAAAAACAAGAGGAAATGACTGAATAAAATCTTCTACCTGCCGGCCTCACTACACAGAAATATTGGAGAACAAGATAGCTACTAGCTTCACTACCAAAGTCTAGCATTTGACGACATTTTTACCTGGGGTATTACATTATTACATTAGTCTAATATTGAAAATTTCCAATATTACGATTAATTTGTTTAATGTTTAAACTATCAAGTAACTCTCTCTCTCTCTCTCTCTCTCTCTCTCTCTCTCTCTCTCTCTCTCTCTCTCTCTCTCTCTCTCTCTCTCTCTCTCTCTCTCTCTCTCTCTCTCTCTTTTATACTCTCCTCTTTCGGATGTTGGAGATAGGCGGCTTGGGTCAGTCGCCTATCGAGAACCAGATGAACTCGGTAAGGAAAGCAGGTACATTTTACGGCGTCCAAATGCCGTCTGTCCGTTATACGTGGAAACAAAGATGCAGTTGCCGAACATTAATGTCTCTGTGACCAAGGTACGGTGATGAGACCTATGCCACATTTCACCAACAGATGTTAAGACTTACCTAGAGTTTAGCAATAGTTATAACAAAAACTGCATGTCAACGCTCGTGTTAAATCTCTTGTTCAACTAACAAGCCAAATTTCTGATGTCAAGTCCTTAACAATTGTAAATAGTCAAGATGGCAAGCATGAACTCAGCTGTTGATGTCGATTTGCTATATTTAAGACCGTCTAAATGGCATTCGTAATACAGTACGGCCTATGAGGAGAAATGATTTTGAGGAGCTATCAGAAGAAAATTGTCTACAGAGGTATAGACTGTCGAAACAAGTTGCTATGAAGGTTACTGCGGAAGTACAAGAGAGGTTAGAACATGCATCGAAAGGAATATGCCGATCTCGCCTTTGCTTCAAGTATTAATAACTTTGTGATTTTATAATTCACTGAATTGTGTAGATAATACACTGTCCACCTCCCGTCTTGAAACGTTCAAGTCACTTGTCCTTCGCACCTCGTTTTAAATTTACGTAATACTGACGAAGTTGTTTCATGCTTGTAGTAGTAACACATGCATTTGAATTAAATTCGTTTCCAATATTTTCCCATGTGACATATTTCTCTTTTACATTCACCGCATCCGTCCTCTTATTTTCCACGATATCCTTACACTTGGCACCAATTCAACTAACAATTCTTTCTCCATCGATGAGAAACCTGTCTCACGGCTTTTGTTTATGATTTGTTCATCCACCATTTTCTCAGCTGTGTGCAGACGAAATGAAAACAAAAGCGCATCGCAGTACTTTCAGAAAATAATACGACTCATCCATAGCCTTCCATAGCTGTAATATTTAGAAGCTTCTTGGTGTTAACACGTGTTTATTAACATTTTCAGAAAACAGGTTGGTGAAACACAAGAAATTTAACAGTAGTGTTAGTGTTAGTGTGACAATTATTGCGTTATATTTATTAACGTCGGTTTTAACATCTGTTGGTGAAATCCGGCATTAGAAGGTTAACCCACACCGAACCACGAATTATCGCCTGAGAGATCTGTCGCAACATGACCAAGACGACGTGCCCACGTCGGTAGCGTAGTTGGCAGTGTGTCTGCCTCACGTTCAAGACGTCCCGAGTTCGAATCTCGGTCAGGGTGAGTTACCTGGATAAGGTTTTTCCGGGGTTTTCCCTTATCCTGAAAGACGAATGTCGGTAACTCTAAGCTCTATGTACCCCGGACTCATTTGGGCATCATTTCACCCATTCTATTCATCGCCCGATATGACTTAACGTCGGAGGACGTAAATTACAAAAGAAAAAAAAAAGACGACGTAAAATAAAGGAGAAAGAAAAAGAAAAGGCTACGAAAAAATCAAGATTTAGAATTATATTGCATATGGGTATGCAATGGTCAAGGAGAGCAAAACCAGAAATAAGTCTAATATGTTGGAAGTTCCTATTAGGAAAGTTTAAGAATTTAATTTTGTCGAAAATTCAGCACTGATACTTTAATACGTTAAGTTTATAGGCTGATCATTTTTATGAGGAAATTTGGTATTTAAAATATTCAACATTTTAGAGCTTATTAATTTTTCATTACTAGAAATTATTTGTATACGTAAAGCAGTTAATAAGTATAAAGAAGAGCGACGCTTAAATTGTAATTTATATTAACAATTGTGAATAATCTGTATAATTAGAAGTGTCACGTGACACGTAAGTCACACAAAGCGGGAGAGAGTATTCTGTTTGCCCGTGATGTTTCGTCTCGTAAAATTAGGTATTCGCGTGTCAACTTCCTGTGCAGTGGGTGGTCCATGCTGCTGCAATGATATGTTTATTTGCAATGTAGCACCCTGCTGCCGAGAATACCAATAAGGGCGTGAAGGGGTCCTGACCCTGTGACGACAACATGATCTGGCAGTTTCACAACATCACTTCACTAAACCCTGCTTTACTCCAGTCCCCTACTGTCAACGTTACATACATTTACATTTTCATTGCTGTTTAAATCATATCGTAACAAAAGCAACGCCAAGCTTACCATAAACTCGTTTACTGTCTCCAAAATTGTCAGCTCAATGCTGACTTAAGCCACGTGTTCTTTTACACAAATATACAACTGCAAAACGACTCTATGTTTATATATGACTTGTGCACGCACCAATTTGTGCTGCTTGGTAATACCCGCTATATTGACTGAAACAAGTCAACTGACCGACTGATTCGTGAGATGCTCCACTGCACCGACTCCTCACCACGAAATTGCTCTGACACTCGAAGTTCAAACACATACAAACTCTAAAGGCTAAATATCCCCCCTGCCGGACCTCGCATTGGCTCTTATATAGTCCTACTGGGTGCCAGAGATTGTTCTAGTACTCGAATATTCTCGAATTACATTCTAGAACGGTTTCAAATCGTATTTGAGCAATAATAATACTAGAGGAGATGAAGGAATTATGAAATAGTCGGGAAATATGATATACCAAGATTTCGTCTTTGTTTGCTGCTGGTATCATGTGGGAGTGTCATGAAGTAGTCAAGAAAGACTCCCATGATGCACTACAGTGACAGTTGACAACTTATTGTTGTCATTTCACTCGCTACGGAATAAAGTGTGTTTTGTGATATTCAAATGTTTTTGCAGACAAATGTTCAAGCATTTTAAGCCACTAGTACACATGTGACTTGAACATTGATGTTAAGTGTAAGGTACATAAAAGAATTGTAGTTTTATTTTGGTCTGTCTTTAGCTTACAATGCTTTGCCCATTACTTTAAAGGTTCATTATTCAATATGGTATGACGGGTATTATGGAATACCAGGTATTTCTTAATATGACGTAACAGTATAATATTCCATATAACGGTTCAAAATATACTGAATAAAAGTAAAGTTAAAAATGATTTTTGAGTAGAATATTAGTGGCTAAGCAATTATTATTAGTTATATAAACAGTAATATACTCGAATTTAAAACTAAAGTATTTTTTTAAAAAAAAAAAGAAATTCATTTAAATGAAAACAAAACCTATTTTTTCTGTTATTTTAGACTTGGTCTATGGTCTAGGCCTATTAACATATGTTATGTCTGATTTTAAACCAACAATATTTTATGAAATCAAGTTAATTTTTCAATGTTTTAAGTCATCTCTTCCATAATATCGGTCTATTTCATATTAACCTCCATTTGTAACATTTTCCTAAATACATTGTTTTTATAACAACAAAATGAATAGCGTTTTTTTACAAGTGACAGTTCATCACAATTAGTTATAGTAGCACTCATGATAATTTGATGATTTTTATTTAAAAAGCATTTAAGTTATTTGTAGAAATGTAAATGGATTCCATAATACCTCCTTTCCTCTACGACTCGACTTACAACTGTCCTTGAAGGCGTGTTACTTTCTCGCGATGACAATATTATGACTTTGTGGTTTCGTAGAAGTAAAAGTCCATTTTGACATTTATATATTCGAATAGCTTTTCAATAAGTGTCTAGAGTAAGGGAGGAAATCCCAAACAAAGCTCCACACTCCAGATCTTTAAGCGGTTAGGTCTCTGTCAATATATCACTGGAGTAAGGGAGGAAATCCCAAAGAAAGCTCCACACTCCAGATCTTTAAGCGGTTAGGTCTCTGTCAACTTCAAATGGACCCACAAAAAGAATTCCAAAGATTCTTGCGGCCATTCTAGATGACCTCTCCTACCAATCCATTGCTATGGAGAAAACTGTTCAAACGGTACAAAATGAGTTGGAGGTTCATCTTGTTGAGAAAATACAACAATGTTTCTATGTAGAGAAAATAAATTTCTGATGGTTGGCATTGCTTGATTTCAAGATAACTCCAAGTATGTAGTGACGTTTAGAATTTCAACCCAGTGGATAGTGACGTGATCCCCACTGTGAATTTATTATGAGTAGCATTGGTAATTGTGTCTGTTGACAAATCCAATCAGGCAGAACGTTGCATCATCAAATAACATAATTCGTCTTACACAAACTGGATTGTTGTCAACAACGCTGCATCATAATTCAGAAAAGTGCACTGCTCTGTCGGGTACATGCAAAAGTTGACATTTATAAGGATCTAGTATCTAGTTTTTGGGTGGAATGCAATACTGTGACTGTATGAAATACGGCATGTAGTTGTCGATATAAATCACGAGGCGATGAACTATTGCAGACCGAGAGATTAATGTTCCGATGCAGTAACATGCCGCAGAAAATGGAGATCCGAGCGTGCTCTCCAACATCAACACGACCTGCTAATTTGAAATTCAAAACGACCATCTCCCTGCACCGAGCTTTCGCTAATTCCTCTGCAACCGCGACACTCTACAGCTAAAAAATCATTGCGTACGAATGTCTCTCTAACCGTATTCCACCAGAAACTGTAAATAACTTAACTCAGATTTGTTCACCATCATTATTAATTTTGAGGTGAAATGTGCTCACCAGGTGATGGTTGAAAAATTGTAAGCATTTCAATTCTGTATATTATTTTTCTTATTATTTCTAGAACATACGGAATATTTATAACGTAAATTCAAAACTGTGCTGTACATAACTGAGCGGGGTGACTCAGGCTGTTTCGTCTGTGGCCCAAATTCGGGAGGTCCGGGTTCGATTCTTGTGACTGGCCTACCTGACCCATGGGGATTTTTCCGTGTCACTAGACAGGTTAATTACATCCCCCTAACTTCCTATCCCTGCATTTCGTCTCCATAAACATTTCAAATCATCTCTGATCTGGTGGTCTCTTTCATGGTGAAAGTGTCGGCCGGGGTCTGGGCTTATATAGTGTGATCCATATAAATCTGAACCATTTCAACAGGCCATAACTTTTAAACCAATAATAGGACACACGTGCAACTTTGGGAGAATATAATACACAATTGCGAGATTACGTTACACATAAATACGTAAAATATGAAGCTATTAACGATGCTTAAAAATTACTAAATGTGCAAGATAAAGCTATAAAATTTACGTTAGAGACTGAAATTAATGGATTCCTTCCTTTTCTAGAACTAAAAATAATAATAAATAATAATAAATTAAACTTTGGTATTTATAGGAAGTCTACACATATTCATAATTACATAAAAAGTAAAAGTTTTAACACCTTTTCACATAAATTTGCTGTTTTCAATAGTTTGATTTATAGATTAATAAATATACCCCTGAATAAAGAGGAATTTAATAAAGAATATAAACATATTGTCACCCTGGTGGTAGGCTCGCGAAGCCGATGAAAAATGATGGCCGATCGTTACCGGAAGTGAGACAGTTGAATGTAGTTGTTGGAAAAATAAACAGTTTTGAGGTTCTAGCAATTTTGTAATGTTGAACAGTGTATTTCGGGGAGAATAAAGTGTAGTTTTTGTGTTTCGTAACCTCGTTTTATTATTTCACGAACCCACAGTCACAATATTATTAATACTGCTTTAATTAATGGTTTTAAAAAAGACTTTATACTTAAACATTGAAAAATTTAAATATCAAAAACTGTTAATGATATTTCTACCCTTATAACATAAAACACGATTATCATTTTAAAAAATTTACTTACCATCCTTGGGTTAATTAACATTTTCAAACATTTTTTAAAGAGTTTGGTATCACTTTAGTTCCACAAAATATAGTATTAAAAATTTACTGCATTTCTCAACAAAAGATAAAATTCCTAATAATAAAAAATCTGGTAGTTATCAGCTTAATTGTTTCGATTATGATAAAGTTTATTTTGGAAAGACAAAACGTAATTTAGAAACCAGAACGAAAGAACATTTTCGTAACGTTAAGAATAAAAAAACTGATAAATTGGCCGTAGCAGATTATTTTGGGTCATTTAACTATGAAATAAATCCTGAAGTTAAATTATTAAAACAATTAAATGGTCCAATAGATTTAATGGCTTGGGAAAATATATTTATTTTAAAAAACAAACATCGCTTAATGAATTTTGAAATACCGGCAGTCGATTCTGTTTTTAAATTTGTTTTATTTTCAGATGTTGGTAGTACTAGCAAGAACATATTAACATATAGCGTTAGTAACGATGACGACAGCTTTGTTGTTTCCGGCTGACGATGTGTAAAAGTTTTACATGAAATCGCGATCCCGAACAATTTATAAGAAAAGTATCATAATTTCTTATAAGATCAGTGAAGTTTTAAGTTACAAATTGTTATATTTGTATATATTACATAACATTATTTATATCTCAGAGAAAATGTTGGAGGTGTCCTCCACCAGCATCTATACGTGTTTGCACTCGTCTCACCATATTCTCTCAAGTTTTACGAAGAGTATCCTCGCCAACGTTACTTACTTCAGTTGGAATGGATTCCTTGAGATCATCAATTGTCCGTGGCCTATTGTTGTACACTCTAATGACACACCAGATCCCCTGACCAAACCTCACCGGAATTTTTCTTGTGGGGGTGTCTAAAAAATAGAGTGTACAAGAATAGGTCACGGACAATTGATGTTCTCAAGGAATCCATTCCAACTGAAATAAGTAACGTTGGCGGGATACTCTCCGTGAGACGAGTGGAAACATATATAGATGCTGGTGGAGGACACTTCCAACATTTTATATGAGATATAAATAGTGTAATGTAATCTCCCAATTGTGTATTATATTCTCCCAAAGTTGTACGTGTGTCCTATTATTGGTTTAAAAGTTATGCCCTATTAAAATGGTTCAGATATATATGGATCGCATTGTACAGGGCAGAATATGCTCTGAGTAAATAGTAGGGATCCTGCCCTCTGCATTGTCGTGTCTCCTTGGGTGCGTCGCCCTCTGTCTTCTCTTGCCTCATCCCTCCTCCCGGGGATGCTCCACATGGGGGCATAGGTACAATAGATCAAGAACTGGTAGCAGTGCCGAATCCATAATTCAATCCCATCCATGCTGTGCTTAGCAAGCTAGCCTTCATATATGAACGTCCTAGGTGTGATTCCCGGATGTACGTTATTCGCGATCCTCCCTTGAGCCTACAAATGGGACACCCTCCCGATATGCTTCATGAGTTTTGGCAGCATCCCACCAAGTGATAACTTTGTCTGTCCATTCTTTGATAAGAATAGTTTATAGAAGGATACACAGAGATTGTAAAACTTTTTTTTTTAAATTTCTCACAAATATATCTAATGATTACATTAAAAAACTGTTTTCTTTGTTAACGACGCTAGGAATACATCAGCGCAGCTGGTGTACGGGATTTTGTTCATAGGAATCCGTTTACGTACTGAGTTAGAACCATTGTCTAGGACAGGTTCGGGATCAATAGGTCAACTCCTAGTCAACTGAGCTATCCGACAGACCTGTGCAGATAATTCTTAAAATGTTTATTGAATTGACGTAATTAAAAGCATTACACAGATGCGACAAGTTTACCTGGATTTTATTCAAAGTTAAAGAAACGGTCATGAGAAGAATTATAAAGTGGCGGGAATGGGAGATCGTAATATGTTCAAAATCAACGTTTCCTGCCCGTTTATTGTTCAAGAGCAGTAAGACTTACTACAGTCGTAAAATTTGAATATAAATCATGCTACTGGGCAATTCAACGATTGCCAATAATCAAAACATGGCAGGAGAATGTCCAAGAAACTTCAGGCCATAAGGAACAGTTCTCGAACTAAGCACAACCTTGTATTTCTGTTTTACTGTGCGGCGAGAAGTGTCTTGGAAGGCTGTGAGAAGGGAAGGGTGGCGACTGCAAGTGTGATATGAATGGGAAGCGTAACTAAACAGTTACGGAAGTGCAGTAAGATAAAAAAACATGCATGTACTCCAAATGTAGTACAGTTTTTATTGCTCACTGCCTATCAGTCTCCCCTGGTCACCAGTACTGACGATCTTACACAACTCCCTCCCTCCTCATGAGCACCCACATCGTGGTAGACCAATGCTGAGCCCCTTAATGGGTTCTAGGTATCTCCGCCGATATTAAAGACAGGTCAACAAACCATGGTAAAGAAATGGTTGTTAGTTATCCATTGCTCATGAAACTGTCCACTCCATATGAAGTAAATTAAGCTTTTATAAATAATAAATTCTTTTGTTTTACCCTTGTATTGTACATTTCTTAGAATTCTCTTGTTGAGATCAGGGATTCTGTTTTAGTGCAGTGTTTATTGCATTACTAGGCAGTTAGGTGGCAACGACCTCTTTACAAGCAAACCAATGGCCTGTTAATGACCACAATAGCGGTCGAGGTCGAGAGGTCCTCACATTTATGGTAGCACCTGGTGAACCGCGAGGAGACTGACGTGCTATTTCAGTGGCAATACACGTTTTGAGGTGCCTCAATCCTTGCGGAACAAGAAACCTAACTTCGTTTCTAAACTTCAGCATCTTCTGGGGATGCGCCACGAAAATTTTCAAAAAATTCCGCCGTAAAAATTCTTCGTACATTTTAATTTTCTCAAAAGTAACTGAACATTTTGATAAAAAATAAATTATGTATAGGATTTAGGTTAACTGATAGAAATTAATCATTTCTTCACACTAGCCTATAGGAATAGATTTTGGATAGATAGAGTCGACATGAAAAATTCAATGCCATGGCCGGGATTTGAAACACGGATCTCCTGGTTTCCGTCCAGTCGCTCTTACCCATTGAGCTACCATGGCCAACATGCCGTCCTGACATTCAATTCTCTAGTTGACTCATATTTCCCCGGTTGACCACTAGGGGCTTTCACATCCGAGATACACCGTTTGTGGCGACTTACAATCCTAAGTACATGCCATGGAATTTTTCATGTTGACTCCATCTATCAGAAACCTTAGCCTATATACGGCGAGTGTGAAGAAATGATTAATTTTCATCAATTAACTAAAATAATAAGAGTTAAATGATGAAGCCTGGGACTCAAGTACTTACGATAGTACGTCGCCACAAACTGTGTATCTCGGATACGAGAGCCCCTAGTGGTTTACCGGGGAAATATATGAGGCAATTGGAGAAAACTTAATGTCAGGATGGCAAGTTGGCCATGGTAGCACAATGGGTTAGAGCTACTGGACATAAACCAAGAGATCCGTGGTTCAAATCCTGGTCATGGTATTGAAGTTTTTAGGATGTTTTCGTGCCAAATGAAATATATCTTGGGAATATTCTCAGAAGTCCCCTCATTTTGAAAAATTTTGCATAACTGGAGAACCGAAATACTAAACCTAAATGGCGCAACGGTCTACACTGTCCACCAAACCTGACAGTAAGTCAGGTAGACGAGGAAGGAAGGAAGCGAAAAAAATCGATGGGTTAAAGAATACAGCTCTGCATTCACGTTAGTGACAAGGAAAAACCACGGAAAAACTGAGTGTCTTATTTTAGTTTACCTAAGTAGTTTACCTACCTCGCTCCTACCCGATAACGTTTCCCTTCTATATTGGTGTTAAACATTTGCTATCTGATTTGCTTTATTTTGCCAATTGTTGGAAGTACGGCCGATTTTCTGATCTCCACAAAGAGATCCGGTTGGTACGTAAATTTGCTTGCGGGACGTAAGTTATTCATTGCTTATCGCCAGTAGCCTCAAGGACTGGCACCAGCGTAGATTTGTGATGTCATACTATGACGGCGATAGCATCTGTTTACCGCCCCAGTGGTACCAACCTCTATTTTTGGAACTGCTCTCACGTGCATAGCACCTGTTATATCTCAGAATCACGTGAACACAAATAAGTCGAGCATTCAAAGTGTAACCACGTCACCACAAATACAGATCATTTATTGACAAATATAGTGACATTCAAGCGAACAGTCGGTTATATTTCAAGCTTTGCATTGAACTCATTTGTCAAAGGTATTACAAGAACATTTTGAAAATTTCCCATTAAGCTACTTTGAAAAGTCTTCGAAACTTTTATTTTGTCAAAAATGGCTCTAATATGTTTTTAATAAGTCAGGTTTGAGATATTTTCGTAACAAAATGAGTATGTTAAATTCCCTGGCAGTAAGCGTTAAAGTGCTTTTCATTTGTAGCGAATTATATAAAATCAATAAACCTTTATGATATGACTTTGTTTGCTGAAACAATGGAGGAAGCAAGGGAGCAAATCCTTGAACTAGAGAAATAAGCAGGTAAAATAGGTCTTCACCTCTCTTTCGAAAAAAAAAAAAAAAAAATCATGACAAACTGCAAGCATCCACGTAAATACATCAAAGTCTGCGAACAAATGACTGAAATAGTAAAAAGAGTTCAAATATTTTGGAGAATGGATTAACTGGAATACTAAGGAAAATAAAACAATGGAATCCAGAAAAAATAAACTTGAACTAGTTTTCCAACTAACAAAAGACAGTTAAAACAAGACATCATTATCATGGGGTTTCCAAAATTAAACATTATAAAACAGTGATTAGACCAGAAGCTCTGTAAGCATAAGAAACAAACAACATGAATTTTAAGGGTCAGATAGAGAAGCTCCAATTACAAGAACGGATACTATTAAGAAAAGACCAAAATTTCAAGATAATAAGATAATATACATCAAGAATGAAACTCTTTACAAGAAAACTAAAAAACTCTCAGATACTATACGAAGAAAGGAGGATCACTTCTTATGGCCATCTTCTCAGAATGAACTCTTGCAGATTAACTAACAAATATTTGATTTCTTCCGTAACCGTAAAACAAAATCTGACTGGAAATTAATTGTTCTTTCACACTGGCCGTGTGTAGGTTAAAGTATGGAAAGATAGAGTCAAATTCAATTCCATAGCCGGGATTTGAACCACGGATCTTCTGGTTGCCGTCCAGCCGCTCTAGCCATTGAGCTACTATGGCCAACGTGCCGACATGACATTAAATTCTCCAACTGACTCGTGTTTTTCCCGGTGAACCACTAGGAGTTCTCATAAATACATAAGACAACAACCTTAATGGTAGTTAACTACCTTAAACCATTTTGAAAAAAAAAAAGTTGAAGTTCTCGAACAAAAATCCGAGTAATTGCTTATGAAATAAAAGTGACTCCAAAGTTCGTAACTCAGCCACCGTTTGCTCCGCTGAGGATGACTCACGCAGACTCCTGAATAATGCAGACAGAAGCGTCCGATTGTTTGGGATCCCCGAAGAATGAACAGTTACCGAAAATTCCTATGACGGGATTACATTAACAATAAACGATTAGCGCCTGTTTTGCATTGAAAATGCAGCGTGGAGGGACAAATGACCATCGAGTGCCGTTAGATAGCAGACGGTCTTTTGTTTTTGTCTCATTCGTATTCCGAAGACGTGAGAAAAGTCTTTCTTCTTGGTGGTCACATCCAATAGGATTATTGGCCCATCACCAGCACCTGTCAAAATTTGACATGCATCGCAGTGTTTTACTGAACAATTTAACGAATCCAGAACCACATTGTGTAAACTTTAGCAGAAATAAATGTTTTGAAGTCCTCTAAATGCAATTAGCAAGCAGTAACTGGGGGGAGGGAAGTGACGTGTGTATGCAGTATGGATCTAAACTAGAGATAAATACCTTTAAAAGGTAAATTAAAGGTAAAATGCAGTAGAGGTCTAATAATTTAAAAATTTTAGAAACAACAACTGATATGGGAGCTATTTTTAATAAGGAGTCCATCTTTTATTAAACATATTAACACATTACTCAGTGTAGCACAAAGAAATCTGGGATTCATTATTCGTAACTCATCCAACTTCAAGGATATTAGACGTAATGTTACATTATATAATTCATTTGTAAGATCCAGACTCGAATATGCTTCACTAGTACGGAGCCTTATACCGCCAAATTTATTAAACTTATCGAAGTTATTCAATACAAATTTCTGAGATATGTGTTTTTCAAACCTTGTCATTATTTTCCCAAGTTTATATCATATGATTCATTGCTTCATTTATTCGACCTTAGAAGTCTATAAGATAGGAGGAATTGTCAGTTATTGCTTTTCCTGTACAAATTACTTCATAATATGATTGATGACCATAACTTAAGACAGTTAATACGTTTTTTTTTCGTTCCAAATGTTGCACCTAATAGACTTTGTAATACTTTTCTTCCTCAGAAGGTTAAAACTGATTCCTATAAATATTTACCAATGCATAGAATGCAGTCATTATACATTAAATTACATCCCTTAAACATTGATATATTTACGTAAAATAGGAAGCTATTAACAGTGAAGCAAACAAATATATACAAATATAATAATTTGTAACTAAAGAAACGTCACTTATCTCATAAGAAACACCGTTTTCTTACAAATTGGCTAGGATCGCGATTTCGTGAATAGCTCAGTCATGTCGTCAGCTTGAAACATCAGCAAACTCGTTGTTAACGCCATCGTCGCTAGATGTCAATATGTTTATTTTAGTACTATCAACATTTGAAAAAAAAAAAAAAAAAAAAAAAAACAGAATCAATTGCCGGTATTTCAAAATTGATTACGCGATTCTGTTTTTAAATTTGTTTCATTTTCAGATGTTGGTAGTACTAAAAACATAGTGACATCTAGCAACTGTAACATTAATAATGACATTGTTGATGGTTCAAGCTGACGATGTGAATAATATATTCACGAAATCGCGCTCGCAGGAGGAGGTGATGCTATATGCCTGCGAGATCTGGGGCATGGCGGCAGACAGCTGTTTAGCATGGCTTCAACGTGCAAAGAATAAAGGACTGCGGTCTATTTATTCTGTGGGACGTTATTTCCCTACCAGGTTGCTCCACGAAGCATCGGGTCTTCCATACGTGGAGGATGAAATTAGCCGCCGGGCTTCAAAATTATACGCAAGTTTACCATCTCATAGAAGCGCCCTTGTCAGATCATTGGGAAATTATGACCCCACTAGACGCCGATCTAGACTGCATCGGGTCCCCCGTATGGCATGCGGGCACCCTAGATAACCCAGGAGCTAAAGCTGAGCTCCTCATAATTCTTCCAAGCTGTTTAGCATCTAAATTTCTCCCCAACTAAACTACAAAATATTTAAAACAAAAAAAAAAATGGGTGCTAAGTACTGCATCCTCCCCTTCAACCCGAAGGTACTTTGGTAACCTCAAAATTAACTCCCAATCAAAAACCTACATCACCTTCATCCTACATCTTTCAATAAAAAATCCTACCTGCGGTAAAACCCTTAATGGGTGGGCACGCAGCAAAAACCTTCTGGCTGTATACAGCCAGCCAGCCAGCACGAGCGAGCGAGCAGGAGGAGGAGGTACAAACTCTCCAAGGACGCCATGGGCTATTAGCCAGAAGGGGTTCTCTCCATCACACAGAAAACACCAGCACCAGAAATGGGTTTAGATAATCTCCCCACATAGCTCCCTATCCCCTCTGATCGTGCTGTCTTCACTCCGACCTTCTTCAAGCGGGGAGTTCAGGTGAAGACGGCCTTGGGAATATATACCCCAGGCGGCAGCCTGAGCGGCTTAACCCAACAGATCAGAGAAACCTATGCCCCGACATAAACGCTTGAGACAAAATACAGACTGCTACACTACCCAGATAAAGCCGCAGTAAGCGGCTAGGTGCTGGGCGAAACCATTCCATCCAGGTTAACCTGGACGACTCGATTCTTCTGCTGGCCTGCTAGTCAGTTTTTAAGAAAACGGTCAACATTTCTTATAAGTGAAGATTTTTGAGCTACAAATTATTATATATATTGATATATTTAGTATGAAAATCAGAAACTTTGCTTTATCTTGTGATTATTTTCTACCAAAAGTAGAATGATTGACTTACTGTACATGTGAACCAATGTTACCAACTTGTTTGTTTTTGTTTTGTTGTCATTTATTTTGTAATTACTTTTGTGTTGTTTTCGATACATTTTGTTCATATTTTAACTTTATAGTCACATTGCAATTGGAGAAATCTGTAATGCTCACATTCAATGAATAAATAAAATAAAATGCTCGCAATGTACCTCGAACGTTCGTCCCTGACCGTTGATATTCCGCTTTCTATTTCAGTGGAGAATTTCATCTCGGATATCCTCGTTCGGAACTGCAGGGAGCATCTTGGTACCACCTGTTGCATTGGGACTGCATGCGGGAGGCACAGAGCAAACATAGGCTCAGTAAGTACCGACTTTGTTCAATACATTCACAAGACAGAGAAACATTTACAGATATATATTATTGATATAAATATATTAAAAGTCCAGACAGGAAAGGATCCATGAAAATATACTTTAATAATAGAGCCATTTTTATAAATAGAATGTATAACATAAAATTGTGAAAACCTTTCATGTAGAAACACGTGCATTATTTTCTAAAAATCCTCTTTTCTGGGTATAGAAGGCCTCAAAATGTTTATTTTCAGCGAAATATCATAGCGTGAAAAGTAAACACCTTATCTTTTGTCTAATTCTATTGGTTTACATCATTGTACATTGCCACAAATAAGTTTTGTCCCTTTATGTAAAAGCTTCCACTAGAGACTGAAACAAGAGAATGTGTACCAAAGTTACTGAGCCAGAAATGTGATTTGTGTTACAGTAACGCAGTCAGAGCAGGACCGTTCCTGTATACTCCTGCTACGTCTACAACGGCGATCTGGAGACTGGTTGTGGGTGCATTGTGTGCTGCAAGTCAAGGACAACATGGAGAACAGCCAGCAACCCGTCATCGTCTGTACAAACCAAGTCCTCAGGTATGATTATGTCAACACTATGGTGTTTCGGGGGTTCTGGCAAATTCTGGGAAGGACAATTCAAATTACTTGTCATTTCAGTTCACGTTGTAGTCTGGTTGGCTATTTTACGGCTTGTCTTCGGGAGTTTCGGCACGCACGGTAGGGACCCTGCGCTCTGCTGTCAAGCCTTGCAATAGCTCACAGCACTGGTTCCGGTATTAGCTCGAAGCTTTACTGCACATATCTACAGCATTTAGATTAGTCAGTGCTAAATGCATAGTAAACTGACGTCAATGTAAACATTTTTAATGCTGACTAAAGTGATCGCTGTTTCGAGGTTTCACAACTGTACAGTACCGTTGTTTGGATGAGTAGAGCCAGACTGAAAAATTCAATGCCATAGCCGGGATCTGAATCTTTCAGTCTGGCTCTGCTCATCCAAACCTTAGCGTACACACGACTAGTGTGACAGAAATGATTATTTCCATCAATTTACCTGAATAACATAGTGGTTTAACTATGAAGCCTGGGACTTAAGTACTTACAGTATAGTAAGTCGACACAAAAGGTGCGTGTCTCATATCATATGAGAACTCCTAGTGGTCTACCGGGAAACATACGAGTCAGTTGGAGAATTTAATGTCATATCGGCATGTTGGCCATAGTAGCTCAGTGGTTTAACTATGAAGCCTGGGACTTAAGTACTTACAGTATAGTAAGTCGACACAAAAGGTGCGTGTCTCATAGCATATGAGAACTCCTAGTGGTCTACCGGGAAACATACGAGTCAGTTGGAGAATTTAATGTCATATCGGCATGTTGGCCATAGTAGCTCAGTGGTTTAACTATGAAGCCTGGGACTTAAGTACTTACAGTATAGTAAGTCGACACAAAAGGTGCGTGTCTCATAGCATATGAGAACTCCTAGTGGTATACCGGGAAACATACGAGTCAGTTGGAGAATTTAATGTCATATCGGCATGTTGGCCATAGTAGCTCAGTGGTTTAACTATGAAGCCTGGGACTTAAGTACTTACAGTATAGTAAGTCGACACAAAAGGTGCGTGTCTCATAGCATATGAGAACTCCTAGTGGTCTACCGGGAAACATACGAGTCAGTTGGAGAATTTAATGTCATATCGGCATGTTGGCCATAGTAGCTCAGTGGTTTAACTATGAAGCCTGGGACTTAAGTACTTACAGTATAGTAAGTCGACACAAAAGGTGCGTGTCTCATAGCATATGAGAACTCCTAGTGGTCTACCGGGAAACATACGAGTCAGTTGGAGAATTTAATGTCATATCGGCATGTTGGCCATAGTAGCTCAGTGGTTTAACTATGAAGCCTGGGACTTAAGTACTTACAGTATAGTAAGTCGACACAAAAGGTGCGTGTCTCATAGCATATGAGAACTCCTAGTGGTATACCGGGAAACATACGAGTCAGTTGGAGAATTTAATGTCATATCGGCATGTTGGCCATAGTAGCTCAGTGGTTTAACTATGAAGCCTGGGACTTAAGTACTTACAGTATAGTAAGTCGACACAAAAGGTGCGTGTCTCATAGCATATGAGAACTCCTAGTGGTCTACCGGGAAACATACGAGTCAGTTGGAGAATTTAATGTCATGTCGGCATGTTGGCCATAGTAGCTCAGTGGTAACTATGAAGCCTGGCACTTAAGTACTTACAGCATAGTAAGTCACCACAAAAGGTGCGTGTCTCATAGCATATGAGAACCCCTAGTGGTCTACTGGAAAACATACGAGTCAGTTGGAGAATTTAATGTCATGTCGGCATGTTGGCCATAGTAGCTCAGTGGTTTAACTATGAAGTCTGGGACTTAAGAACTTACAGCATAGTAAGTCGTCACAAAAGGTGCGTGTCTCATAGCATATGAGAACCCCTAGTGGTCTACCGGGAAACAATCGAGTCAGTTGGAGAATTTAATGTCATGTCGGCATGTTGGCCATAGTAGCTCAGTGGTTTAACAATGAAGCTTGAGACTTAAGTACTTACAGCATAGTAAGTCGTCACAAAAGGTGCATGACTCATAGCATATGAGAACCCCTAGTGGTCTACCGGGAAACATACGAGTCAGTTGGAGAATTTAATGTCATGTCGGCATGTTGGCTATAGTAGCTCAGTGGTTTAACTATGATGCCTGGGACTTAAGTACTTACAGCATAGTAAGTCGTCACAAAAGGTGCGTGTCTCATAGCATATGAGAACTCCTAGTGGTCTACCGGGAAACATACGAGTCAGTTGGAGAATTTAATGTCATGTCGGCATGTTGGTCATAGTAGCTCAGTGGTTTAGAGCAACCGCACGGAGAGCGGGAGATCCGTGGTTCATATCCCGGTTATGGCATTGAATTTTTCAGTCTGGCTCTAGTCATCCAAAAATTAACATACACACGGCTAGTGTGGAAGAAATGATTATTTCCATTACCGTTATTGTTAGGATCTGCAAAAGTCGTATAATTTATGAAAATTGTGTCTTTTTTCAACATTTCATCACCTATGGTTGCAGACCCTAACATGACTACTACTAATTTTAACACGGTATAGTTTACTGCTTCCTTACTGTGACATAAGAGGTATAATTTTACTTTGTTTTTGTGGTATAAATGTGGCAAGGAGTTCTACGATGCTGTTTTGTTTGTCAGATATTTGTTCGACTATTTTGAGATACAAAACTATTGTTTGCTATATTGTTAATCATACGCGTAATCACTGCTTTCTTTTGTTGAAACTTTGCACAGATATCATTTTCTCCTAAGTATTCTTGTTATGATGCCGACGTGAGACTTACAAATACTGTCTGTCCTAAGCCACAAAGCGTGGCCGAGGGTTGCTGTTTGTAAGACGATGCTAAAATCCAGTAAACCTGGAAGCTAGAATATCTCACATAGGCTGATACTCTATTCACACGTACAGGACGCGCAAGATAAGTTGAGCGCTGGATTTTTGGTGTAGTGCGGGCAGAGGGGAAGAAGCGAGAGCCAACGCTCTTTTGTTTCTACAGTGTGGTCAACCTTGATAAACACAGTTCAGCAAAATAGCGTGTAAGATAAGCGAAGATATCACAAGTAATGTGGCATCCTCTGAAAACATTCCTTAGTTTTACCCACGCCAGCTCAATTGCATTCAGATCACAGTTATACGGAGGTAGACGAATAATAATGTGTCCCCTTTCGAGAGCCATAACATTCACAAATGTTCATACAAATATAAATCATTTTCAAGTAAATGCTGATGTACACTCGTAACAAGGATAAACTGGCAATTCAAGCGCACCAAACGAGCCTTTATGAAGGAAGCTTTAACTACAAAGTGAATATGTTATATAATAAACTTCCAAATTCATTTAAACAAGCTGCATCATTAAAACACTTTAAGAATAAGGTTAAGAAATTTTTGCATGCACCCTGTTTATATACAGTTAATGATTTTTTAGAACTATAACCATGTAAATGAGCACTGGGAGCATAGTACATTCACAAACCTGTAATATTTATATTATGACATTTCTTGTAGTAAATTAGTCTATGCAAATACCACATGAAACCATAGAAAAGCTGCTTACTGTGTATATTGTATGTAATCAATTTGACTTTATGTATATACTGTATTTATACATTTTGACGTGTCTCATAACATGTATATGTTGCCAAGGACGAACTAAAATTCTAATTCTAACATACGATTGTTGTAAACTGGTTAGCTAATTAACCTCGAAATTGATGAAAACGAAATATGGCGGACATGATAAAGCTTAGCGTATTAGACACTAGATGTCAGTGTATAGAGCATTTCAAAGTTAAAAGTTATCTATCTATGTTTACGGAGTTGAACGAAACGTACCGAATGAGGACTTGGAGCCCGATCGCTCTTCTTATCGCGCACATATAGTACTCACATGTCGGCTGTCTTCCTTTACAATATCACCAACATTACTGGTTGACTAGATTACATTTTGAATGATGTCTTTGTGTTTTGTCGATAGGTAACTAGACCTCACTGTTTACATAGCTACAGTGATAATTACTACACTCGTCCACGCGATATGTGGCCAACTTTTGGCCGATGCTGTACCGCTCGCTTAACTTAATCCAGTGCCATGCTATCAACAATAGAAACAAGCAGTGTGTAGTTAAAATGGTTCAGGTGGCGTGTTAAATTATAAACGTCACAAAAACGATAATCAAATGATGAAGTGTTATTATCTTTTTTGTTTGGGACTGACGAAAATGGTCATGGGGGCGGTACTGCCATCTCCAGATATCGCTAGTTGCCATCGAGTTCAGCGACGAACTGTGACCAAGTCCTAAATATGGAGGTGCACGCTGCAATTTTGGCACTGCCATGGGAACGGGATGCGATTCCGTTAGTTTCCATGAAAACAGCGCAGTTCCTTCGGTTACCTTGGTGGCAACCTGTTTAAGGACTTTCCCTTGTAAATTATGGCACATAAAAGACCCTTAAGCCTAATAAAAAAGCCGCTGTGCAAAATTAAGTATTTTTCCGGCCAATATAGAATGGGACTTTCATAACATTAGCAGTTAAACAACGTCTAATAACAAAACGGAAATCAATTTTCCCTTCACGAGTATTAGCCTCAACGATCTCGGCTACCCATATCAGTTTGAAAAAAACGTATCAAATATTTGTCACTATTACTACACAAATATAATTATTTGTAACACAAACTTCACTTATCTTTAAACAAATTGACAGAAATTTCAAGAAATTGTGAGATCGCGATTTCGTAAGCACTTGTTTACATCTTCAATCACATTCAACCTCGTTGTTGTCAACGTTACGGTCACTAGAGGTCACTACATTTCTGCCAGTACTACCAAACTCTGAAAATGAATTACATTTAAAGGCAATCGACTGTCGGTATTCCAAAATTCATTTAGGAATTTCTATTTTTTATAATAAATGTTTTTTTTTTCTCCGAAAGCATTATATCTATCGAACCATTTAATTGTTTTAATAATTTAACTTCTAGATTTATTTCATGGTTAAATGACCAAAACTGTTCTGCTACGGCCGATTTATCAGTCTATTTATACTTAATGTTACGAAAATGTTCTTTCATTCTAGTTTCTAAATTACGTTTGGTTCTTCCAATATAAAACCTGATCGGAAGCTTTTTATTAGCAGGAATTTTATAATTTTTTTTAGAGAAATGTAGTAAATTTTTAATATTTTACAGTGCGATCCATATAAATCTCAACCATTTCAGTAGGCCATAGCTTTTGAACCAATAATAGGACACACGTACAACTTTGAGAGAACATAATACATAATTGGGAGATTACATTACGCCATTTACATCTCAGAGAAAATGTTGGAAGTGTCCTCCGCCAGCATCTATACATGTTTGTACTCGTCTCACCATATTCTCTCAAGTTTTAAGGAGAGTATCCTCGCCAGTGTTACTTATTTCGGTTGGAATGGATTCCTTGAGAACATCAATTGTCCGTGGCCTATTCTTATACACTCTATTTGTAGATACCCACACAAGAAAATATCCAGTGAGGTTAGGTCAGGGGATCTGAGGGACCACAGACCTTTCGAGATTATTCGATTATTAAAGAAACTGGTTACAAGTTCCATGGTGTCATTAGATGTATGGCACGTTGCTCCATCTTGCTGTAAATAACCTTTCAGTTCGATATCATCTCCGTAAAACTTGAGAGAATATGGTGAGACGAGTACAAATATGTATATATGCTGGTGGTGGACACTTACAACGTTTTCTCTGAGATGTAAATAGTGTAATGTAATCTCCCAATTGTGTATTATATTCTCCCAAAGTTGTACGTGTGGCCTATTATTGGTTCAAAAGTTATGGCATATTAAAATGGTTCAGGTTTATATGGATCCCACTATATTTTGAGAAACCAAAGTTATAGCAAATTATTTAAAAGTTTTCTGAAAATATTTACTAACCCAAGGATGGTAAATAAGCTTTTTAAAATTATAATCTTCATTTACTTTTTTAAGGGTAGAAATACCATTAATAGTTCTTTTTTTATATTTAAATTTTTCAATGTTTTTGTGTATAAAGTCTTTATTCAAGCCAGTATTAATATGTTCATATTCTCGATTAAATTTTTCTTTATTCAGGGGTATGTTTATAAACCTATAAATCAAACTATTGAAACAGCAAATTTGTGTGAAAAAGGGGTTAAAGGGTTACATAATTTGTCACTATGCATATAATTTCATGAATATACAAAGTATTTAGAGCATGATTGTTTTTAACATTCAAACTGAAATGCCTAGGC
Source organism: Mantis religiosa (assembly GCA_030765055.1). Taxonomy (NCBI): domain Eukaryota; kingdom Metazoa; phylum Arthropoda; class Insecta; order Mantodea; family Mantidae; genus Mantis; species Mantis religiosa. Next base: position 224,068,689 of record CM060951.1, on the reverse strand, counting down.
TAAATATATAATACAAGAAACATTGCTTCAAAAATAGTTTCAAATTTAATAAATACAAAAGCGCTTATCAGCTCAGATTACAGAATTATAGAATTATCGTACTTACGTGTAATAGTAAAATGAATACATAGCGTAAGAATGCAATTACGTAGTTATTTAAGTCGATGTAGATAAGGAATTAAGTATTCTAATGAAATCAAGTCAACAAGAAATGATCTAGCTGTAGGTGTTCCTGGAATCTCGAGAGGTTCAGCTATCAGGGTGTTTGCAGAGTTACACGTTCGGTAAGGAAACAGAGTAAACACAGATGTTACGTGGTGTAGCGACCGCGCTTAAAGCATTCCCAGGTGGTTTCCTTAGTACAGAGAAACTGTTCTTACCCCTAACCACAATGTCATAAACATCTTAGGTTACACTTACCGGGGCGGAGGGGTGAAGAATGTTAGGCTCGTGTTTACAGCTGAGAATACCCAGGGTTGCCGTTGTTTAAAATAACATTTAGAAGGGAAAAAACTTCAAGCTGATTTCACTGTAGGAACTAGTCATTTGGTTTACTTATTGATATTTTCAAATACATTTTAAATAATTGATGTATGCTATAATAGCACAACGCTTTATAACATAACTGAAAAGAGATATATTACCTATACTGTTATACTTTAATACTTATATTAGCTACAAGAACTAATGCATATTATTAACATAATATCCAAGGAAAGCTTAGTAAAACATCATTACAATTTTAAAAGGGTTAAATTGCATTAATGTGCATGACTATGTGAGAGATATTTACTTGCAAATTGAAGAAGCACTTTGGATATTCTGGTAGTTAATAATAATTTATAAGCAAAGACTGCACGTTAGAGCTTTGTTTATTGCAATCGCGAGCTGATTTATCCTAAAACATTTGACTATATTCTATGGCAGCTACAGGTGCTGCATTTCAGTTGATTTAACAAAGCAGTAAATACCTCAAAAGTAAAAAGCGAACTAAGGAATTAAAGAAAAACTAGTAAGGCAAATGTATTACTCCTTTTAAACGTGGAACCTTATTACAAGGATGTCTGCTAATTTTACAAGTTTGAATAAAGTTAAGCAGTGTAATTTTTTGGTGTGGGTGGCCTTCTGTTAAACACAATTTAAATAAATAATCACGTACATTCCGCATAATAATTAAATGTCATAAACACTTTAGAACTCGAGAAAGGTTAGAAATACTGTTAGGTATATATTACAGGTATAAATGGAAATCCATGTTAGCATATCCATGTTAGGTTTCATACCCACGATCTCCACATCTTAATTAAATTACGCAAGTGCTAAACGCTAATAACTATTAAACATTAATGAATTTATAATATACACTAAGAAAAACACTATGTATATAAAATATAAGCTTAATTAACCCACATAAGAAGCACGTGTGCACAATCTAAGCTAATAGAAGGTATCGCAGTTCTGAGGAAACAAGAAAAATATTGCAACAGCGCTTTAACTTGGTGAACGTATTAAGAAGGACCACCCCATATGTTTACGGATGGAAGACCCTTTTAATTGCTTACATGTGAAAATGTGTGGTTAGAAGGGAAAGCTTTGATGTCACATGGGATGGAATGAACGCGGCTACTATACAAATTGTCATGATTCACATGAGTTTCTCAACTCAATGTTTACCAAACTACTTTTACATCCGTAGGGGAGGGGATTCGTCCCCTTCAGCTGCCATGGTGCGGACGCTGCAGACCCTAGCACTCGCGGTACCTATGACGTTTCTAGAGGAACCTCCGGCCGAACATTCGAGCCCGTCCCTGAAAGGGAGTTGTTCGGATTGGGCTGGACTCAAGGGGACAGTGGTTCCCGATACCCGTGGGAGATCGGGTACGTCTCCGGACGGGGTTGAGGGAAGCCATATATTCCCGCGTACTAGCCAGCATAGCTTTTAGAAGGTGTGCTAGATTACCAGGTGGCCCTACCGAGGTTGTTCGGTAGCCTTCCCATTTTGGAGTTGGCGCGCGTATCCACTTCCATCCAGTCTTGAGTCCACAGGACAAGATGGGGGGGGGGGGGGGCTTGTTAGTCTCTAGGTCTCGCCTTATGGAAAGGCCCACGGAGGCGTCGGGCGCCCTTTTGGTACAGCTCGGTAACTCCCTGGTCGAAGGAGGCCCGGGTCCTTGGTCCTACGGTTCCAGGACTATGGGAGTAGAACCTCTGACATTAACTAAAACTACTTATACAAAGACTTATTCTTCTAACCAGTTGTTAATCCACTATACACATTTCACTGTAGGAATAAGATACAGTATGCTTCAGCGATTGTCAGATTTTTTAAAATGGAATGAGGCGTATAGTATCTCCGGTTCCTAGCATGAGCACGAGAAAAGGAAAACGAATAGATACTTATCACTTTAAAAACCAACTTTAAAAGCGTTTGAAAACTAAAATCCACTCGGCAATGATCAATGCTATAAAAAGTAAAGACAATTTGTTTGGGGTGAGAGTATGAGTTGAAACTTAATCAGCAAGACTCGCACGTATCAGCCAGTCGGCCACTGACAACATGTGTGTAAATACACAAGCGGCGATAACTCGGGCTCTAATAACAGGTTCCTAATGGCTACGGTATCGCTGCTCCGTTAACTGTATCTTCCCGGCTAATCGATGACATACAAATTAACCCTTCAGAGAGCGGCCCGAGTTGGCGCCCGGTTTAGACGATCCGGGTGTAGGTCCGTCCATCGCAAAGGTGTATTCAGAGATTGTCATCCCCCGCCAGACGTGATTGGCAGTCCGCATGCTATATCAACTAGCGGCGGACCTGACTTTTGTGTCGTATTGTAAGACAACACTTCATTCGCTATCGATGACTTCTATCATGATCAATGTCTTATTGTAAATTTCTGGCCCACAAATCCTTTGGATTCGAACGCAAACATAAGGATATGAAAATTGCAATGTGCAAATTTGATACGGTGATGAACAGACATCGGATCGCATACACTTTAGCGATCAATGTACGCACAAGGCCAAGCGTGGCATCAACAAACGACCGTGTCAACAAGTATACCGATGGGCTCTGTGTGTACACTCCGGTACGGATACAAAATGTAGCCTACGTTATAATATACCATCCTCCTCATCGCTTTCGATACGGGAATTACAGTGAACAACCATGTACATTCGTAAATTGTCGCATGTGAATTTTCTGCACCTCTCACTGAAACAATATAAAATATTGGGAGAATGTTCCTTCAATGTTTTTCCGGTAAACCACTAGGAGTTCTCATAAATACATAAGACAAATTTAATTCTCCAAATACGAGTCATTGGAGAATTTAATGTCATGTTGGCACGTTGGCCATAGTAGCTCAATCGTTTAGAGCGGCTGAACGGAGACCAGAAGATCCGTGGTTCAAATCCCGGCTATGGCATTGAATTTTTCAGTCTGGCTCTAGCCTTTCACAGTGCGTCCTACACACGGCTAGTGTGAAAGAACAATTAATTTCCATTTTTGCTGCTACTTTGAGGTTTTCTTAACATTTTTTTTCCTAGACCACCCCAGTATTGAGGCGAATAACTGTGTGAATCGATCTAGTTTTTGAGTTTTTGCAAGAGTAACTTTATTTGTGATGTGTTTGTTTCAGCGAACGAGAGGCGACCGTGATGCGAGCCAACAGTTGGCTGTACCACTACTACATGGTACAGAGCAAGCTGCAGTACGGCCTGGCATACGAGGCCCATGCTACCGCCTCCAGGATGGCAGCAGCAGCCGCCGCCGCAGCCTACTATCACCACCCTCATCCGCCGCCGCCAGCGCCGGCACCTCCACCCCAACAGCCACCGCCACCTCCTCAGCAAGTGATGTCGCCGTACGATCATCATCATCACCATCACGCCACGGGCGCTTACCTCCATCATCATCACCACGGTCAGATGACGCACCATGGACATCACCACAATGGAACTACCTCCGACACGACGGGGACGTCTAGTCCGGGCTTCACGGAGGCACCGACGTACCCTGCTGGTAACGGAGGTGGTGGTGCAGGAGGCACAAACGGCGGAGGCTTCCATCGCCACTCGGGAGTGGCTGGTGAACCAGAACCGGTGGACTATTCACTACATCACGACCACTTGCCAGTCGAGGAGGTCCGCACTCCACCGGTATCGTCGTCACCTCTCAAAAGGCGACATCCTGGTGGTGGTGGTGGTGCGCCTCGCGGCAGGAAGTCCCCGCGATCATCGTCTTCACCCCCGCCACCTAGTGAACAGCTAATTGTGGACCTGGATAGAGGCGGGGGAGGTGGTGGTACTGTGTTAGTGACGTCATCTTCGCCTCTCCTACCTTCGCTACCTCCCCGCGTGCTGGTTAAGGCGCAGATGGCCGTGGACCCCGCGGAACTAATGGAGCAGTGGAACCCTAGCCCGCCCTGGTCCGACACGACCGTCCAGAAAGTTCCCGACATCGTCCACCAGGACCTCAGTCCGTATGTGACAACCCCACCTACTCCGACGGGTACGCCTGGCGGTACCCTACATCACCATCACATATCTGCGACATCCTCCGTAGCCACGGCGTTCAGTTTCGATTGGGCGCCGGAGCAGTACGTTCCAAACCTGCAGCATCATTCCCAAGTAAGGCCCTGTGAAGAAGAGCACTTCAGGTTACTTCAGCCAGCCACAATGGCCGCCGGTGCACCTAGCACGGGGCCTATCACCACCGCGACCACTTCCTGGCTACCCACCGAGCACCAACACCGGTTGTTTCCGCTACAACCGCCTCCACCTCCAAGGCTGGTCACTCCTAACTACACCCAGGTCCGGCTTGACCACCCCGGGGACGTCGAACAGCCTCCAGCCAAAGGTAAGACTTTATTTGTTACTTCTCGACGTCACGAATACAACTTACCTCATTTCAAGTTAAGCTTTTGACGGCAAAGTTCGGCTAGAGGATTATTTCATGAGCAGGTGATGTTTGTACGGCGCTTACTTATGGAATACATGAAGCCGTTTACTCCAGCCAAAACTCCAATATCAAGATTTTAGAGAAAATAACGGATCTGTGCAAAACATGGCCTAGAAACGAAAGCATATTAGTAGTGGAAGAAATGATTATTTCCATTAATTTACCTGAAAACATAGTGGTTTAACTATGTAGTCTGGGACTTAAGTACTTACAGCATGGTAAGTCGTCACAAAAGGTGCGTGTCTCATAGCATATGAGAACCCCTAGTGGTCTACCGGGAAACATACGATTCAGCTGGAGAATTTAATGCCATGTCGACATGTTGGCCATAGTAGCTCAGTGGTTTAACTATGAAGCCTGGGACTTAAGTACTTACAGCATAGTAAGTCGTCACAAAAGGTGCGTGTCTCATAGCATATGAGAACCCCTAGTGGTCTACCGGGAAACATACGATTCAGCTGGAGAATTTAATGCCATGTCGACATGTTGGCCATAGTAGCTCAGTGGTTTAACTATGAAGCCTGGGACTTAAGTACTTACAGCATGGTAAGTCGCCACAAAAGGTGCGTGTCTCATAGCATATGAGAACCCCTAGTGGTCTACCGGGAAACATACGATTCAGCTGGAGAATTTAATGTCATGTCGGCACGTTGGCTATAGTAGCTCAGTGGTTTAACTATGAAGCCTGGGACTTAAGTACTTACAGCATAGTAAGTCGCCACAAAAGGTGCGTGTCTCATAGCATATGAGAACTCCTAGTGGTCTACCGGGAAACATACGATTCAGCTGGAGAATTTAATGTCATGTCGGCACGTTGGCTATAGTAGCTCAGTGGTTTAACTATGAAGCCTGGGACTTAAGTACTTACAGCATAGTAAGTCGCCACAAAAGGTGCGTGTCTCATAGCATATGAGAACTCCTAGTGGTCTACCGGGAAACATACGATTCAGCTGGAGAATTTAATGTCATGTCGGCACGTTGGCTATAGTAGCTCAGTGGTTTAACTATGAAGCCTGGGACTTAAGTACTTACAGCATGGTAAGTCGCCACAAAAGGTGCGTGTCTCATAACATATGAGAACCCCTAGTGGTTTACCGGGAAACATACGAGTCAGTTGGAGAATTTAATGTCGTGTCGGCATGTTGGCCATAGTAGCTCAGTGGTTTAACTATGAAGCCTGGGACTTAAGTGCTTACAGCATAGTAAGTCGTCACAAAATGTGCGGGTCTCATAGCATATGAGAACTCCTAGTGGTTTACCGGGAAACATACGAGTCAGTTGGAGAATTTAATGTCATGTCGGCATGTTGGGCATAGTAGCTATGAAGCTTGGGACTTAAGTACTTACAGCATAGTAAGTCGTCACAAAAGGTGCGTGTCTCATAACATATGAGAACCCCTAGTGGTTTACCGGAAAACATACGAGTAGGTTGGAGAATTTAATGTCGTGTCGGCATGTTGGCCATAGTAGCTCAGTGGTTTAACTATGAAGCCTGCGACTTAACTACTTACAACATAGTAAGTCGTCACAAAAGGTGCGTGTCTCATAACATATAAGAACCCCTAGTGGTTTACCGGGAAACATACGAGTCAGTTGGAGAATTTAATGTCATGGCGGCATGTTGGCGATAGTAGCTCAGTGGTTTAACTATGAAGCCTGGGACTTAAGTACTTACAGCATAGTAAGTCGCCACAAAAGGTGCGTGTCTCATAGCATATGAGAACTCCTAGTGGTCTACCGGGAAACATACGATTCAGCTGGAGAATTTAATGTCATGTCGGCACGTTGGCTATAGTAGCTCAGTGGTTTAACTATGAAGCCTGGGACTTAAGTACTTACAGCATGGTAAGTCGCCACAAAAGGTGCGTGTCTCATAACATATGAGAACCCCTAGTGGTTTACCGGGAAATATACGAGTCAGTTGGAGAATTTAATGTCATGTCGGCATGTTGGCCATAGTAGCTCAGTGGTTTAACTATGAAGCCTGGGACTTAAGTGCTTACAGCATAGTAAGTCGTCACAAAATGTGCGGGTCTCATAGCATATGAGAACTCCTAGTGGTTTACCGGGAAACATACGAGTCAGTTGGAGAATTTAATGTCATGTCGACATGTTGGCCATAGTAGCTCAGTGGTTTAACTATGAAGCCTGGGACTTAAGTACTTACAGCATAGTAAGTCGCCACAAAAGGTGCGTGTCTCATAGCATACGAGAACTACTAGTGGTTTACCGGGAAACATACGAGTCAGTTGGAGAATTTAATGTCATGTCGGCATGTTGGGCATAGTAGCTATGAAGCTTGGGACTTAAGTACTTACAGCATAGTAAGTCGTCACAAAAGGTGCGGGTCTCATAGCATATGAGAACCCCTAGTGGTCTACCGGGAAACATACGAGTCAGCTGGAGAATTTAATGTCATGTCGGCATGTTGGTCATAGTAGCTCAGTGGTTTAACTATGAAGCCTGGGACTTAAGTACTTACAGCATAGTAAGTCGTCACAAAAGGTGCGGGTCTCATAGCATATGAGAACCCCTAGTGGTCTACTGGGAAACATACGAGTCAGTTGGAGAATTTAATGTCATGTCGGCATGTTGGTCATAGTAGCTCAGTGGTTTAACTATGAAGCCTGGGACTTAAGTACTTACAGCATAGTAAGTCGTCACAAAAGGTGCGTGTCTCATAGCATATGAGAACCCCTAGTGGTCTACCGGGAAACATACGAGTCAGTTGGAGAATTTAATGTCATGTCGGCATGTTGGCCATAGTAGCAACTACACGGAGAGCGGAAGATCTGTGGTTCAAATCCCGGCTCAGTTATTGAATTTTTTAGTCTGGCTTTACTCCTTAAAACCTTAGCATACACAGGGTTAGTGAGGAAGAAATGATTACATTCATATAAGTATAAAGCTGTGATCCAATGTTTTAAGAACATCCCCGTATCTCTAGGGACATGTTAGATGACAATATTTAGTATTCTAATGCCAGATTTGTATTATACTTACCCTATAATACAATGTATAATAATGAATTTTGTGCGAATAACCTGTGAAGTCCACTTCATTCAGAATATATTTTGTGTAGATTTACATTAATGTAAGTCATAAGCAATAGACAACATGAAACAATAATAGAAATTTAAGTTAATTGATGGAACTCAATAATTTCTTTACACTAGCCGTATATAGGCTAAGGTTGTATATAGATAGAGTCAACGTGAAAAATTCTATGCCACGGTCGGAATTTGAACCACGGAACTCCTGGTTTCCGTCCAGTCGCTCTTACCCATTGAGCTACCATGGCCAACGTGCCGTCCTGACATTAAATTCTCCAGTTGACTCGTATATTTCCCCGGTAAACCACTAGGGGCTCTCGCATCCGAGATACACCGTTTGTGTGCGACTTACTATCGTACTTGAGTCCCAGGATTTAACATTTAACTATTATTATTTAAGTTAATTGATGGAAATTAATCATTTCTTCACACTAGCCGTATATAGGCTAAGATTTTGGATAGAGTCAACATGAAAGGTCTATGTCATGGCCAGGATTTGAACCACGGATCTCCTGGTTTCCGTCCAGTCTATACAATGACAGAAACTTTAGTTTAATTTTGTTGATTTTTTTTTTTTAATTTACATAAATTAACAACGTAAAAATATGCGACAATTTCTTCCGTTAGAAGTAGAAGACTTTATTCCGGACCGATATTCAGAAGGCAGACTTCTGTACTCACAAGTTGGGCCCTAGATGTATAATTATTTGCATATACGGAATATGTAGCTACGGGATTAGTTCTGCTAGAGTCTTGGAATTATAATTTCAAAAAATTCATTAATCTAGGAACTAAGGAAGCTTTTCTCACGATAACACAAACAAACAGCATTCGTTTTGGTTGTAATTCCGCTTGTTTATTATTATTTAAAATTAATGTACGTTTTTGTCGTCTCCGGCCAAGTCCTTGAAATTTTCGAGGTGCCAGGTAATTACAATTATAGACATTGCCGGTACTTTCCCTCTACTTGTTTGCACTTTACGCAACGCAAGCTTTAACACGCAATAACGTTAATTGCCGAGCCGGCTGGCGCATCAAAACCTGAAGGCGTAAACATAACCTCACTTAAACACTCGTAGCCACGCGGTGGTGCATACGCACGCCGCACAAAGTGCATTCACCTGAGGCATTTCTGTGTCCATCTTGCGTTCAAAGCCTGTCATTAACCACGACGTAGTAATTCTGTACCGGTGTCTTTTGTCTCACCGTAATTAATAAAGGAACGCGACGCTTTGCTATTACACAGACTCCGTGCTGAAATACGAAAGCAAAAGTTAAACAGGGGATTCCGTTTGGAACAGTAGGTACCTTCAATCTTATCATGCGACGAACAAATAAAAAATAAATGTGAAAAAAAAAGAAATATATCACAGATATATGATTCTCTGTACACTAGCGTTTATTTTGACATCTCTTCTAAAATACTCTGGTGTAATAAATACGTAAAATTAACAGTGAAGCAAACAAATATAATAATTTGTAGCAAAAACTTCACTTATAAGAAATGATGAAAGTTTTCTTATAAATTGATTAGGGTCCCGATTTTGTGAACATTTTATTCACATTACGTAGAAAATGAAGTTAGCTACAGTGAAGCAATAAATATTACACAAATATAAATATTTGTGTAATATTTTATTCACATCATGAGCCAGAGTCTCAATCAATGGCGTTGTCAACGTTACAGTCGCTAGATGTCGCTCTGTTTTTGTCAGTACAACCAAAATATGAAAATGAAGCAAATTTAAAAACAGAATCAACTGCCGGTATTTCAAAATTCATTATGCCATGTTTATTTTTTAAAATAAATATATTTCTCTAAACTATTAAATCTATCGGACCATTTAATTGTTTTAATAATTTAACTTCTGGATTTATTTCATGGTTAAATGACCAAAATGATCTGCTACGACCGATTTATCAGTTTGTTTATATTTAATGTTACGAAAATGTTCTTTCCTTCTGGTTGGCAAATTAGTTCCTCAAAATAAATATAGTATTAAAATACGTAAAATATGATGATATCGAATTGAGAGAAGGCTATTTCCAGCAAGATGGAGCAACGTGCCATACATCTAATGACAGCATTGAACTTGTAACCAATTTCCTTGATAATGGAATAATCTCAAAAGGTCTGTGACCCCCAAGGTCCCCTTACCTAACCTCACCGGAATTTTTCTTGTAGGGGTATCTAAAAATAGAGTGTACGAGAACAGGCCACGGACAATTGATCTTCTCAAGGAATCCCTTCGAGCTGAAATAAGTAACATTGGCGAGGATACTCTCCGTAAAACTTGAGAGAATATGGTGAGACGAGTGCAAACGTGTATAGATGCTGGTGGAGGACACTCCCATTTTCTCTGAGATGTAAATAGTGTAATGTAATCTCCCAATTGTGTATTATATCCTCCTAAAGTTGTACGTGTGTCCTATTATTGCTTCAAAAGTTATGGCCCATTGAAATGGTTCAGGTTTATCTGGATCACACTGTAGAAATATTATTTAATTGAGATTCACGGTCTTCTTGAATGAGGCGATTTTTACAAGAAACCAGTGAACTGCCAAAACACCTATTTTTACTATTAACCGATTAAAATGCTATATAATGTGAAATGTGATTAATTCTAGAACAATGTCTACGATGGTTTTCTATAATTGGAGAGAACAGTCATCTCCTAAACAAAAATTCTGTAAACTATATAACAGTGTAATAGTATTATTAGAAAAAGCCATGTATGTTGCATATGATAATTTGTTTGAACTGTTTTGTAATCTCTAACATAAATTTTGAGAATATTAAAAAAAAAAAGTGTAGACGATTTCTAGTTAACATCGTGTTTCAAATATTAAAATCTGTTTCACTTCTGTTTACAGATACGCGGGACAGTGGAGGAAGACTATGAAGAAGAAAACAACGCAGGGAGGAGAAAGAGAGGGAGAAAACAAAAGAACATTCAAGACATTTCTCTCTCTCTCAGTATGACATATTGTCAACAACGACTGTGATGCCATCTATGTATACCGTAATGCTACTATACTCACGGCTGGCTCGTGCAATAATATTGTTATCAGTTTCCCTCATCGTCAACCGCGTGCGCATGCGTGATGTGACTCCCTAAAAAGACTGTGATGTTATCGCAGAAGAGACCCTTCTTGTGCTATCGTACGCGGAGATCGAACCAGATGCCGCGAGGTGACTGTGTTCGCGTGTGCTGTGTCCAATTATTTTTTCTAGTGTTACAAATATTCCAGTGTGATCAGTGATACCAAAATATCTGCCTTGTGTCGATGACATACCAGAACGTATTTCGTTATCGTTTCTTGCATATTTACCACCAAAATCATATTATTACCAACAAATAATCATGGCAGCCACAAATAATACACACCAGGGACAGCGAATCAGTATAAAATGATTTATGTGACTTACGATATCACAAATCTCTGTCCAGTTTGTCATTTCTTTAGATTTAGGAATATAAAAAACTCAACGGGAGTCAAATATAATGAATATGGTTCATGTGTCAGTATTTAAAAGCATAAATCACGTAAATTTACTATCAGAATTGAAGAAGTGGCCATACTTTTGGTAAAAATAACTTTTTCTTTAACAATTTTTGAACTTCATGGCGTTATTTAGCTCCAAAAAAGTACACAGAATTTTATGTAGATGCAGCGAAATTTTTTCATGTTGGTCTGTCACCGTATCCCGGCATTCCAAACAAACGTGGGATGCTTTGGTTGGCTTTACTCTCTTATGGCCATTTTTGAAGTGCTGTTTGAGGGGGTGAAACGGCTAAAGTTATATAACCTCAAAAAGAATTCCGTCGGAATGCTTTGAACATGTCGCGATGGAAATTGGACGTCCTGGACATTCATCACAACTGAAAATATACCGCGCAGAAAATGATATTGAAGAATCTTCCAAATTGGAATATAACTTCTTTTTAATTTAGTTGGAGTTAAACATACATTAGTTGATAGCGTACTTAATGCATAACATTCCATAACAAACCTTCGTTTGTTTGAGCACGATAACTAGCAAAGAAACGAACTCAGACGTACAACGCGACATCTGTATAATCATACGAGAACTATCTGACAATTGAAAAACTGATAAAAGACATTTATAAAGTGAATTATTTACATGTATGCCACTGATCTTCATTTATTTCACATTCAAGCAGCCGAACTCTATGTTTTGCACTTGGAAACGTCCTGTAAATATGTTGTAAATTATTTCACGCCCACTGAGTACAAAAAAAGTTTATGAAAGTCTGTGGATTTTGCCGAGAAACTGTAAATCTCGTAAGCAACCACATCAAAGATACCGACGCAAGCTGTATGTTTACTTACTGTGTTGGTATTGTGAACAAAAACCGACCACGGTCGAATTACATCAAATATATGGTAGAAATTTACTTAATTTAAATTATTTACCTTCAGATTAAAGAAAAGTAAACACTACTAATGCAAAATTTTACGCGATAAAGTAATTAGCTACGTTAAAATGCTGTAACTGCGTCATAATGGAAGTAGAGGCTGTACGAGTACGCATTAAGCTCACTCTTAATGGACTTACAGGATGAAACTGGACCTTAACGAGAACTGGTGTCGAGCTTCTTCTGTTCAAATAAAATCAACTCATTATTGCGTCTATGTGGACGATTATAGTGCAGAAGTGGTTTATGAAGAAGCACTACAATCTACTGCAGAATGATTCGAACACATTTATTTATTTCTATTGATTATAGAAGTATGTTTGGTCCCACTTGATATCATTGCAAGAAACGTAATGTAATTCTAAATGTGTCTAGATGGAATTGTTCTAATAAATTCAAGAGAGGTTAGTGAAGTTTGGTATCACAATGTGTGAGTGTGCCTTGAGTGTTTGTGTGTTTATTATGTGCTGTGAGGTGACCGAGGGGAGGTGAAGGGGCAAACAACTGTCAAGAACTCATCTCCTAGTATGACGCTACCAACTTCTGAAAAATGTGTAATGAGACTTTATTTTAGAAACTCGCAGCTTAATTCATTTTTTCCGATGCTAAAACTCGACTCCAATAAGATGTTGTTTAATACTTTACTAAACAATACAATTTTCTAGGATTAATGACTTAAGTGTATTTATTTGAGAATGAGAGGCAACAATTATGATATCTGTTCGGCCTCACTTCGTCATTAATGTCGTAAACAAACTATGTAGCTTCTTGAAGCTTCGCAGCTATATACTACAACGGTGTTCATTTTTATTTGTGATTTTGCTCGCTGATGGAGCGAGTTTACATACGAATCCCCTAGCGGCTTGCGATCGTACTTGATCTGCTGACAGCAGCTTTGAGGCTTACCTCTACCGGCAGGAGAATATACTATTTAAAAGGTGGATCTGCCCGTGTAATATAAAGTTGCGTAATTTCGCCTGGTGCGTAGACACGATAACTGTTGTAGTTTGTTTTAATGAATGTGAACACTAAATGACGGATAAATGCAAACAATATCTTGCAATTTGGTGTTTCTCTGTGAAGATATATAACTTAATATAATTTAATAAAGGAACATCAAATTAATAACAGTATTAGTTTCAAAACATTTTAGTAAAGAAACAGATTTTTCTTTTTGTGTCCTTTCAACAGTGTACGTCATATCGAACAATGAATGAATAAATGAATGAAGCGGATGATATAGTTACTCAAATGAGTGCAGGGTCCCTAGAGCTCAAGGTTACCCAACATTCGTCATCGTAGGATAAGGGAAAACCTTGGAAAAAGCCTTATCCAGAGCAAGATTCGAACTCGCGACCTCTTGAGTGTGAGGTAAATACGTTACCTCACACCACGGAGGCGGGCAAGAAACAATGTTTATTACTTCTAAATTGTGAACGTCACTTCATAACGTCCAGTGTCTCTCTTTTTGCGAGTAACTGATCCTGTATCTTGGAAATGTTTGATGTAGCTATTAGTTTTAAAAGACATAAGGATACCAACATTAATAGACATTTTAATTAAGCGTGAGAATGACGAAAAATGTATATTGTATACTGATAAAACGTAAGACGTTTGTGTTACAAACAAAAGAATGTCAATTTGACGTTACCTGGACACTTTCGACAACATTACGCTCCGAGGAACTTGTCTGAATGCTGGATAGCTTTGTATAAACTCCTCTATGCAGCGGTTTAAACTATATATGTCGCACCAATTTTAAAGTAGCATTTAACCATGAAGGCGCGGTGCTCTGTCTACATAACCACCTTTAGAGTTCCATATGTACTAGAATGATAATCATGATTACCGTAAAGAGGGGTGAAAGGCGAGGCCGGATGTATTAGTTATCAGTGCAATCACACTCAGAGCACTGTAATTTGTTATTGTTCCGCAAACATTACCGCTTCTTCTCGTAGAGGGCACTATGATTACAAGATAAGACTCACCAGTCAACTATGACGTCATTCTTGTTTAATCTGAGGGCGGAAAATAACGAATAAAAATGAACACCGTGTATAAATAAAATCTCCCATTTTCTAATTTTCTGAACTAGCATCGTTCATCTCGTACGGAACAGAAAACTCAAGTATACTGTAACGGAGATTGTACCTTCACATATTATCCGAAAGGTATTTGATGATCAATTAATGATGGTAGATCCCGCACTATGTAAGGTTTCAATATTTCATACGCGGGCGGATCAAAGGATTCGAGCTGTCGGAGGCCGTAGGTCGGCGCTTGGCATGGCGCTCGTCGGCGAATTCCGTTCCGTCAAGCCTTCACGCTCACTTGCGTACTTGGCAAACGTCGCACTTAACCCTTCCTTCCGCTGCGATTAGCGATGCAATCGACAGAGGAAATAAGGGGAAAAAAAGACACACGTCTATTGTCTGTCCTCCACTGGAAATGGAATTTGTATTTGAAACAAATGCAGGTTTTGAAGACAGCTTTCTGTGTTGATATCCGTATTTTAAATATTATCTATATTGCCTTGAAATATCTAAAAAAATACTTTAAAGTATTGAAATAAAATTTTAGAAAACACTTATGTTTTAAATAAATGATAATTCATGAGCATTTATAGTCGACTGGTGTTCCAAGGACGGGTTAATCAACAAAAATTCACAATAAACATTATTTTTATTTAAAATTGTTAATTATATATAAACAACTTTATCTTGAAATAATAAAAATATTATTTCTTTTTTGTCAGAGTTTAAAATAAATTACTTGATAATATGAATACCATCAGTATATTTGGCTTTTCAAATTAATCCATCGCACTAGGATTCATATTATCAGAAATATAACCTCGAAGAACGAGACAAAATAGACATCGGTTACATTTGTTAGGATTATTTCAATAATATCTTATAAAGATTAATCATAAAAATAAATTTGAAACCGCGCTCCAATGTATAAATGGTATATGTATTAATCTGCTGAGAATTCACGAATAATGTCGCTTATATATTTAAGTACACATCTGATGGAATGTGTTGTTATTTATATGAAACAAATGTACACGATAAACTGTTGATAATCAAACGTTTTTGACTTGCATTGACAGAGAGATGAGTTCTGGAACAGAGTGCTTGCTCCTGATGCCAACCAGGATCTCAAAACAAGCTCCGTCCACTGCAGTATTTTCGAGTGTTCGCGATGAGGGGGTCATGTAGATAGTAGATTACAAACTTGACTATTGAGTAGAGCATGTTAATTTATTTGAATATTTACTGTTAAGTACGTCCCAGTGGTGCAACAGTTTCCAGGTGCCAAAAGCTGCGAGAATCTGCAAGACGACATTCAACTGTTCTGCTGGTAAATCTTTGTGCATTTGTTAATTTGAAAGTGTTTTTGGCGATGTTGTGGCAGTGTATCCTTATTAACCAGAGAAGTCTATTGTCAGTTTTGGTCGTAAAAATACTTTTTCAAAGAAAACGTTTGTGGATGATGTAATTTGTTAAATATTTTACTATAGTGTGGCATTTTTCAACAACTATGCACCAAAACTGTGGTCTGTCAAAGAATCTGCAAACTTTCACAAATAACATAGCATAGCATACTTCTTGTTTGAGATAATTACAGAGAATTTACAGTTCTAGTGATACAACTGTCATTGATGGCAGTCAGAGAAAATATTAGAGCACATTCTATAGCCGGTGTTGTTGGTGCCATTTGACCATCAAAATAGCGAGAAATAGACTAAAATTGGTGTTTTGTAAGAATTCAAAAGCTGTTCGTAATTTCTTTTTAAATGTTTTCTTCTAGATTTTCTTTTGGACAGATCGAGCACATTTAATATTGTGACTTTGTGGGTTCGTAGAATTAAAAGTCCAAGTTGCAGAAATTCAAAACGTTCCTTATTTCCATAGAAATACACTTGGTACACTTGCAGATTATAGTAGAATTACGTAACACGCACAATTACAATGTACCAAGGTCGTTGACCACAAACAAAGAGTTCACACCAGTTTCAATTACAACTCTCGTTTACAACTGTTTACGACTACCGTCTCCACTGACGTGTCGCCTCTTATATACCCCTACTGATATCCCGAGATATTTCTGGAATATTCTGTAACAAACAAGAGATCACTAGAATGTTCCATTTACCTCACGTTATCTGTATTGTCAAGCCTTTTATCTCCGCGCTATGTCTATCTGCTTATGCAGGCTCTTTATCTCCGTGCTACACTATCCGTTTGTTATCGCTCTCGCGAACCCTTTTAGCGCGTACGCCGCCAGTCGTAATAATGGATTCGCGACTATATATTGGGAAAGAGAGATCAGCAAGAATGAATTTTGATGTTACAAATGCTTGCGCCCGCCTCGGTAGCGTAGATGATAGCGTGTCTGCCTCACGTTCAAGAGGTCCCGAGTTCGAATCTCGGTCAGGGTGAGTTACCTAGATAAGGTTTTTTCCGGGGTTTTCTCTTAACCTGAAAGACGAATGTCGGGTAACTCTAAGCTCCATGGACCCTGGACCCATTTGAGCATCATTTCACTCATTCTATTCATCCGTCGATAAGACTTAACGTTGGAGGACGTAAAATTACACAAAAAATGCTTACGTTCAGAATAATCCTTGAACATGGACTAAGTCAGAATCGATTTTTTTTCCTCTCTTTGATAAAGTGGCAGCATTTCAAATAATTAAATGTGGCTGACATTACTTCTAAATCCCGAAGTCGAATCTTGAAGACTTTTTTGTCTTCATTTTTGGCATTTCATTGTTGTTTGATTCGAGAGTTGAAGGGTGTGCAAATTCGGAACTGAGTTTTGCCTGCTTGTAGAATTCTGTTATTGAAGCACTCACCGAGGCAGTTAAAAGCAAGTTTTATCTCTAAACGTAAAACCAAATCTTTAATACAGATCTCGTAAGCTAATAACAGCTTACAGACATTGGAGTACCGTAACAGTTCTTACAGGACCTTATAAAAAGCCCAGGTTTGTTGTTCGAACCAGTAGCGAATGAGGACAAAGATCTCTATATATTCGATAAATACATCGGAGTGATCTCTCATATCCACATCTAGTGATTTTATCTCAGTAAATTGACCTCGTTAATCTTGGACACAAGGGTCGTCATGCTAACCTCTGGTTTCCAAATTTGCTGGTGGGTGATGGATATTTTCTGGCGTAAAAATATTAGCACAGCTTCCTTTGGAAGGGAAATAAAGCCGGTGCATTCGAGTCATACGTAAAAGAGCCTCAAGTCTGACAAAGATATCTCAAAACACAAGTAAAAACTAATTTGTTTGACATAAACATTAGTAAGTCTATATGCGTCTATACAAGTTGGAGCGTTGAACCCAACTTGTATAAAATTCATTAAAGGCAACACAATCTTATAATTCTTTTTATATCTCATATAAATATTGTGTTATTTAAAGTGTTAATTTACTACACAATTTTATTAGTTGATCAGTATTAATTGTATAGTTACCAAATACGGTTTATCGGAGACCAAATTGGGTGATCTCATTGTACCCGGATGCCAGGGTGTGGTGGCTATACAGTTCCGGTCCATTTGCAGAGATAGATTTAATTTCCACGCACGTCAAATATCAACAAATTACACCTTAATTAGAAACAGCTGGGCCGCCCAATCACGAAGCGCCATCTCGTTAAGGAGAATAATGATCATAGGCGTGCCACGTGCTCTGTGCTGCTGTGACCAAATTAATTTGCTGCAGCATTCGTCCTCACATTTCACGCCTTCAGTTGTTAAAACTAGCTACCCATTTTCACACGAGACTCTTTCAAAATAAAACATCTCGAGCTTTTGTCTTTTAATGTACTTCAATCATCCTACATTTGAGGACTTCCTTAATGAAGTATTCTCTTTAATTTGATATTTGCTCGGTATCTACTTTTAAACAATAGTGATCTGTCACTTTGTGCTACGAATTATATATGCATTGTAGTAGCTTTCGTTCACGTTTAAGGGGAACTTTTGCTCACAAATTGGTACTGCTGTAAGCAAGACAGTTGCTGTGTACTAGAGTTCTGTGATCTCTTTACTTCCATCAATAAGCATGTGTCCTGTGCTTTGAACGCCCTTTAAGTGTTACTGGAGTCTCTGTTGAGCTCCGTTAATTAATACATTTATAAATTTATGGCAAATATGGTATAAACTAATGTTTATGTCTGATATCTTAAATAATTTCTGAGATAACTGATCACGAATGCATAAGTTTAACCCTAACTTTAATCTCCGGTTAAGCGAACTCTTCGAAACTTACAATTTAACTGAAATTTACATCTGATGTTATTGTCAACTGATGCATGTGATAGGTTATTCCTTCAAGGGCGTGTTTAAAGGTATGTGTCAATGTACGCTAATGAATAAAAGTTTGTAAACTCGTCTAAATTATTACTGCAGGTCTCTGTATCTGGGTATGATATTTTTGAAGTCGACATAACATAGCTTCCTGTCACATACAACACTCATGCACTGAGTTATCTACCCCTCCGCTATAAACTGCTCTGCAAATCATCCATTAGAAGACATTCAAGAAAGACATAAGACACATATGTCGCTTAGCACGTTGCATAAATTCAAAAATAAATAGCAGCAGGTGATTATACTGGTACATATATCCACAGAAAAATATCCCGGCACGTACGGGTGAACAGCATATGGAAAACTATACGAAAATGTTATTTTTTTAAAAAATGGCTCCAAAGGCTCTTACTGTAAAACCACATTCACAAGATATTGATATTTGATAAATTTATTTGTTCAGTTTCCATTAAATTTTCATTAGAATGTCTTTAACATCTAACAATCACTATTATACATCACGTACAAATACATGAAATTGCAGACCTAAGATTTTCTCGTTGACTCAGGTCCCCTGGCAGAAGCCTTTGGTTTTCCCGAGCAGCTTGGTGCCATTTCTTCTTGACCTTCACTTCTTTTATCCTAATACACTTTTCTCTTAACTTATATAAGAATTCTCTTATACATCTATTTTTCTTTTCACTCATTCCCGTTAACATGCGTACCGCCATTACCTCTTTACTCACACTGTCCCATTTCTTATCCCATATTTTTCTCCTGCAATTTGTTAGCTCCTTACATTCTATCAGATAGTGAACAGTGTTCTCTTCATCTCCACAAAATTCACATATCCCTACTTCATTACTTCTCAATCCTTTTAGATATATTATTCCTACTCTCATCCATGCTATGCCTTCTCTTCCAGTTTTGCCACATTGATCTATATATTTTTCCCTACCCCATTCTGTCTTTAATTGCTTATAGAGTTTTAAAGTTTTCTTTTCTTCTATACTTTCCCATATCTCTTGCCTATCTATGACTTGTAGTCTGGTTCTCACTTCCTTCCAAAAACCGCTATGATTTGTCTCCTCTGCTCTCCATAAATCTCCCATGCCTATCTTCGACACCATTCTTTCCAATTCCGACCGTCAACTGTTTGTGTTCTTAATACTTTTTCTGTTGCTTCATGCACAGATTCAATAATTCCCCTTTCTGCCCTTTAATACACTTATACCACAATTTCAATATTCTCTCCATTATTATTCCCCTCCTTTTTGTATTACCCAACTCTAGTAATGCCAGATTTCTTGGTGTCGATTTTGGCAGCCAAATCCATCCATACATCTGGTCTAATTGTGTTCCTATCTCTGATGTGCCCCGTACATTGTTCTGGCTTCAACGACCGCTTCATACATTATCAAGTAGTTAGAAAACAAAAAATCATGCACAAAAGGTGTTTTTTTTTCTTTAATTTAAGCTATAACCTGCCAACTATTTCAATTATAAACACGATGAAAAACTAGTTCCCAATAATAAAAGAACTCATAATTTCCTTAAAAAGTTATAAGAGTTTTGGCTTTGTGATCATGTTGAAGGCCATTTAAATACGAAGAATACTAATATATTACGAATCTTAAAATAAAAATAAACTGAAAATGTTCATAGGTACTACATTTTAAATGAAAAATAAACAAATTTTTAAAATGCTTTTTAATGTGGATTTTTACTAAGTATATTTTGACAATTTAAAAGTCAGAGTTATCGCTTTTAGGTGCCATCTCTTCCTTTGTAACACACTTGATAACTTAATCTATAAATATCTTTTGATGGAGGTACAGTTACGAAGTGGACGAGTAATTTAAAAAAAAAATGACTTTAGAAAGATATCTTCTGTTTACTTCCATGAAATCTACATGGTTTGCTTAACATATACAACGAAACAGACGTGAATCTGGTAAATATGAAGATTTTGCTCCTAGACTCTCAAGCTATCCTTTTTGGAAAATACCTAAGTCTGCACTATCGTGACAAATATCCCTCTTTATACAATATCGACTGATTGATTTCCATTAAAATACGATGGGTGGTTTGTTTTTGGTGTAGGGATTGTAACGGTAAAGGAAGGATCCAGAAATAGCCAGCACACCTCCTTGTCTACTGCGATATTCCATTCACGTTCCCGTCTTGTCTTGTTTGCGTGAACCCTTTCAAACAAGATTCATTCACTTTTTCTAGGAATGCCTCTCCCTTACTTGCTGCATATTTATCGTGTGGACTCGAAGGTATGCCCTTCTTTAGGCGCGTTCATGGAGCAGTATTATCTTCTCACAATCTTCAAACCTTATTTTTGCAAACGCTTTTAAAAAATATATTTACAAAAAAATTAATAGCCATACCCTAATTATTATTATTATTAGGATCGTATATTTTATCCCATAATTTTTCTCTGTAATTTCTGTAAAATTTCTCACATCATCAATGGTTATAGTTCCTAAGATTTTATATTTTTCTGTAATATATTTAAATCCCCTGTAATTTCAATTTCAAATATTTCAAATCTTGTTTTTCTCCTCCCATAATCACATAATTAGATTTTCGAAAATATAACATAATGAAGACTTAATATTCTTCAATAGGTT
The DNA here is from genome assembly GCA_030765055.1 of Mantis religiosa. Classification (NCBI taxonomy): domain Eukaryota; kingdom Metazoa; phylum Arthropoda; class Insecta; order Mantodea; family Mantidae; genus Mantis; species Mantis religiosa. Next base: position 224,047,261 of record CM060951.1, on the reverse strand, counting down.
AATTAAAACGTCATAATTATTCACCTAATACAGTTTGAATCGTCAGAAGGAACATATTATTTATTATTATAGAATACACAATCATAACACTGCGCTGCCGCCCTCGGTAGCGTGGTGGTAGCATGTCTGCCTCACGTTCACAGGTTACGAGTTCGAATCTCGGTCAGTGTGACTTGCCTGGATAAGGTTTTTTCCGGGGTTTTCCCTTATCCTGAAAGACGAATGTCAGGTAACTCTAAGCTCTATGTACCCTGGGCTCATTTGAGCATAATTTCACCCATTCCATTCATCGTCCAATATGACAACGTTGGAGAACGTAAATTGCATAAAAAACAACACTGCGCTGATTCCGCCCAATTTGAATGCGTGAACTTTGATACAACGCGGAGAAGAATATCAGACTTGGAATCTGACATGTCGCTCCCATTTCTCTCTGATGGATATATTCATTAGAAACAAGAGAAAGTAAAGGCATTTAGATCTATCTCAACAGTTAACAAAAGAACAAGGTAGAGAGGGAGAGGTGAAGGTAAATTAGGAGAGAGGGAGGAGAGAAGAGGGGATAAATATGGAAATTAGGGACATAAGAGGGGAGAAGGAAGTGAAGAAAGGTTAAACAAGAAAGTCGGAGAGAGGAAAAAAAAAAAGGATTTTGTTTTTAAAGCGATAAGATGGCAGGGTCATAATTACGTTGGTAAAGAAAGTCGTGTACATTTATTACATCAGACTTTTAATAATATTTTTCATTTTATGTTAAAGTACGAACGTGATACGGAACGTTGAAGGAGGTTGCGGATACTTGTTCGTTTTTATATTTGTTTGGCTTCAACTTATTCTATACATTTGCTTCTACTTGAGCTACGAACTGTCAACACGACGACGACTAGGACAAACTTAACCAGGTTCAACAGACGCCCACATAATTCCTGGCGAACAAAGTAGAGGTCAGAAGTACTAACGACATGGCAGCAAGGAGGATCGAACCCAGGGCCCCCCCGTGGCGAAGCGACTTGACCACCGGGGTAGCCTCCCCGTTGCTACTGTCATACGATATCATTATATATGTCGGTATTGTTTCTGCAAACACGGGGCTGCCGTTCGTACAATCCTTTTGTTGGACTCTGCGTGTGATTTACTGGTCAGAGCCAGTTGTTGCCAACTGAAACTGTCTCAGAACGGTCTAGCCACCACACCTACTTTGTAAACTACGACACGACATCATAAATGCACAAATATCTTAATCAAATTCAATTATTAATATTTTGTTATTTATTACCAATAATAACTGCATACTGTAACCTCAATTTATAACTATAATATACCTAACATAATTTAACACCTTTTGTTTTGTAGCGTAACAGTTGCTATCGATTTGAAACAGTAAAATGAATCCAGTTTCTTACCTAGCAATCCTCAGAGCGGAATGATGCGTTTTTGTTAAAACACCTGATCTGCTTGTGTTTTCTCGTCGATTTACAGCATTACTGTAAATACACTGATATCTGTAAATTAGTGTTTCATTCGAAGTTATTTACGTGCACTTATTCCGCGACACGGCTGCCACTAATATTTAAGCCGTCATTAAAGTTTCTCTGAAATAATTCGAGAAGTTCACCATAAGCATTGCATCGCGCATTCTTTGCCATTTGTACACGTCACAGACTGCAACGCCGGTAATAATATCCGGAACTAAACGCTTCAGTCAGATGTTAGCAATGCACGGCCTCCTGTTACGCATTAAATTGATATTAGAGGGCAGAAGTAGCGCTTGGAAATGCTATTCCACGGCCGGATGAGGGCTTTATTATGTTGAATCTTGTCCAAAAGAAGATCTCTATGTATGCTGTACATTCCAATAACGCTATCTGCTTATTTATTATGACTTATTGGAAATTATGTTGTTTGTTGAATCATTAAATTGCAATAATTACGAAATTGTTTATTTTTCTTAGTTTCCCGCAACTTTACTTTCAGCCACGCATCGCCAGAAATGTGTTCATTAAATATGTCTTTAGTTATTACAAATTATTGTGTTTTAAAAACATTTTAGTAGATATTTTCCACGTTACCAAAATTTACATTGAAAATGTTACTGGTGACGTGGTAAGAACTCCAACATTCCAGCAGGTTCAGTTTAGAATGGGAGTCTGTTGCCAACATGGCGCCATGAAATGGCACTAGTACAACTTTGATTACACTCGAAGTGCATTATTATGTTAATAGAGAATAAGTAATTGTTATTACGACTGTGTACAGAAAACCTTCGCGCGTTTTTAAGTTAAGAAGTGTTAGAAATTAATGTTCCATTATTTAAAACAGCTGATTCAGGGCTCGACTTGATGAAAGGTCGGGATATTTTGGATTGTGTGAGATTGGTTAAGGGTTTGCTATAAATATATATTAGGTGTTATTGTACTTATTTTTGTACTATAAAATATAGAGACAACATGAAGTATTTAACAGTGTTGTTTTATTATGTTTTACCCTGACATAATCCTTCAACAATTGTTTCTGCAGTTTCTAGCGAATCTGTCATCTTGCGTTCCTTTGTTGGTCGTTACTTCACATCTCAGCTGAATTATTCTGGAGCAGGTTCTGAAAAATGAACACATACATATATTACAAGAAAATACAGATACTGCTGAAGGAGTTTATACTCTTTACTTTCTCTAGCATTTATGTATAGTATGTGTAAAATGTACTGCACTCCAAAATTTAATATCGAGATATCGCAAAAAATGCATGTTTTGGGATCCCCTGAATAAATGATTCCGTCCGTAATGTATGTACAAGGTGCGTATCAGGACTGGGACCAGATAGGAAGTTCTTTTGCTTGGTGGTGTTATTTGGAAATTGGGAAAAATGTTTAAAAGTATTATAATGTCTGTGTTGAGTGTGTGGAAGTGAGATTCTAGAAGGAAATTTAGTGGGCCATGTAATGACGTTAATATAAAGACATGAAAATTTGCTATGGATAGTAAAAAAAAAAAAAAAAAAAAAAAAGTCAATAATATTCTTGCTTGTGAAAAAAAGGAGGCGGAGAAGATAAAAAGTTTTTGGATAGTGATGAATGGACGTGCAGTAAGGATTTACCGATATGCTAGAGGTAACCTGCAATGATTGACTAGGAAAGAAAGTTGGAGTATAATGGAATCCAGATGATACAATTATATTATATATTACGAAATTGAACTTATCCTAATTTTACTTCTTTCACTCGTAACCATCCTTGAAAACAAGAGATCTCATGACTCTTATTTAAGCAGACACAATATTCAAGAACCAATTCAAAGTACAATGAATATAAATCCTGTTACATCTGGCTTCCCGACCTGGGGCTTCGAAATAGTCAATGTATATCCCATCTTCAACATAGAAATCCTGTTCCACATGTCGCCACAACGTGGGGATCCTAGCAGAATAGAAATCTGGTTACAGATGGCAGCACTGTACAGTGCATACAACTCTAGTGGCAGCGACGAGAGCAAAAACCGATTTTGATACTTAAAATGGCGACGTATTCATTGCAAGAACAGCGTGTAATCATTCGTTTTCTCCATTTTCGTGGTGTGACACCTATTGAAATTTATCGCCAGTTGAGTGAGCCATGTGGTGATGGAGTCAAAGGCATTATACAGTGCGATCCATATAAACCTGAACCATTTCAACTGACCATAACTTTTGCACCAATAATAGGAGATTCGTACAACTTTAGGAGAATATAATACACAATTGGGAGATTACATTACACTATTTACATCTCAGAGAAAATGTTGGAAGTGTCCTCCACCAGCATCTATACATGTTTGTACTCGTCTCACCATATTCTCTCAAGTTTTACGGAGAGTATCCTCGCCAATGTTACTTATTTCGGTTCGAATGGATTCCTTGAGAACATCAATTGTCCGTGGCCTATTCTTGTATACTCTAGTTTTAGATACCCCCACAAGAAAAACTTCGGTGAGGTCAGGTTAGGGGATCTGGGGGCTACAAACCTTTTGAGATTATTCGATTATCCAAGAAACTGGTTACAAATTCCATGGTGTCATTAGATGTATGGCACGTTGCTCCATCTTGCTGGAAATAACCTTCTCTCAATTCGATATCATCCAGCTGCTCCACAAAACGCTGCTCGCTGTATCTCTTTGCTGACGATACAGCTGTCACCTGCACATCATCAGAGCTCAACCTGGGTACTCACAGGATTCAGCAACATGCTGACCTCCTCACCACCTGGTTCGAACGTTGGCGCCTACGCGTCCACCCACAGAAGAGACAGGCCATCACCTTCTCTCGAAGACGAATAGCGGATCTTGAACCAATTCGTCTAGCTGGTGAGGACGTTCATTGGAAAACTTACGTTAAGTATCTTGGTGTTCTACTCGACATCAAAGTGACGTGGAGAGACCACATTGCATATGTGGCTAATAAAGTTAGCAAAAGAATGGGTATGCTCTACCCTCTCTATAACCGACGATCGGTGATGTCTCTGCCTACACAACTGCTTCTGTATAAGCAAGTACTCCGACCAGCCATCACATACGCCAGTAGCAGCCAAGTCTCACCTACACCGTCTTGAAATTCTACAATTCCGATTCCTCCGCATTGCCACAGATTCCCCTTGGTACTTCCCCAATCTAGTTATCCGACGTGACCTACGTATCCGCACAATAACAGATTACATCCATACCCTTTGAAGTTCCTTCTATCAAAATCTCTCCCACAACTTCAGCTCCCCCATCCGCGGTCTAGGTGAGTACGACATCGATCCTGGAGCGCGCTACAAACGCCCGAGGCTGCTTCTAGGCACATAAAATAACGCATCAGATGACTTAACTCCAACCTCCTCTTCTGCCGTATATTATCCTTCCTTACAAAACACTCCATTGTCAGTAGAGGGCCTAGCCCTGATCTGTCTTGAGACCGAAAGTCTGACATTCAGATCTTTAATGTCCAGTCGTGTGTGTCTGCTCCACAAATGTCTTGAAGATATTCATATAAACTTCACTGTCTACAGTCGTAACAAAGAAAATTGTCAACAACTGTCAATGTTATCAATTCTACTAGAGCCACTAAGATCATTAAAACAAATTTCTACATTCTAGAGCTTACAAAGGGAAACTATGGCGTGCTGAATTGATCCAGGTTTATAAGGATCGTACTTTATTATAAACTCTTTGACTATCGATTACCTCGTAGTTGCCTTAGTCCGATGTTCAGTTTTTTAGTTATCTGAAAAACAAGAAACAAAATCACTTCCTCGCAAATACTGGTAACACCTTTTGAACTGCGCCATTTCTTAAAACATTGTGACTTTGTGGGTTCGTAGAATTAAAGTCCAATTTGCAGAAATTCAAATCGTTCTTTATATCCGTAGAAATACACTCACAGTAGCAGCATTACGTCACATACACAATTTACCAAGGTCGATGACCACAACAAACAGCGTTCTGATTACATCAGCTCTTGTTACATCTGTTTACAACATCAGCTCTCGTTACATCTGTTTACAACATTAGCTCTCGTTATATCTGCTTACGACTGACTTTGGAGAGTCGTCGCTTCTTTAAATACCTCCACTGATAATTCCAGACTGTTCCAGAACAATCAAGAAACCGAACGCTCTCCATCAATCAAGATGTTATGAGAAAGTTCTAACTTTATCTGTTTTGGCAGGTCTTTTACCTCAGTGATACACTATCCGACTGTTATCTTTATCTGCAGGCTCTTTGTGTAAAGTCGCGCTGCTCGAACGGTTACCATGGATTTGTCTTTGTTAACACAAACCTCTCAGATAACGTACTGATCATTCTTGTAAGTGAGATGGGTACTGACGCGCCTCCCGGTCGTGTGCTAAGCACCAATGAACACATCACTTCAGCCAATGGAATTAGCAGGAATCACAAATGACAGATAGATGTTCACTCCACGTGGAGTAATCAGTGCGTTATCTGAGAGGTATCTGTTACCAAAGATAAATCCATGGTAACCGTTCGAACAGCGCCACTATACACAAGCCGCGCTTATCTCTCTGCACCGAACATTCTGCGCTTTTCACCGCGGGAGTATAAATTTTCACTGTCATAAATTGCACACCAATTTCTGACAGCAAACTACGATTAGCAGTTCGAGCTTCTTTTCAAATTTCTTCAAGTATAAAAACTTTGTGCCTGATTTACTTCTTTTGACATACAGTTCATCATTTGTTATTTTGCATCACCATAGTTACGATTATTCGCAATTCAAAGCTTCCAAAATCATCTTACACCTAGAAAAAAAAACATCAATTCCACATCTGTTATAAAACAATTTCTAATACTCCTATAATTCACAATTTAAGTCAATGTTTTCTTAGGTAAGGTTACAAAATTAGTTACGGGTCTAGCGAGGTTTGATGTTCCCACAAATAAGTATTATTCCATAAAACAAATGCATAACATGATATTCTGTAGTAAGAACTGTCGCTATGGTAACGGTTTGGACGTATTAATCTGGTGACAACAACAACGACAGTTCTTTGTTTGGGAACAATGCGAGGTGAACGAACTAGCCACTCACTCTAGCGCTAATGGCTGCACTTAAAACCTCGAGATATCTTCTCCCGGATTTCGGCAGACGCACCTACATTCAACTGTTATTCTAGTTTAACATTCTTTTGGGACATTCAGATTTAAACACATTCTTTCTTTGTCTCTGAAACAAACGGCTCTTTTAATTCTTCTTTTTACTGGCCATAAGCTTTGTTTTAACACACTTTTTACTGTGCTTTAACATTTTTGTTTTACTATCTTACTATCTGCTTCCTGTTTTCCTCATTCTTGCACGTTTCCCCATTTATACATCACTACATAGTTATTCTTGTTCTGTTACTCTAACCTTTCTCTTTGTGAGAATCATCATTCTACCGTTTATTTAAGGCAGAGGAAGCGCTGAATTCGATCCAAAAGTGAGGTATTCAGATTTGGTTCGAAGCAAAAACAAATGCTTTATGGCTCTACGAATAAAAAAGTCCTATACAGAAAAAAATTTTTGTATTGCTACTCACTTTTCTGCAAATTATTCCTGCTAAAACTTATTCTTCTATGTAGGTATAATGAAAATACGATGGTGAGTCAAATGAAAACCTTAAATATTTTTTTAAAAATAGCATTTATTGTGCAGAAGTGGTACAAAGCTGTATAATTTTTCAACATAACCTCTCCCACGCTTAATGCAAGTCCTGTAGTGCATAAATGTTCAGACATGTTCAGTATCGCCTAGCGCTGTAATGGAGGTGACACGCGAGGAACAATATGCGGCTTTGAAATTCTGCTTTCGTCTCAACAAATCTTCAGTTGAGGCCTACACAATGTTACAGGAGGCCTATGGAGAGTCTGTTCTTCCCTACAGCACAGCTCGAAGGTGGTTTAAAATGTTTAAAGAGTGGAGACAATCAATTTCAAATGGAAGGTGGACCCGGTGCTCCAGTTACTGCTCTTACGGAAGAAAACATCAACACTGCTGCTGCCATTGTGAGAGAGGATCAACGAATTACCTTAAGATCACTTTTTGAAATACTGAACATTTCATTGGGTGTCACCCACACTCATTACACATGAGACGTGTTTGTGCGCGATGGGTTCCAAGACTGTTGATTCCCGAACAAAAGGGCATTCGCACCCAGATCTGCATGCAGTTAAAGTTGATGTTAGAGGAAGATCTGGAGTTTCTTTCAAACGTAATCACTGCTGATGAAACTTGACTACATCATTTTGATCCTGAGAGCAAACAGCAAAGCTCAGTGTGGAAATCTCCTTCATCACCAACCCCCCAAAAAGCAAAAGTGGTTGCTTCTGTTGGGAAAGTTACGGTCATCTCATTCTTTGATATTCATGGAACAGTTTATTAGCATGTTGTACCTGCACACACATCAGTAACTGGACAATACTACAGGGATGTCCTGAAAACATAGCAAGTCCATATCAGGCGCAAAAGACCACATTTCCGTGAAGCAGGCTGGATGTGCGGCCGCATATTGCCAATGTTGTTGCTGAATATCTTACAAAAATCAACGTGAAGTGCATCCCTCACCCTCCCTATAGTCCGGATTTAGCCCCATGTGACTTTTTTCTATTCCCTAACTTGAAGAAACGCCTTCGTGGGAGACATCCATCAGCACAAGCAGTGGTGAAGGCTGCGGAGGCGGTTTTGAAGGATCTCTCAAAGAATGGTTTCCAGCATGTCTTTGAAGACTGGCAGAAACGCTGGGACAAGTCATCGCATTCAGGGAAGACTATTTTGAGAAGGACCATCAAAATTATGAGGATGAGCAAAGGTACGTTGTCAAAAAAATTGTGATCATTCTTTATTGAACAGCCCTCGTACAAAAAAGAAAAAAAAATTATGTATGTGTCCAAGGTGCGACAGTTCATCGTGTGACAACAACACAAGACATTCACTGCCTCACACCAGCCGGTCTGACGACATGATCCAGCGAGTGGAGAACGTTGTTTTGGAGGATCACCGACTGAGCATTTTCAGATCTTCATGCAGGATGGTGTGCACATTTCTCCGGGAAATGCCAATTTTGGAAGCGACGACTGCAACGCTCAAATCGGCAAATCGGCACTTTCCCTCAAAACATACATCAATGATGAGGTAATCTCTCGCGCTATCACCAATGTGACAGTATTGTCGCCCTGGCGGTAAACTCGCGAAGCCGAAGCCGAAGCCGGTGGAGATTCGGAAAACTTCGGAACCAATCGTTACCGGTAGCGACAGACAGTTGAATGTAGAGTTGGAAAAATAAACAGTTTGAGGTTCTAGCAAATTTGTAATGTTGAACAGTGTATTTCGAGGAGAATAAAGTGTAGTTTTGTGTTTTGTAACCTCGTTTTATCATTTCACGAAAACACAAAGTCACAGTATGCAAAAACGAAACAGTAGTACAAGAAAAGGACTGAAGTATTAAAGTATAATACAAATATTAAATATGTATAGAATTGTAATGGCTAGAAATATGTTTTATTTGCATTATAATTATACAAAATGATAGAAACAAATTTATTATCCAACACCAGTTGCTATAATTTAATTTTCTTCTGTTTGACAAAGAGTGTCAAGTCGACAACAAAGAGCAAGCTCGACACTGCTTTGTGCAGAGATACCAAAGACACAGAAGCTACTCGTGCAGCAGTTGTGGAAAATGCTCTTAGTTGTCACTTGACACTACATTTTTTATATAAACATACAATAAAAGTATTTTACTCTGCAGACGAGACTTGTACTTATTTTCAGAAGTCAGGAAGGTAGGCTGCTGGGACGCCGAGCGTAACAAATATGATTTTCTGCACGTAGACTTTTGAAATCACTTTACGGTCTAGGTTACAAAAACTGCAAGAAAATTAACAGTAATTTAGTGCAGAGACATCTAGATTGCAGAGGTCCTTCCGCAGTTGAAGACATAATTTTCCTAATTACTTAATCTGTTCCCAAATGCTTACGGAGCCTGCAGCTATCCAAGTGTGTAATTGTGAGAGTCCGTTCTGACCTTAGCTACAACCGTCAACTGTTTGATGCGATCTCAAGTACTTCAGAAGGTTACTCGCTCTACACTTGTACAAATTATTCTACCACTTTTTGTTAATCTAGGAAAACATTATCTCATTACTAGAGCCCGAATTTTGATGAAAAGTCATCTTTCTTCTGAATAGTCAGAGACGTTGGTTTTTGTTAACCCTGACCCACGCAACTGCATGTATATACCACATAGTGACAGAAGTGGTGAATCGCTTTGATAGGGTAGATTCTAAGACAATTGAGAGCGCACAGGATCTGTTTTCTAATACTCAAATCCAAGATAAATTAACCTTCATTAAATCACATTTTGCATTTTTTACGGTACCACAACCCGCCTTGATGTGGCATGACATTGGATAAGTCGATTGAGTTAGTGAGGATTGCGAAAGAGAGGATACAAAATCTAAAAGGTGAGATTGGGGACAAAATTAGACAGAAACTAAAATTTGTGTTGGACAAAAATAAATAATACCAAAAACTTTGTCAAATTGCCGATATCTTGTCAGGAGAAAACTTTAAAACTGATATTTTTAAACAGGATTTAACAGGCTGTGACCTATAACATTTGTGGAAGTGGAGAGAAGTTTCTCGAAGTATAAAACAGTTTTAACTGACAAACGCCGTTCCTTTACTTTTGGTAACTTGAAGATGACCAACGCTAAGTAAGATATGTTTTGGCTAATGGGTACAGTAACTTATTTTTCATATTTTATAAAAGTGAAAGTGACCTGATGAATTTTGAATTTATTTATTATTTAGTAGCAATAATTGCATTATTTACTAAGAAAGTTAGTTTTTAAATGTCGTTATTCCAACCATATATTCATTATTTGTCTGTGACAGTTATTAATTTATTATGAAAGAAATTGTTAACTTTGTTAGGTCATTCTTTTCTACATTTATGCGCATCTTTTTATATTTTAAGGGCATTTTATAGCTCATTTTTAGAGAATTTATAGGTCAAAAACTTCCGGGCCCTGCTCATTACTCATATTAATGTAGTTACTAAGGGAATATACCAACACAGAAGACTTTACGTGATAGTCAAATGTTTTAAAAGATATTTACTACGTAATTAGTTATCGTTTACATTGCATAGCCAATTATTATTATTATTATTATTATTATTATTATTATTATTATTATTATTATTATTATTATTATTATTATTATTATTATTATTATTATTATTATTATTATTATTATTATTATTATTATTATTATTATTATTATTATTACTATTGGTTGAGGTGCTTGTTACTCACCTTGGGACAGCACAAGGCGAGCATGAGGCGGCAGAGAGGCGGCCGTGAGGTAACCCGTGTGGCCGGGCATACTCTGTGGTGCCACCCCTGTCACGAACCGGCACACTTCCCTCTTCTTCTCCTCCTCCTCGTTTCCTGTTTCCACCTTGGTCACTTCCGGCTGCTGTTCTTCCTGGAACACACAGTCGGGAATAGTGGGTTACTATGCAACAATTGGGAGAAGATAGATCGGCAGAGAAATGGTACAGGCGAGCCACTGTTACAATTAGGGAGGAGGTTGTGGAGGGCAACCCCTTATTCGGAGCAGGGGCGTTAGGTCATATCGTTGAAGTGATGTTAAAATAAGTACAGGGTACATAGAGCTTAGAGTTAGCAGACAATCATCTTTCAGGATAAGGGAAAACCTCCAACGTTGTCATATCGAACGATGAATGAAATGATGTTCAAATGAGTACAGGGTACATAGAGCTTAGAGTTACCAGACATTCATCTTTCAGGATAAGAGAAAACTTCCAACGTTAATTCATATCAGACAATGAATGAAATGATGTTCAAATGAGTACAGGGTACATAGAGCTTAGAGCTACCAGACATTCATCTTTCAGTATAAGAGAAAATCCCCAACGTTAACTCATATCGTACGATGAATGAAATGATGTTCAAATGAGTACAGGCTACATAGAGCTTAGAGTTACCAGACATTCATCTTTCAGGATAAGAGAAAACCTCCAACGTTAAGTCATATCGGACGATGAATGAAATGATGTTCAAATGAGTACCGGGTACATAGAGCTTAGAGTTACCAGACATTCACCTTTCAGTATAAGAGAAAATCCCCAACGTTAACTCATATCGTACGATGAATGAAATGATGTTCAAATGAGTACAGGGTACATAGAGCTTAGAGTTACCAGACATTCATCTTTCAGGATAAGAGAAAACCTCCAACGTTAAGTCATATCGGACGATGAATGAAATGATGTTCAAATAAGTACAGGGTACATAGAGCTTAGAGTTACCAGACATTCATCTTTCAGGATAAGAGAAAACCTCCAGCGTTAAGTCATATCGGACAATGAATGAAATGATGTTCAAATGAGTACAGGGTACATAGAATTAGAGTTACTAGACATTCATCTTTCAGGATAGGAGAAAACCTCCAGCGTTAAGTCATATCGGACGATGAATGAAATGATGTTCAAATAAGTACAGGGTACATAGAGCTTAGAGTTACTAGATATTCATCTTTCAGGATAAGAGAAAACCTCCAACGTTAAGTCATATCGGACAATGAATGAAATGATGTTCAAATGAGTACAGGGTATACAGAGCTTAGAGTTATCAGACATTCATCTTTCAGGATAAGAGAAAACCTCCAACGTTAAGTCATATGGCACGATGAATGAAATGATGTTCAAATGAGTACAGGGTACATAAAACTTAGAGTTACCAGACATTCATCTTTCAGGATAAAAGAAAACCTCCTACTTTAAGTCATATCGGACGGTGAATGAAATGATGTTCAAATGAATCCAAGGTACATAGAGCTTAGAGTTACCAGACATTCATCTTTCAGGATAAGAGAAAACCTCCAACGTTAAGTCATATCGGACGATGAATGAAATGATGTTCAAATAAGTACAGGGTACATAGAGCTTAGCGTTACTAGACATTCATCTTTCAGGATAAGGGAAAACCTCCAACGTTAAGTCATATCGGACGATGAATGAAATGATGTTCAAATAAGTACAAGGTACATAGAGCTTAGAGGTACCAGACATTCATCTTTCAGGATAAGGGAAAACCTCCAACGTTAAGTCATATCGGACGATGAATGAAATGATGTTGAAATGAGTACAGGGTACATAGAGCTTAGAGTTACCAGACATTCATCTTTCAGGATAAGGGAAAACCTCCAACGTTAAGTCATATCGGACGATGAATGAAATGATGTTCAAATGAGTACAAGGTACATAGAGCTTAGAGTTACAAGACATTCATCTTTCAGGATAAGAGAAAACCTCCAACGTTAAGTCATCGGACGATGAATGAAATGATGTTCAAATGAGTACAAGGTACATAGAGCTTAGAGTTACCAGACATTCATCTTTCAGGATAAGAGAAAACCTCCAACGTTAAGTCATATCGGACAATGAATGAAATGATGTTCAAATGAGTACAGGGTACATAGAGCTTAGAGTTACCAGACATTCATCTTTCAGGATAAGAGAAAACCTCCAACGTTAAGTCATATCGGACGATGAATGAAATGATGTTCAAATGAGTACAATGTACATAGAGCTTAGAGTTACAAGACATTCATCTTTCAGGATAAGAGAAAACCTCCAACGTTAAGTCATATCGGACGATGAATGAAATGATTTCAAATGAGTACAAGGTACATAGAGCTTAGAGTTACCAGACATTCATCTTTCAGGATAAGAGAAAACCTCCAACGTTAAGTCATATCGGACAATGAATGAAATGATGTTCAAATGAGTACAGGGTACATAGAGCTTAGAGTTACCAGACATTCATCTTTCAGGATAAGAGAAAACCTCCAACGTTAAGTCATATCGGACGATGAATGAAATGATGTTCAAATGAGTACAATGTACATAGAGCTTAGAGTTACAAGACATTCATCTTTCAGGATAAGAGAAAACCTCCAACGTTAAGTCATATCGGACGATGAATGAAATGATTTCAAATGAGTACAAGGTACATAGAGCTTAGAGTTACCAGACATTCATCTTTCAGGATAAGAGAAAACCTCCAACGTTAAGTCATATCGGACAATGAATGAAATGATGTTCAAATGAGTACAGGGTACATAGAGCTTAGAGTTACCAGACATTCATCTTTCAGGATAAGAGAAAACCTCCAACGTTAAGTCATATCGGACGATGTATGAAATGATGTTCAAATGAGTACAAGGTACATAGAGCTTAGAGTTACAAGACATTCATCTTTCAGGATAAGAGAAAACCTCCAACGTTAAGTCATATCGGACGATGAATGAAATGATGTTCAAATGAGTACAAGGTACATAGAGCTTAGAGTTACCAGACATTCATCTTTCAGGATAAGAGAAAACCTCCAACGTTAAGTCATATTGGACGATGAATGAAATGATGTTCAAATGAGTACGGGGTACATAGAGCTTAGTTATTACACATTCGTCTTTCGGGATAAAACACTGACAATACCTTATCCAGTTAACTTACCCTGACAAGTTTTGAAGTAGGAACCTCTTGAAAGTGAGGGAGACACGCTACCACCATGCCATAGAATCCATGTGTTTGTATTTGATAGTTAATCAAATTTTCTACTAAAGTTTAGCATGTCTAAGGATGTAACACAATAATTTAAAAAGATCCTTCCACCCTAAAAAATTTTTATTAACACGATTAATCGAAAATATTTGATTTCTTTTCCTCAAAAATGCTCCTGCAGTTTTGATTAAATTTTCATAGGTTTAATACAGTTTTCTTGAAGGTTTAATTTATATGAGATAGGAAAACTTTTACTACAAAATAAATCAATGTATATTGTTTCAGTTAAGTCAGTTAATATTTCACTTTTCTAAAATGCGAGCTCTAATTTTCATTGGCGTTACCTTTGCATAGTCAAGAGATAAAAAATACACTATAAAAAGCAATAGAAATACATATTTCGTTTGTTAACGAAGCCAGAATCACATTAGTGTCGCTGGTATGCCGTAATTTTGTCCGTAGGAGTATCGGTCTGAACGGAGTTCAAACCTGCAATCTTAGGAGGTGAGGATGTATAAACCAATAACAAGGAACGTGCTGAAACGGTACATATAAAACATAGATTTTGTATACAATGAGACTTTTTCTTTCTGTTGAACAGTTGACCAATTATAAAAAAGGTGATTTATAATGGAGAAAAGTTTGAAGGCTGAAAATTGAAGAGTTTATTTGCAATGAATGTCTTTTATTCAAAATTCAGATGTTAAAAAAATGTCCGAGTATTGTAAAGAATATAAATTAATTGTTCTTTCACACTGGCCGTATGTAGGCTAAAGTATGGAAAGATAGAGTCAGACTGACAAATTCAATGCCATAGCCGGGATTTGAACCACGGATCTTCTGGTTGCCGTTCAGCCGCTGTAACCCTTGAGCTACTATGGCAAACGTGCCGACATGCCATTGAATTCTCCGACTGAATGGTGTTTTTCCCGGTAAGCCACTAGGAGTTCTCAGTCTGACTCTATCTTTACATACTTTAGCTTACACACGGCTAGTGTGAAAGAACAAGTAATTTCCATTAATTGTACCTAATAGTGGTCCGAACTATAAAGCCCGGACCTTAAAGTACTTACAGCATAGTAAGTCGCCATAAAGGTAGTTGTCTAATGTGTTTATGAGAACTCCTAGTGGTTTACTATAAAGCCCGGGCCTTAAAGTACTTACAGCATAGTAAGTCGTCATTAAGGTAGTTGTCTCATGTGTTTATGAGAACTCCTAGTGGTTTACTATAAAGCCCGGGCCTTATAGTACTCACAGCATAGTAAGTCGTCATTAAGGTAGCTGTCTCATGTGTTTATGAGAACTCCTAGTGGTTTACTATAAAGCCCGGGCCTTAAAGTACTTACAGCATAGTAAGTGGTCATTAAGGTAGTTGTCTCATGTGTTTATGAGAACTCCTAGTGGTTTACTATAAAGCCCGGGTCTTAAAGTACTCACAGCATAGTAAGTCGTCATTAAGGTAGCTGTCTCATGTGTTTATGAGAACTCCTAGTGGTTTACTATAAAGCCCGGGCCTTAAAGTACTTACAGCATAGTAAGTGGTCATTAAGGTAGTTGTCTCATGTGTTTATGAGAACTCCTAGTGGTTAACTATAAAGCCCGAGTCTTAAAGTACTTACAGCATAGTAAGTCGTCATTAAGGTAGCTGTCTCATGTGTTTATGAGAACTCCTAATGGTTTACTATAAAGCCCGGGCCTTAAAGTACTTACAGCATAGTAAGTCGCCATTAAGGTAGTTGTCTCATGTGTTTATGAGAACTCCTAGTGGTTTACTATAAAGCCCGGGTCTTAAAGTACTTACAGCATAGTAAGTCGTCATTAAGGTAGTTGTCTCATGTGTTTATGAGAACTCCTAGTGGTTTACTATAAAGCCCGGACCTTAAAGTACTTACAGCATAGTAAGTCGCCATAAAGGTAGTTGTCTCATGTGTTTATGAGAACTCCTAGTGGTTTACTATAAAGCCCGGGTCTTAAAGTACTTACAGCATAGTAAGTCGTCATTAAGGTAGTTGTCTCATGTGTTTATGAGAACTCCTAGTGGTTTACTATAAAGCCCGGGTCTTAAAGTACTTACAGCATAGTAAGTCGCCATTAAGGTAGTTGTCTCATGTGTTTATGAGAACTACTAGTGGTTTACTATAAAGCCCGGGCCTTAAAGTACTTACAGCATAGTAAGTCGTCATTAAGGTAGTTGTCTCATGTGTTTATGAGAAATCCTAGTGGTTTACTATAAAGCCCGGGTCTTAAAGTACTTACAACATAGTAAGTCGCCATTAAGGTAGATGTCTCATGTGTTTATGAGAACTCCTAGTGGTTTACTATAAAGCCCGGACCTTAAAGTACTTACAGCATAGTAAGTCTCATTAAGGTAGTTGTCTCATGTGTTTATGAGAACTCCTAGTGGTTTACTATAAAGCCCGGGTCTTAAAGTACTTACAGCATAGTAAGTCGTCATTAAGGTGGTTGTCTCGTGTGTTTATGAGAACTCCTAGTGGTTAACTATAAAGCCCGGGTCTTAAAGTACTTACAGCATAGTAAGTCTCATTAAGGTAGTTGTCTCATGTGTTTATGAGAACTCCTAGTGGTTTACTATAAAGCCCGGGTCTTAAAGTACTTACAGCATAGTAAGTCGTCATTAAGGTAGTTGTCTCATGTGTTTATGAGAACTCCTAGTGGTTTACTATAACGCCCGGGTCTTAAAGTACTTACAGCATAGTAAGTCGCCATTAAGGTAGTTGTCTCATGTGTTTATGAGAACTCCTAGTGGTTTACCGGGAAATGCACGAGTCAGTTGGAGAATTTAATGTCATGTTGGCACGTTGGCCATAGTAGCTCAATGGTTAGAGCGGCTGGACGGAGACCAGAAGATCCGTGGTTCATATCCCGGCTATGGCGTTGAATTTTACAACCTGACTCTATCTTTCCATATTGTAAAGAATAGTTTAGGAACAGAAATGCGTGCTTTCGCTTAAGTAAAGGCACGCGCACAAAGTTATTTGTCTAAAGGCTCTCCTTTTTATTTAGATCATTTCGAACCATGTATTTCCGAAGAAATTCGATCAGAGAAACTTAAAAATTGTTTTTAAAAATCAAGAATACCTCAAATTACACTGGGCAAGAATGAAAATGTTTCGGGTTTAAAAATTGTGAATTTACATGTATTTGCATCTGCTGAATTAAAAAATCACCATAAAAATGATAGATTAGCTCTTGTTTTGAAGATAAAGTGACATTTCATTTTTGGGAGAATTTTTGGGGGAGTTGGCACACCTGTCAAATAACAAAACACAATCAGAGAGAAATTTTGGAAATTAATTGATGCAAAAGTTACGTAAGGCATTTTTGTCGGACCACAAATAAGAGAACTTGTAAAGGATCGTGCATTTGAACAAATTTTGGAGGGGAAAGAAAAGGAAGCTTGGGAACCCTTCAAGGGTGTTGTTCATGGAATTTTAGGCAACAAAAGAGATGACAACTACAAGCATTTGGTAACAGTGCTACTGCAACATGTACCTTAAGATCCATTTTCTCCACTCCCACCTAGACTTTGTCCCGCCTAGTTGTGGAGCTGTTAGTGATGAACATGGGGAGAGATTCCATCAGGACATTTCTGTTATGTAACAAAGATATCAGGGCCGTTGGAATGAAGTAATGCTTTCGGATTACTGTTGGTCTTTGTATAGGGATTCTGCGGAACTCCATCACAAGAGGCAAGCTAAAAGATGACGAAGTCATGATTCTCTTCAGACACGACAATCTGCGAAGTATTTTTCCAGCAATTTAGAACTCTCAGCATGTAATTACCAGTTAAAAAAATCAAATGCACTTTCATTGTTGTTAGCATGTATGTAATTAAAATGTATCCTTTTCTCTCAATCCGTTAATATGTAATACTTCCACCTTGTGTATATCATAGAAACTAGACCTAATAAAAGTGTTTCATTGTCATATTTGTTTTGTTCAACCCAAAATTAGTAGAAATTGCCTCATGAGGTTCTCGAAACATTCAAAATTTATTTTTTGTTGCCCAGTGTAATTTGATAAAGCACAATGAAACAAACGAATTACCAACTTTGTCACCTTTGCGTCAAACCAAGGACCCTACGTCACTTCACGTGCTTGATTACAAGCTCCAGTGGCGGAACAGAAGCGAATTCACTTACAAAAAAAAAAGTCAGTAGCCTTTACACAAAATTAGAAATCGGCGTACAGAATTGGGTTTGCATGGTTATCCGGTGTTTTAACCATTCGTTCCTCAATCCAATTACGTCACAAGAAATAGATTAGAGGAAACCCTTTGCGGAGGAACATTTGTAATTACTGAAGGAGCCGAAAACTTAATCCAATTTATTTCCAAATCGGCGCTGCACTTTGATCGTTACGTGGCTAATTCCGATGGGAGCGCTCTCTTTGATTCCTTTCGGCGACGTGGGAGTCGACAATCGTCAGCAAGTGTCAGCGATGTACTGAATGTGCGGTCTCATTGGCCAATCACTATGATAGCTTTTGTGAAATTTCACAAAATGAGTTATTCCCAAATTAATCTTCCTTGATGTTTGTACAAGTGAATAACGATATTAATTTTCCTGTCGCATAATTTTAAAAGTCCTAAATAGACTCATTTTGAAAAGACTGTACAGTGTGCCACGCCCCCTATTAGACATTTGTAACTGTGTTCTCTCCTTGGTTGTAACCTTATTGAAGAGCATACCCTTATTAGCAAAGGAAGTCCTTGTTTTGTCTATTAATATTGTAACGGGATTATATTTTCGTTCATCTTCAACTAATAAGAAGCAAGCCAACTTTTTGTAACATCCAAGTCGAGTTTTATTCTACTGAGAGTCGTGAGATCTTTTCTCAGGTGTGGATGCGGATTTTTGGTGAAAATAAAATTTAGATGAGTCCAATTTTGTAATATATTATTTAATTATATAATATGAACTATGATTCACTCTTATCTATTATAAATATTGAATAACACTTTTGAATCTTATTAATTTTCCTTTACAATTACAATCCTCGTAACATCTTTCCTCCTTCTCCAGCAAGACACAAGATTCTAACACTTTTTCTAGATTATTGATTTTCTTGTCCCCATAGTAATTCCCACTTTATTTTGTGATTGGCCGATTCACTGACACGTCATCACACCACGTCATACCACTACTACTTCGGCCAATCACACAACTACATACATTTTTATATATTTATTATTCCTTCGAACATTACTAAACAAAAATACTGTTACAAATGCCCCTCTTCGAAATATATGGAAAATAACCAAACAAAGGAATTAACAATCTGTTTCCATATATTTCGAAGAACAGCCCCAATTAACAATTTCGTTTACACCAATATTACACAACATCAATACAACATACATAAAATATAATAATATACATACATTGGATGAAATATAATAAATGAACATTTAACAACAATAAATTAACATTAATTAAAATACAACAATATATTGATGTTTAACAATGTTTTATTTTTATTATTATTATTTAACACACACATAGTATATATTCAATATTGTTTCAATTACTGTCAAGGCTTTTATGTGTATAGGGATCAGTATCATTCACTTTAAATGTGTGTGTGTATTTGTTACACAGTCCAGGTTTTGAACTAAAGGCTTTTCTATTCTTTAATATACACAATTTCAACTGTTCTTTTCTCGCTTGGTCTAAATTGTATGTGTTTTCTAACTTTACTTGTAATATTCTCTGGAATTCTATTTCTTCCTCCACTTGGCTTCCGCCGTTCTTATCTTGTATTGTATATAATTGGCAACAATGCTTTTCAAGGTCAGTTACATTATTTTACAATCCATCAATAATTAAATTCTTCCCACAATTTTCATTTTCATCGTATTCAATATTACCATTTTCTTGCAAAAGTATATCTTCCACAAAAAACCTTTCATTATTTATATTATCCCTGTTCTCTTCTTTTCTTCCATCTTCTTCCAATAATTTTATTACTAATAAATCATTTTCTGTCTTAACCTTCATTTCATGCATTTCGAAATTCAATACACTTTGCCATTCATATAATAAATCATTACCCACAATTACATCTCTTGCCAAATGTGGAATTACCAACGCAATGAAATTGAAATTCCATTCACCTATTCGCCCCTTAATTAATACTTGATATTTAATCCTATCCTTTTTCTTCCCAATTGCAGTACTGCAGTAAACGTTACACACATTTAAATATTCCACTTTATAGTTAGCTAACAGATTGTTAAACAATTCCTCACTTATCACTGTAGAACTGGCTCCAGTATCAATCAAGGCTGTATATTCTTTATCCCATAGGTAAATAATTATCTGAGGTGGGTTAACTAATTCCTTATTTTTCTGCAAGAGAGTAAGCTTATTTCCGTTATCTTCAACTTTCAATTCGCCCTGTGTCATCCTCACCGAACCACTTTCCAGAGCACAAAATGATTTGGTTTTTAGTTTTCCGTCTCCCTCTGATTATTACTTTCATTGTTGGTTAGGTTGGTGCTATCGTTTATATTCACATCATTCTCTGTGCTTTGTGTATTTTCGACTCTTTCATTTTGATTACTTCTTTCAAATCTCACACCCCTAAAATCTCTTTGATTTGCACTAAATAAACTAGTACCTCTACCCCTATTAAAGTTACTTATTCGCTGATTATTTCCTCGATAAAATCTTACATGGTTTATGTGATCATTTCTTCCAATTCTCGTCGACTGATTGTTATGATAATTCCTTTGCACATTATTTTGAACTCCCTTTCCTGTTCCGGGAATTACAGATTCATAAGTTCGTCTAGGATCATAACCTCTTCCTTCAAATCTTTGATTTCTCACGGGTGCCCCGCCCCAATTTAAACTCGTCCTATTATTCCTATTATTTGTAGGTTGTGATTCCTGTCGATTTCTTCCTCGCTCAATATGGACGTTATTATAGTTACCATCACAGGATGTAGTATCATTAATGAGGTTATGTGCTTCAAATTCGGATAATAATTCAATCATATCAGAGAAATCGATAGGCTTAGCCACAATTAAATGATTTCTGATATGTGGTGGATAATGACGTATTAGCATGTTGACAATTTCTGTCTCAGAAATTTCGGGATTGATCAACTTACTTTTGTTTGCTAATTTTAAGAAATATTCAGTCATAGAAATCCCTTTTTTAAACTCAAACCTACCCGTTGCTAACTCAACTTTTATTCTTCTTTGTCTCTCAGGTCCCCAAAATCTATTTATAAACAGATTTCTGAAAGTACTGTATGTTTCACGTGAAGCCAAAGTTAACCTTAACCACTCAAGAGCATTTTTCTTCAAACAGCGTTTTACTATTACCATCCGAAATTCATTGGGAATTCTCTTAATACGGAAATATTCTTCCAATTCCCTAAGAAATACTTTTGGATTATCACCTGATTCCTCATCAAAACTTGGTGGACTAATATCATTTAGTGAATAATGTACACATTCATTTTGACCTAAACTGTGGAGTTGTGTGTGTGAGGACATGTTCTGTGTGTTTCTGTGATAATTAATATCATTATCTGGACTCACAAAATCACTACATTCACTTACTACATCACTAGACTTCTGATGATTGCTTAATTCACCTGGTAAGTCACAATCGTTTATATTTGTAATTCTAGACATTTCTTTCCCGTTATTTACTTTTCTAGCCTGTAATGCAATTACAACTTGTGTCAATTTTCCTAAGTTATCCTTTTCTTTTTCAAAATGTTCTTTTACCTCTTTAATTTGCAAAATTACTTCTTCTTTTGCTTTACTTATCTCATCAATTTGTAACTTTATTTCCTCTTGGTGTATCTTACTTTCATCATGTTGTAATTGCATTTCAGAACAAATTACATTGATTCTTTGTTCTACTTTATCTCCTAATTCTTCTCTTTGTTTTTGTGTTATTTCTGCCTGTTGTATCCTAAATGTTTCTAACTCTTTGTTTAATTCCATTCTTATTTCTTGTTTCACAATGTCCTGACCTAACCTAGTTTCCTGAATTATCTCTCTCAACTCATTGACTTCCTTTCTATTCTCATCCTTATTAATCTCTATGATCTGCATGAGCCTTTCCATATTATCCCTACACTCTTTTCTCCCTTCTCTAATCTCCTGTGAAATTTCAGATTTTAATTCCTGTTTTAGCTTCTGTAATAAATTAATTTCTAAGTTACTCACATTTTGTGCTAGTTCCTGTCTTACTCCTACATCTAAATCATTCATTTTCTTAGTTAAATCGTTTACATTTTGTTCTATTTTAGAATCTAAATTACTCATTTCTGATTTTACATCTTTCATTCTAGAATCTAAATTACTCATTTCAGATTTAACATCTCCTATTTTAGAATCCAAATTACTCATTTCTGATTTTAAATCATTTGCATTTTGTTCTATTTTAGAATCTAAATTACTCATTTCTGATTTTAAATCATTTGCATTTTGTTCTATTTTAGAATCTAAATTACTTAACATTCTCGTTATTCTTTCCAACATTGACTCATTATCTATGCTTAATCCTGCATTCTCCCTATTCATTCCTACACTATCAGTAACTTCTCCTTCCACTGTTATTTCTTTTCTACTCGCCATCTTTTTAACTATTTTCTGATTTCTTAACAACATAAATCTACTACTACTACTATTTTTTTTTTTTCACTCACTTAAACCAGTTCTCGTTTTCTTCTTTCTTCTCTCTTCTTTCTTCTTTCCTTTTAAATTCCCACGGAGCTGCACGATGCTTTAATCTCCTCTTCTTTATCCTATTCGAGCCCCACACGTTGCTGCGCCATTTGTAACGGGATTGTTTTCTTTCTCCATTATGGCGGTCGGTATAATACTTTCTTTCACTCCAGAATCATGATTTTCCATCGCTCTTTCTATGCTAGTCGCCATGTTTCTCCCATAAGACAGCACTAACGGCGCAGTTACTCGAATATAGTTAATTTAATCAATTTTTTTTCTTCTATCAAAATTAATACTGGCTAGCGCCAAATGATAGATTCACAGATTAAGACAAAATGATATATAATTTTCTTGGAGATTTTATAATCATCGTAACATCTTAAGTCAACTTCCTCGTTCTCCAGCAAGACACAAGATTCTAACACTTTTTCTAGATTATTGATTTTCTTGTCCCCATAGTAATTCCCACTTTATTTTGTGATTGGCCGATTCACTGACACGTCATCACACCACGTCATACCACTACTACTTCGGCCAATCACACAACTACATACATTTTTATATATTTATTATTCCTTCGAACATTACTAAACAAAAATACTGTTACAATATTAATCTGTACATCTGATGTTAATTCTTTCATGCTTTGTTTACGTATGTTTTGAATTACTATTGCTGTTTTCAAGATGGGAAGAAGCAATAAGAAGTCGTCATGGGAACCAGTACAAACAGTTTAAGTAATCCTGATTACATAATAAAAGATTTACAACTCCTAAAATGTAAGTAGTATAGTAACACATGACAATATATTGACTTTGTAAAACCTAACCTCAAACATTGGCGATGAATGTGAAGTGAAAATTGGTTCCTCAAGGTAAAAATTGCTTTCTTCATTGTGTAATGGCAGTGATGACAATTTAACTAAAGTAAATAATGATATTAGTTCAACAAGTTTTTAGTTAGAGTATATAGAAACTTTGCACAGTGTAAATTTTGTGAAAATGAAAATTGTTGTCATATCAAAGGACACCAAGAAGAGAAATGGATTATTAGTTACATTATCAGTGAGTTGCCAAAAGTGTAATAAAGAATATACATTTGAAACATCCAGAACAATTGAAAGTGATACAGAAGTAAATGTAAGATTTGTTTATGACTTGAGAAGTATTGACAAGGGAATTGAGGCAGGTAAGACATTGAGCTACTCTGGCCAACGTGCCGACATGACATTAAATTCTCTAACTGACACGTGTTTTTAAGGTTTTTAAAGGTACTTGTAGAAAGTAAGGTAACAATTTGAATTTTAAAAATAATAAATCTTGAACATTTTTAGAAGTAAACTCAAGACATTTATTTAAAAAATCACATGTCCTTTATTAAAATTCCAAAATAAGCTCTATTATGTTTAATGAATTGTGAAGGTGTTGTACAATAACAAATGAAAGTGTCCAAGTGATGCGTGCAGTTGTTCTTGATCTAAGTGCAGTAGAAAACTCTCATTTTAACATTGGTGAGAGAGACTGTTCCCTTAACTTGAAATAATTACTAGACCGAAGTTTGTCGTGATAGAAAGCGATGTGACTGTTATACATATCCAAGAGAAACTGTGACGTTGAGGAATTGTTTGGGCGTATCTTCTCCAAGATGCAATACCGATAATGTAAAAGCAATGTCCAGGTAACTCTATACACCGTCACAGGCCAAGGACCTAGTGCCACGTGGTGGTGGTGCAACATGTCTGACATTGAGCTACCTCAGGAGCTTACCGGATTAGTGTCATATCGATTATCGCCAGGTGTCGACAGTTATCGATAGGCTCAAGAGCACTTGCGTGTAATCCTAACCACACTTCAGCTGTGAACCAGGTTTTCCACTTTCCGAAAAAAACAACAAAAACAGGCCACCGCTTCGTCACCAAGACAACCGCTGTCGTCATTCATATGTTCTCCGAGTTATCGCAAGTTTCCATCTTCAGGAGACCAGAAGTTGACAGCTCATGTAACACATGATCAAGTCTTCTTCTTCTTCTTGGACTTAGGTCCGTTTCAACATTAATTACTGGATCCTTCAATGTGCCACTGGGCTTACTATACCTGTGCCAACAGAGCAAATCTATAATACACACAGTGGTGCCTATTTATTTACTTTATTAACAGAAATGCTTGCTACCTTAAATCTGTGGAACAGGAAGTGTGTTAATGTTTGAGAGCATAAACTACACAAGGGCACCATATAACATTCATGTTTGTTTTCTTACTATTTTTAACAGGAAATAAATTTATTAATCTTTTGGCAGGTAACAGTTCAATAAGACCTGAAGCTTTCCTCAATTTCTTTTCGGGAAGCAAGCCAGGTGAAAAGACGATTAGAAATCGACGTTTCAGAAGTGTGCATCTCTCCCACCATCAGGATATATATATATATATATATATATATATATATATATAATGTTATAACTACAAATGAAACACTGGATACGACACAAATATAAACAAAGACAAAACACTATCAAAATTCGCATTACTGAACAAAAGACTGTATTCAGTAAATTAAATGCCAAGTCAGAAGATGGCGAGAGTAGTGGAGATGCGCCCAGTACCGCACTCCTAAGGTTTTTTTTTTTTTTTCAAAATTAAAAGAAAATGCAATGAAGAACAAGTAGCGTGTTACTATTATCATGAATTAATAACATACAGAAACAGCGTTAGTAATGAACATTCATGAACGCGAGTCATGTTGACTTTTAATAACTAAAGTAAATATTAGTGATAACTGCGTATTCAGATCACAGTTATACGGAGGTAGACGAATAATAATGTGTCCCCTTTCGAGAGCCATAACTTCCACAAACGTCCATATTGTGACTTGGTGGGTTCGTGAAATAATAAAACGAGGTTACGCAACACAAAAACTACACTTTACTCTCCTCGAAATACACTGTTCAACATTACAAAATTGCTAGAACCTCAAGCTGTTTATTTTCACAAAAACTACATTCAACTGTCTGTCGCTACCGGTAACGATTGGTTCCGAAGTTTTCCGAATCTCCACCGGCTTCGGCTTCGGCATCGCGAGTCTACCGCCAGGGCGACAATATAAATATAAATCATTTTCGAGTAAATGCTGATGTACACTCGTAACAAGGATAAACTGGCAATTCGAGCGCACCAAACGAGCCTTTATGAAGGAAGCTTTAACTACAAAGTGATAATGTTATATAATAAACTTCCAAATTCATTTAAACAAGCTGCATTATTAAAACACTTTAAGAATAAGGTTAAGAAATTTTTGCATGCACACTGTTTTTATATGGTTAATGAATTTTTAGAACTATAACCATGTAAATGAGTACTGGGGGCATAGTACATTCACAAACCTGTAATATTTATATTATGACATTTCTTGTAGTAAATTAGTCTATGCAAATACCACATGAAACCATAGAAAAGCTGCTTACTGTGTATATTGTATGTAATCAATTTGACTTTATGTATATACTGTATTTATACATTTTGACGTGTCTCATAACATGTACATGTTGCCAAGGACAAACTAAAATTCTAATTCTGACATACGATTGTTGTAAACTGGTTAGCTAATTAACCTCGAAATTGATCAAAACAAAATATGGCGGACATGATAAAGCTTAGCGTATTAGCCACTAGATGTCAGTGTATAGTACATTTGAAATTTCAAAGTTGACATCTATATTTACGGAGTTAAACGAAACTTACCGGATGAGGACTTGGAACCCGATCGCTCTTCTTATCACGCGAATATAGTAGAAATGTTGCAACGGTTTCAACACGGTGTACA
Source organism: Mantis religiosa (assembly GCA_030765055.1). Taxonomy (NCBI): domain Eukaryota; kingdom Metazoa; phylum Arthropoda; class Insecta; order Mantodea; family Mantidae; genus Mantis; species Mantis religiosa. The sequence continues at coordinate 224,020,631 of CM060951.1, read as the reverse complement.
GAGCTTGCCCTTCCACGGCGGATATTATTGATGGTGGAAATAGTTCTCTTTGAGAAAACCTTCACGCTTTTTTTTTCCCTGATCGGGATTGTGCCAGTTCCGTTTCTTTCTACTCCTGCTGCTCTATTGCTACCTGAAGCATTTTTGTGTAGTTCTGATCCTTGGCACAACCTTCCTGCTCCTCTCAATTTTATGGCCTGACTTAAGAAACGGCTGGTTGAATTTAGGAAATTTGTTAATTTGTAATCATTTTTAACATTAGACTCATTTATCACAAATTTATTTATCAATTAAATATGACTTTGTACTTGTCAGGGAATGATGCCCGCCCACGGTATTATCGAAGCTAAGTGAAGGACGAATGTTTAATTAAATTGTGTTTCCGTGTGGGAAACACTTGCCGGACCTAGCGGTAGTAAACAGAACCCTTCACGCTACAACAGAAATCTGTGTGACGAATTCCCTCTACAAGAAATGGTAATGAACATTTGTTGCCCGCCCGCCTTATTGAACGGGGATGAGAAAGCGGCTACGGGAGCTCTAATTGACGATACACTCGTAGCAATTAGCACCCGGTATGTGCATCTCCGCTCTTTTGTTTCTCTACTCATCGCTTTCCTTCTTTCTTGAATAACGATTCTGCAGAAAACTTGAAGTTAAACAAATATACATCTATAAAGACGTTTGTATTACATATTTTCCCGAATATGCCATGGAAAGTGAGAACTACAAAGCTTTCAAGTGATTATCAATTGTTTTAAGTGCTGGTTGCCATGTGGTGGCTTGAAGTATCGTTCATGTAGAGGAAAAAATGAGCAGTAAGATTTCTTTTTAATTTACATCCACGAATGATGAATGAAATTATGTTTAAATGAGTACAGCGTACATAGAGCTTAGAGTTACTATTCATCTTCCAGGATAAGGGAAAACCTCCAACGTTACGCCATATGGAGCAATGAATGACATGATGTTCAAATAAGTACAGGATACATAGAGCTTAGACTTACTATTCATCTTTCAGAATAAGAGAAAACCTCCACCGCTGTCATACTGGACGACGAAAGAAATGATGTTCAAATGAGTACAGGGTACATTGAGCTTAGAGTTACAAGACATTCATCTTTCAGGATAAGGGATAACCTCCAACGTTGTCATATTGGACGATGAAAGAAATGATGTTCAAAGGAGTACAGAGTACGTAGAGCATAGAGTTACAGACATTCATCTTTCAGGATAAGAGATAAACTCCAACGTTGTCATATTGGACGATGAAAGAAATGATGTTCAAATGAGTACAGGGTACATAGAGCTTAGAGTTACCAGACATTCATCTTTCAGGATAAGAGAAAACCTCCAACGTTAAGTCATACCGGACGATGAATGAAACGATGTTCAAATGAGTACAGTGTACATAGAGCTTAGAGTTACCAGACATTCATCTTTCAGGATAAGGGAAAACCTCCAATGTTAAGTCATATCGGACGATGAATGAAATGATGTTCAAATGAGTACAGGGTACATAGAGCTTAGAGTTACCAGACATTCATCTTTCAGGATAAGGGAAAACCTCCAACGTTAAGTCATATCGAACGATGAAAGAAATGGTGTTCAAAGGAGTACAGGGTACATAGAGCTTAGAGTTACCAGACATTCATCTTTCAGAATAAGAGAAAACCTCCACCGCTGTCATAGTGGACGATGAATGAAATGATGTTCAAATGAGTAGAGTACATAGAGCATAGAGATACCAGACATTGATCTTTCAGGATAAGAGAAAACCCTGGAAAAACCTTATGCAGATCAGTCATTGTACACTAGATTCGAACTCAGAACTTCCTGCTCGTGAGATAGACAGGCTAGCCCCACAACAGAGGTAGACACCAAATTGCTGAGAAATATGATGAAAATCTGTTTCAGATGTACACGAATACATAAAAAAATATATGTAGAATTTTCTGGAAATAGCCTCTTATGTCCTCTTCATTCTGAATCATTTTGTACAACTAATAAACTGTAATATATAAAGGAAAGCTTACTATATAGAAAAAAGTATATGCCATTAAAACCAACTTTGTTGAACATTTTTTGTACTATTGGCCATTCTTTGCTATTCGTTTTTTCTCGTGCTCATATAAAGAGCATGGAATTGCGAAGTCCTTACTTAGTGAGAATGTGAAAAACCGCCTTATAAAATATATAAACTTGACGTACCAAAGCGTTTTTTTTTAAATAAATGTCTATTTAATTGCAGCAGAAAATCAGGCCTTTTCAAATGCACTGTGTATATGATATCATAAATCATATGTACAGTTATTTCTTGCTGTGTCTTTGCTTCTTGAGGTGACATAACCTCTGACATCAGTTGTTTTTAAATCCGCCATTTTGTCATCACCCCACATTTACGCATGCGCGGAGGTACAATATGGAGATAATTCCACGCAATACCGGAGCTGAGACGCCGATCGGTTTTTGTTAGTAACGGCGCGAGAGGTTCAACGACTGGCGCGCCGAGCGCTGCTATTAGTGTGTTAAAGTGTGACCCTGAAGAATCTCACCCCCAAAACCATGAAATTGTTTGAATTTCTTGCTACAACTTCAATTCTGGAATACGAACTCTAATTATAAACTGAGCATACAACTTTTAATTCTATCCGTAACAAAAACAAGAGATTCGCATTATTTGGCTTTCGAGAAAAGACAGAGAGAGGGAATATCGCCAAGAGCGACGTGAGTCTGCTGAATCTCTTGGGAAATAACCATCACTTGTGCAAATTTTGCAAACTGCTTGAATATCTAAGCAGTGCATTTGACACAAAAACACACGTTTGGAAATCGGACACAACTGACAAATAACATTCTGACATGATCTTTACTTAGTTTTACTTTAATTTACATAAATGCCAGGCAGAGAAGATATTGCAATCCACACAAAAATTCGATATAAAGATTTCATTAAAAATGTATATCTCGAGACTGCATGAATAAAACCCAGAGAGAGAGAGAGAGAGAGAGAGAGAGAGAGAGAGAGAGAGAGAGAGAGAGAGAGAGAGAGAGAGAGAGAGAGAGAGAGAGAGAGAGAGAGAGAGAGAGAGAGAGAGAGAGAGAGAGAGAGAGAGAGAGAGAGAGAGAGAGAGAGATTTTAGAAAATGGTCAGCGTACGCGAATGTTTATAGCGAATATTCGGTTAAATATCAAACTTGGTATCTTCCTAGGATGCGAGAAATTCCCCCCAAAACTACCCTTTACGTGGAAAAATTTCGAAAAGATCAACTTTTACAAAAAGGCTCAAGTAACTGATTAAATAGTCCATGTTTAACATTAAGCGATACTCCTAACCTTTTACTGTTAGACATGAATAATCTCTGCCAGAGTCAATATACGAGGGCTGTTCAAAAAAGAATGATCACATTTTTTCGACAACGTACCTTTACTCATCCTCATAGGTAGTTTTGATGGTCCTTCTCAAAATACTTTCCCCTGAATGCGATGTACTTGTCCCAGCATTTCTGTCAGTCTTCAAAGACATACTGAAAAGCATTTTTTGAGAGATCCTTCAAAATTGCCTCCGCAGCCTTCACCACTGCTTCTGATGGTAGATAATGCCTCCCACGAAGGCGTTTCTTCTAGTTAGGCAATAGAAAAAAGTGACATGGGGCTAAATCCGAACTATAGGGAGGGTGGGGGACGCACTTCATGTTGATTTTTGCAAGATATTCAGCAACAACATTGGCAATATGCGGCCGCACATCCAGCCAGCTTCACGGAAATGTGGTCTTTTGCGCCTGATATGGACTTGCAATGTTTTCTGGACATTCCTGTAGTATTGTCCAGTTACTGATGTGTGTGCAGGTACAACATGCTGATAAACCATTCCATGAATATCAAAGAATGAGATGACCATAACTTTCCCAGCAGGAGCAACCACTTTTGCTTTTTTGGGGGTTGGGAAGGAGATTTCCACACTGAGCTTTGCTGTTTGCTCTCAGGATCAAAATGATGTAGCCAAGTTTCATCAGCAGTGATTACGTTTGGAACAAACTCCGGGTCTTCCTCTAACATCAACTTTAACTGCATGCAGACTTGCATACGAATGCCTTTTGTTCGGGAATCAACAGTCTTGGAACTCATCGCGCACAAACACGTCTTATGTGTAATGTTTCTGTTACCAACGTGTGGGTGGCACCCAATGAAATGTTCAGTATTTCAGAAAGTGATCTTAAGGTAATCCGTCGATCCTCTCTCACATTGGCAGCAGCAGTGTTGATGTTTTCTTCCGTAAGAGCAGTAACTGGAGCACCGGGTCCACCTTCCATTTGAAATTGATTGTCTCCGCTCTTTAAACATTTTAAACCATCTTCGAGCTGTGCTGTAGGGAAGAAGAGACTCTCCATAGGCCTCCTGTAACATTGTATAGGCCTCAACTGAAGATTTGTTGAGACGAAAGCAGAATTTCAAAGCCGCATATTTTTCCTCGCATGTTACCTCCATTGCAGCGGTAGGTGATACTGAACATGTCTAAACTTGCCTGGTTCTCGCAGGCGGTAACCAGGAGTACCAACAATGAAACTACTACGGCGTGTTTGTTTCACATTAAGGTAACAGATTATAATAAGATTGAATTTTAGTGCGAAAAATCATGACCGTAAAAAATTATGATCATTCTTTATTGAACGGACCTCGTACATGCGATTTAATTCGCCAAGAAATATATAGATTCTATGCAAAAGGCAGAGCGGCCACCTTAGATGAATTGGTTGCACATCTGCAAGAAATTTGTGATTATCCTTATGAGCACTGCACTTTACGCGGCCTCCTACAGGAGCTGGGTTTGAAATACCGCACTTTGAATAAGAGAATGGTTATTATGGAATCCAGCAGAATTGAATTTGGCTATATATATATATTAAGGAATTTTCGCAGTAATAGACATAAGATAATTTATTTAGATGAAACCTCGTACGATACCCATGACTTATCGAGAAAGGTGGCAACATTGCAAAAAGGACTGGGAGAAGGTGGGCTGGGGTTGTAAAACAATTATGGGTTAGTCAAATTAGGCGGCCGAACTACACTCGCGTTAGCTAAACAGACTTAGTCGGAAGATAGTCTACACCAAAGTGATAACTATCAATATGGTCCCTAGTTCCCGTGACAGTAAAATTCCGTTAAGCGGCCACGCGTCCAAACGAAAGCTCTGCATGATACAAAAGCATCACTCCACCTTGTGTAGATAGATCTATACAACCTTGAAGCCGAGTTGTGAAAGCCACAGGCTAGCCAAACCAAACAAAGCATCCTTCTTCACGGTTGTTTATGCCCTGAACTATTTATTTGCTCTGATTCCAGACCGCGTATTAATTTCCAATAAACACCGTTCATCAAGCATTTAAACACCAAAACAATTCCAGTGTCGGGAGAATGCAAATGAAAGATCGCCCTAGATTGGTATAATTAAAGATTTCATGAGTGATCATTATATAGCCTGGGCTCAGAATGCATAATTTATAGCCGTAAATTTCTCATTTCATCAGATAGGATTGGATAGCTCGGTTTTCATTAGACTTCACGGAACATTACGATCTCTTGTTCTCTTTCCTCGAAAACTTTCCATCTGACCAAAAGTTAACACGTTTTTACTCACACATGCAACATTCTGATAAGTTAATTTTCGTTTAACAGAAAAAGAAAACCGTAACCCATTACGGTGCAGCCATTACTACACTGCTGCCAACTTCGAATGCATTAATATCACTAATGAATTAAGAACAGATTGTCAGTTACATTCAAGCTATTTTAGTGTCTATAAAATGACTTCAATATTTTTATTTCTTCTGCTAATTTAAGTAGAGAAAACTTGTATTGCACCCAATAATTTATGTCAATATTTCAGAGGAAATGTATAATTTGAGACTTTCTGAACCTCAAAACATTAATTTATGATACCATTATTAAAAGAAAGATTTTATTTTGTGAGCTGGTGTGATTTCGAACAAAATAAAATCCTGTTAACCCAAGCATCGTACTGTATTTTTATGATTCTTTATGTATATGATATTGTGTTACATGATGTCATGAATGTCATGATATTCATTTCCTTTGCATAGCAACAGTGTTGGTAACATGACTTTTAGTAAACTACATCATTTTACATAAGGAAGGCAGTGGAAATAAAACGACGAAACGTCTGGTGTTGTATTGATGACGGTGTCGACTTGTTCTGTGGAAGATTTTGAATTACTTTTTACCTGGTAACTTCAGACATACGTTTCAAAAATGCTGTAAGTTTGTAGTATTTACTAATGTCGTAGGAGGGGAATGATAATAGAGAGAATATGAAATTCTTGTAAAAGTGTATTAAAGGGCAGAAAGGGGAATTATTGAATCTGTGCAACAAGCAATAGAAAAGCATTAAGAACACAAACAATTGGTGGTCGGAATTGGAAAGAATGTTATGGAAGATAGGTATGGGAGATTTTTGGAGAGCAGAGGAGACAAATCACAGCGGTTTTTGGAAGGAGGTGAGAACTAGAGTACAAGACATAGATAGGCAAGAGATATGGGAAAGTATAGAAGAAAAGAAATCTTTGAAATCTTATAAGTAATTAAAGACAGAATGGGGTAGGGAAAAGTATATAGATCAACGTGACAAAACTGGAAGAGAAGGCATAGCATGGATGAGAGTAGGAATATTATACTTAAAAGGGTTGAGAAGTAATGAGGTAGGGATATGTGAATTTTGTGGAGATGACGAGAGCACTGTTCATTATCTGATAGAATGTAAGGAGTTAACAAATTACAGGAGAAAAATACGGGACAGTGTGAGCAAAGAGGTAGTGGCGTTACGTACGTTAACGGGCATGCGTGAAAAGAAAAATAGATGTATAAGAGAATTCTTATATAGGTTAAGAGAAAAGTGGATTAGGGTAAAAGAAGCGAAGGTCAAGAAGAAATAACACCAAGCTGCTCAGGAAAACCAAAGGCTTATAGCCAGGGGACCTGAGTCAGCTAGTCAATCTTAGGTCAGCAATTTCATGTATTTGTACAGAATGGATAATACAGCAAGTTCAATATTAATGACATTGTAGTGACACTGTAATGGAAACTGTACAAATAAATATCAATCAATCAATACTCTTGTGGTGTTGTTTACATTAAGACACAGCTTTATCATTGAGCAGTTTGATAAGCTGTCCATATTTTAGCTTTTTCTTCAAAGAACACTAACAACTCATTTTCTGTATAATTATTTTGTATGTTCTTGACCAGTGCAGGCACTTGTGGTATGCAATGTCGTATTGGGTAAGAATTCTAATTTGACTTTCTCTGTCTGCTGCTTGTAAAATTTCAATAGGTTCAATATAGTCCATATTTAAATGGGATTCATGGCCTTCTTTAATGAGCCGATTGTCACATTCCACAATAAACCAAAGTTGGCATTACCTGCGTGTTGAAAGCTTTTGAGTATGAGCGAAAGAATTGTCTACTTATGAGGCAGTTGTGAAGTACCAAAAGGCCTACTAAAACGAATTTTTGGAAAAAAGCGCGTGTGAAAATGTGAACAGTACTAACCAAAAACAAAATATCAGTTAAAAAACAAAATTTAAATTTAAATTCGGCTTCTCCCATGGACTTTTCAAGAACATTCCACCGCCCAAAGTACCTCTGCAGGAAACATTTGTAAGAAATTTCGATTTTCTCAAAATTTGCCCGTTTTCATTAATGATATTCTCATAAAAATTAAATGTATATCCAGAATTTTCTTTTAAAATTTCTGAAATCCGCTTTATTTTCGATGACTTTTGCATAACTGGTCTACTATCGTTTTCCACCAAAGTACCAGTGTTGCCAAATTTGTAACTTCTCAAAACACTACGAAACAAACACTTTTTATTCAGTAACTTACTATATTTCAATTTATAGGACTTTGAGCTTTCTGTACTAACTGAGCTTTTGGAGCATTAGAGCCAAGTACAGCCAGAGCGATCACTGCCTTTTCTCAATACATAATTCCTTTTTTTTTTATTTTATGCAATGATCGATCAGCAGTACATGCTTTACAGATCCTTGTTGGCTAATTGAATCTCTATGAACTATATAATAACATGTAAGGAAAACCAAGTTGGCTCCTATTATCTTCTTAACACTGTGAAACAAGAGAAAAATAAGTTAATTAAAACAAACAAGTAATCAAAGAGATAAGAACAACAGTCATTGTGAAACAATATTCATAGTTTTTTCAATCAGAGTCACTAAGGAGGAGATCCTGTGGGAGTCGTCTCTTCAGGCGCGTGGGCTGGCGGGTTCGTACGCCGATGTCGTACATCACAGCTCCTGGAACATCTGACAGGTTTGAAAAGAAGCGAGAGGCGATCTGACGTATGTACTGGTGAAGAGGAAGGAGACCAAGTTCTTTATGCAGTTGTTGATTTCTTACGTACCAAGGGGCATCCGTGGCGATGCGCATAAATCGATTTTGCAGGACCTGTAGCCTTCGGAGATGAGTGTTGCTAGCCGAACCCCATACCTGGGAAGCATATGTGATAAGTGGCCGGACAAGAGATTTGTAGAGAAGCAGAGAGCATTCAATCCCAAGAGGAGTGTGTCTGTGAAGTAGCGGGCCAAGTTTTGAAAGTCGTCCTGATGCCAACGAGATAAGTCGATCAATATGGGCTCGCCAAGTAAGTCTAGTGTCCAGCATTACTCCAAGGTATTTGACGGAGGTGGTAGGAGGAAGCCAGGGAATTGATTCATGCTTAATATGCAATTCGGGAGAGTTGGAGATGCGACGTAAGCTAAAAGTCTTAGCTGCGGTCTTTTGAGTGTTTAGACGTATGCGCCAAGTATCGAACCATTCAACGAGGCAGTCAAGAGAGGTTTACATAATTCCTCGACGATGGAATGAGATAGGGCGGGATTTAATATATATATAGTGTGATCCATCTAAATCTGAACCATTTCAATATGCCATAAGTTTTGAACCAATAATAGGACACACGTACAACTTTGGGAGAATATAATACACAATTGGGAGATTACATTACACTATTTACATCTCAGAGAAAATGTTAGAAGTGTCCACCACCAGAATCTATACATGTTTGTACTCGTCTCACCATATTCTCTCAAGTTTTACGGAGATGATATCGAATTGAGAGGTTAGTTCCAGTATGGAGCAACGTGCCATACATCCAATGACATCATGGAACTTGTAACCAGTTTCTTTGATAATCGAATAATCTCAAAAGTTCTGTGGCCACCCAGATCCCCCGACCTAAGTTCATAGGATTTTTTCTTGTGGTGGAATCTATAAAATAGAGTGTACAAGAACAGGCCACGGACAATTGATGTTCTCAAGGAATCCATTCGAACCGAAATAAGTAACATTGGCGAGGATACTCTCCGTAAAACTTGAGAGAATATGGTGAGACGAGTACAAACATGTATAGTTGCTGGTGGAGGACACTTCCAACATTTTCTCTGAGATGTAAATAGTGTAATGCAATCTCCCAATTGTGTATTATATTCTCCCAAAGTTACACGTGTCTCCTATTATTGGTTCAAAAGTTGTGGCATATTGAAATGGTTCAGGTTTATATGGATCGTTCTATATATATTATATATATATATTTCTTTTTACATGTTTTGTTGCTTTACGTTTTGTTTTTCTGTATTTTTACACATATATACAGCACACATAAATACCCTTGGCAAGGCGGGACTTGAACCCACGACCCTGGCACTGTGACCAGACTTGATCTATTATGAATATGCCTCAAGTGGGGCATCCCCAGGAGAAAGGAGGAGCCGAGAGGAGACAGAAGGTGGACCCAAGCAGATAAGACAGTGCAGAAGGCAGGGTCCCTGCAATTGACCAGCTGGAAACTCCCCGGCAGGTTAGTATATCCGGCATCCCACCGACCCCGTGGACATCTCCGTGGTCCTGAATGAACTGTCGTTGTTTACTATCAGGGCGAGAAGTTTTCAGATCACCCTCGTACCACTTGATGAGAGATGACATGGAATGATAGTGGAGATGAAATGAATGGTACAGAAAATTCAGGGGATGTAAATAACCTACCCAGCTTTTGCCTAGCGGCTCGGGAAGAGCCCTTAAAACCTTATGGGTCATGTAGGGCAGCCACAGGAATCGAGCACGGGCCTCCCGAATGCAGGCCAGACCTGAGCCATCCGTTCGATTTCCTTCTAATTATGTCGCGCCGTGGCTGAATGGTTAGACTGCTTGACTCTCACCAAGGAGGCTTGGGTTCGATCCCAGTAAGCCGCAAAGTGAGATTTATGGTAACAACACGATGCGGGGGCGGGTTTTCTCCGGGATCTCCGGTTTTCCCCGAAATACTCCATCTACATCTCAGGTATCATCAGTGTCACCGCCTGCGGTGTCGTATGTAGTAAAACCGGGCGTTAAACACTACACATAATTTGAAGATACAAGAATCTTCCGGACTCAGGAGCCGTGGTCTGATGGAGTTGGAAGATCCATACGTTTCGTTCACGTCTGCGGTGAACATCGTCAGTGGTGGCATGGTCTGAGTCTTCTCGGTAAAGTTTCACACCTTAAACTACGCCTGTATCGTGCGATTATACCGCCCCTAATTCTGTACGGCTGCGAAATCTGGGGATCAGCGTCTCCGATCAGCGCTGCGAATTGTCTACGACACTGGACATAAATTCCCGTCCCATATCCTTCGTACCTACTCCGGAGTCCCATATATTGTGGACGTGGTGTGGGAGAGATCCCGTACTATATACAATAAGCTAGACTCCCATCCCAATAACCTGGTGAATACTCTTGGCCGTTACGACCATAGGGTTCCTCGCCGCAGATCGAGTTACCGGCTGCCCAAACACGCATTGGATAACCTTAACTGAACAGGGCTACTTTCCCCCCATACCCCAACATTAGTTCCTTTCCCTCTAGCCTGTCAGGCAGGCGGAAGAGCGCAGCCAGCACTGGGCGCACCCCCCCCCCCGGGGCAGTTACGCCCACACATGGCTAGATATACCAGTGCGCAAGGCAACCGTCTGCGACACAAGACAATTCTTTTATACGGCCCACATAAAGCCGCACTAAGCGGCTAGGTGATGGGCAGCAAACACCCCGCCCAGGTAAACCTGGACGACTCGCATCTTCTGCTGGTCTGCCGTAAAATCCCATGGGTGCAAACGGCGAAGTATCTCGGAGTGAGGCTGGACCGTAAATTAACTTACGTTCCGCACGTCAAGGTTCAGCTGGGGCACATCGCGCTCCGGAACCTGTACCCCATATTCGCTGTACCATGCTTCTTCGACTAAACCTCCAGCTGTATCGGGCGAGCATTCCGCCCATGATTCTGTACGGCTGGGAGATCTGGGGAACAGTGGCTAATTACACTTTCGTCAGACTCCAGACGCTGCAGAAGAGGGCACTCAGGATCATCTACGATACAGACTGGAGGTTTCCTGTCCATATCCTACATGAGCATTCCAAGATCCCTTACATTGTCGATGTCATCCGCGAGAGGGCACGATCAATGTAGGACAAAATTCAAACCCCAGCAACCATTTGGTGAACACCCTGGGCAGATATGACCAGAGGGAGCAAAGACGCCTGTGCCCGCCTCGGTAGTGTGGTGGTAGAATGTCTGCCTCACGTTCAAGAGGTCCGAGTTTGAATCTCGGTTAGGGCGAGTTACCTGGATAAGGTTTCTTCCGGGGGTTTCTCTTATCCTGATAAACGAATGTCGGGTAACACTAAGCTCCATGGACCCCGGACTCATCTGAGCACCATTTCACCAATTCCATCCATCGTCCGATATGACTTAACGTTGGAGGACGTAAATTGAAAAAAAAGACGCTTGCCATCTTACAAACTCCCAAGAGAAGTCATGGGGCCCCTTGGTTAACCTAAGAATCCCCATTTATCTCTATTCCCATACTACGCCTGATGGTGCAAGCGATATGCAACCCGTAAGCTATACGGGGTAAAAACATATCAAACCGTTTCTCCTAAAACGGCGGAACGCTATAAGGCAACTACCCTCTGGTATTATTCAAGGGCATTCCAACCCAAATTCCCTATAACACACAACCTACCTCTCGCAAAACAAAGCATATCACATTAGACTCATTTCGCAGGTTAAGCCGCAAAGCGGCCAGGTACTGCGGCATAAGACACCCGGACGGGGAAAAGCTCAGCCCAACTAGGACATCCTTTGGACCTGCAGTCCACTGATGATGTAAACCGCAGACGTGAACGAAACGTATGGATCTTCCAACTCCATCAGACCACGGCTCCTGAGCCTGGAAAATTCGTCTATCTTCAAATTAGAACTCCGTCCTTGATAGCTCACTATTATTCACTACACATTATCATTCCTTGTGATACACTGACAAAATTGCATCTCTCGTTTTATGTCTTGATTTCAACATATGAACATATTGCGACTGTTTATCTCGCTCCATATCATTTCTTTGTCAATTTATTATGATTGGAAGTCAGTAACTCAGGTACAGAATTCCAAAAGAGGCATATTTTTTAATAATTACAACTTTATTACAATGTAACACACACATATTTTTATTGAAAATGATGACGAAACTCTCAACGATATCCGTGTTTCAACATACATTTGGCACCACACAAAACTTTATGAATGTTCACATTTATCACTAGAGGGAACTGGTAACAAAAACATTCGAAACCTCATTTTGTTAATCACACTCGCGCGCATGCGTAACTTCAATAGCCAAAGCAAAAACACAAGAGTTTGCGATCAAAAGATATTTTATTTACGAGTTCTCTTTCCATTTTGAAACAACAAAAACGTTACAGTACGCGGGCATTTAATTCATTCAACTATTATGTGATAAATCGCTGTGGATGTTTATCGCTAACAAAGCTTGGCAGCCCTGAGTGAAGAAACAAAAGAGGACTTGATCTAGAGCAATGAATTAGGCATTCATAACTGGTTCTATCTGGTCCACGTACAAATATGCGCATCGTCTTTTTTTATATCAAATATCTGATGTTCTTCTATATCGTCTATTTTTATAAACCATCTATAAACCATTTTGCAAAAGCTTATCCTTTTATCTACTTACGGTTAATTGGCACAGTTTTGCACAAATACAGGGCGATCTATAAAAACCCAAACAATTTTCAAGATATAATTTCGATCTAAAAGAATCATTCTTACCTTTGCTAAATACGTATACCAAGGATATATATAGAGAAAGGGTCAAAAAGTAATGCCTCCTATTTTTTTCTCTTTTAATTACCAAGAAAATTGAATCCAATTTACATAGCTTGAAACCTACAACATTGATGATTAATTTGTCACTATTCAATATAATCTCCGTCCTTTTCCACAGTTTTGGTCCAACTTTTAACTAGGGCGTGTATTCCAGTGTGGTAAAACACACGGTCTTGCTTCCTAAGCCATTGACGCAAGGACGTTTTCACAGCCTCCTCATCTTCAAAATGAATTCCACGATGAGTGGCCCGAACAGATGGAAGTCTGATGGTGCCAGGTCAGTGAGGTAAGACTTGCCATCCCAATTTCTCAATTTTTGCAGTGGTGTAACTATGTTCACCATAGTTTTTGCTGGGCGAACTCGGCGAAGACGTGGTTTCAGCTTTTTGAGAGTTCTGGCGTATTGGACAGAATTTATTGTGCCTCCCTGCTCCAAAAATTCAATCACAAGCACACCCTCTGCATCCCAAAACACTGTCGCCATAACTTCCCCTGCCGACCGCTGAGTTTTAATTGTTTTTTCTTCGGTAACGTTGTGTGATGTCATTCCATTGACTGCCTCTTTGATTCAGGTTCAAAAAAATGAACCCACGTTTTGTCACCAGAAACAATATTTTCCAGAAACTCCTCTCCCTCCAAACTGAAGCGCTGCAGGTGTTCGGAGGCTATTGTTTTCCTTGTTTCTTTGTTTTCGGCGGTTAACATTCTTGGTTCCCAACGTGAACAAACTTTTTAGTAACCCAGTTGTTGAATAATCGTCATTACACTGCCTTTACTGAGGTAGGTAATGCGACACAAGTCACCTGTTGTTACCCAGCGATCACCACGAATGATGTCATCGACTCGCTGAATGTTGCATGGAGTCACTGCAGACACCGGCCTTCCGCTTCACTTTTCATCTGCCAATGGTGTTTGCTCTTCAGCTTCGTTACAGCGACGAACCCATCGTCTAACAGTGCTGACATCTACCGTTGCATCACAATACACATTTTTTAGCCTTTCGAGAGTGCGAATTAGCAGTCAAAAATTCAATCACAGAACGCTGTCTAATACGAATGTCGATGTCATCCATTTTGCAAGAGGATGCAGTGCTGCCACCTGTTGACTTAGGAAGTTACCACTGCAGGGAATTGGAGAAGAAGGTTTGAGGAATTGCGCCAAATTAAAAGTTTTCACATAACTTATTTATTTGAGGAAAAAAAATAGGAGGCATTAATTTTTGACCCACCTTCGTATATATGCCATGCCGGATGTAATGCACAACAATGGAGTTTCTGAGGGCTATAGGCCACCAGTAAAATGCCTTTAGAAAAGCGCAACCAAATGTCTTATCACTAATTGTAGCTCTAGGTTTCAATTTGATAGAATAAGCATACATGTTCAATTTAAAAAATGCAACTTGGTGTTGGAAGTGTTATTTGTTTACCTTTATGGATTGTGCATATCTTCTCATTGTTGAGCATCTGACAGAGGTACATTCCTGACCAATTGGAATTTTCATATTTTGTTTCATTTCGGAGACATTTGAGGTTGCAGAGTTAGGTGAGACAACCTGTATACCTGCATTGATTTATCTCAAAAAAGAATTTGTAAAAATGACTCAATGAGAAGGCGAGACTTTGGACCTTTATCTATACCAGGCGTTTTTTGATAATGTTAAGTCTGTCTAGTTAACGCGTGTGCAGTTCGGCCACTTTCTTCGACGAACCCTTATAATCGTTTTACAACACCGGCCCTCCTTCTACCAGTCCTTTCTGAAAGGTTGCAATCTTTCTCGACACATGGTACAGGCACACGAAACGTCGTCACATCGTTTTCTAGATACGTCATGGCTATCGTGTCAGGTTTCGTCTGAATAAATTATCTTATATCCATTACTGCGAAACTTCCTTAGTATATATTGAGCCAGGCTACAATTCTACTGCATTCCATAATAACCCTTATCTTATTCGAAGTGTGGTATTTGAAACCCAGCTCCTTTAGGAGGCCGCGCAAACTGCAGCGTCCATAAGGAAAATCACAAATTTCTTGCAAATGTGCAACCAATTCATCTAAGGTGGGCGCTCTCCCTTTTGCATAGGATATATAAATTTCTCGGCGAATTAAATCGCATGTGAAATTATCTACTTTAGAGAAACGTTTCCTTTTTTCTCACACTTGATCGATGTCACAATTTTTCTTAGTGCATTTCTGTGAATACCCAGAAATTATCAGGTTCATTGCATGACCCCTTACCAAGATTATTTGTCAGCAAATATTTATATGTGTTCAAAACAAGTGTTTGAATTTGCTTACAAACAGTTCCCGTTATTACTTTTTTTTTAAGCCTTCTCCAGTAACATAACTCGGCCCAGCAACACTTTCCAATTCATTCACACTATTGTCCTCAATTGACTGAAAGTTATCTACTACTGCAATTTGCATTTACCACTGCATTTCCCTCCCACATGGTGACACACAACGAATTACTGCACGTAATGAAACAGATCAACTGGAAGTTGGAACTTTGGCAACTGAGACTCAACGTGGAATAAACATACGACTGTCATTTCCAGAAAATCAGGGTTACTATTGGTCCTCAACGAAGTAATCCATTTCTGAAGTGTAGAGTTGGATTTATGACGGTCATTAGTGGGCGGTAGGGTGCGTTTCCTTTGTGAAGCAACTGCACTCGCGTTGACTAGACAAAGTTTAACAGAATACCAGGGGTATTCGATCGTAAGGGAAGACACGGTAGAGGTAAGGTCTATAACAGGTGGCCCAAATGACCTTGCTGTCGACGGGCCCTTAAACACCACTCACTCACTCACTCACTCTATAACAGGTACAGAGGGAAGGTTAAATAGGGTAGACTTTTACAGAGCGGATTCGGCACTGCGACCTATTATGCCTATGCCCAAAGTGGGAGATGCCCGCGAGGAAGGATGAGGCAGAAGTGAGAGAGGGAGGTAGGCTCAAGGTGTCACAACAGTACAGAAGGCAGGAACCCTACTATTGAACAATTGTAAAGTCGCCAGCCGGCACCCGGCCCACGGTGATCCTAATACGGCAAACCAGGCCGGCTCGGAGACCGGAGGCCATTCCACGAGAGGAGGAAGTAGTTTACCTCAGAACATATCATCCTGCCATACACCGCCGAGACTCCCACCAACACTTCTACCTTGAAATAGACCACCAGATTAGAGATGATAACAGAGATGAAATGGAGGGGCAGAAAATTGAGGGGATGTAATTAACCTACCGAGCATTCACCTAGTGAACCCAAGAAACCTTTAAAAAACGAATTAGGTAGACTGCCCACGGAAATCAAACCCGGAGCTCCCGAAAGCGGGCCACAGAGCCATCCCGCTCAGTAAGAGAGGGAAACTGCCTGGTGATTCGTATAATCGGGTATCCTAACTCGTACATCCCCTTAAGGGTCCGGGACTCTGCGATCTCCCCTGAGATTAACAGAGAGTCAATTACATGCCGAAACTGCCCCCGACACTTAGAACCGTGAAATACAAACTAGGATCAAGAACGAAGGGACACAATTAAGTACTGACTAACTAAACAAGAAATTATAATGTAATATCGCATTAAAGAGTAATTTGGTATTACAGTTTTCGAACGCTACTCAAATTATTATCTGTGAAAGTGTTATTTCCAAATGTGGGCTTACAAAGGCGATGTGTTTCCTAACGAGATGGAATTGTGGGAGTGGAGAAAGCAGCAGCTGATATGCCCCGGGGGTAAAGGTCGCCAGATCTTGTCACGTGGATTTGATTAGGTGCGGCTGGCTATTATACAAACATTGCGTTAATTTCTGTGTGACGCAACGGTCGGTCGGACCGACCACACCCTTTGGTTGGCAGCCCTTGGGGATCCTATTTGTCAACATCTGTCCCACCTGGGGCACCCGAGGTTTGGGTGTGGAGAACGACTTCAACATTTCAGGGTCATGATCACGATGCTTACCCGTTATAATACATCCCAGAATATTATATCTACATTTCGTCGCAATTTCAAATACACAAAGGAATTAAATAAAGAAGAAAACTCTACACCCTAAACTTCCGTAGATGGCAGCATGTCTGCCCCATGTTCAAAGGACCCCGAGCTCAAATATCGGTCAGGGTAGGTTATCTGGATAGTTTTCCCCCTTATCCTAAAAGATCAATGTCGGATAACTTTTAAGCTCTATGTTCCCTGGACTCATTTGAACATCATTTCATTCATCGTCCGATATGACTTAACGTTGGAGGTTTTCTCTTATCCTGAAAGATGAATGTCTGGTAACTCTAAGCTCTATGTACACTGTACTCATTTGAACATCATTTCATTCATCGTCCGATATGACTTAACGTTGGAGGTTTTCCCTTATCCTGAAAGATGAATGTCTGGTAACTCTAAGCTCTATGTACTCTGTACTCATTTGAACATCATTTCATTCATCGTCCGATATGACTTAACGTTGGAGGTTTTCCCTTATCCTGAAAGATAAATGTCTGGTAACTCTAAGCTCTATGTACCCTGTACTCATTTGAATATCATTTCATTCATCGTCCGATATGACTTAACGTTGGAGGTTTTCTCTTATCCTGAAAGATGAATGTCTGGTAACTCTAAGCTCTAGGTACCCTGTACTCATTTGAACACCATTTCATTCATCGTCCGATATGACTTAACGTTGGAGGTTTTCTCTTATATTGAGGTCTTTTTAGCTGGCAATGTTTTGTGCATTACTTTAAACGTTCACTGTCCAACATGTCGTGTGGGTATTATGGAATACCAGGTATTTCTTAATGATGCCGTAAGAGTATAATATTCCACATAACCATACAAAATATAGTGAATATAAAAGATATAGCTTTTGACTTTAAGGTCGAGAGTGCTCTTACTACATCTAATCTGTTATCGTTACCACCATGGCTTTCTTTCTTTTTCTTCTTTTTTTTTTTTTTTTTTGTAATTTATGTCCTCCAACGTTTTAGTCATATCGGACGATGAATGAAATGGGTGAAATGATGCTCAAATGAGTCCGGGGACCTTGGAGCTTAGAGCTACCTGACATTCGTTTTTAAGGATAAGGGAAAACCCCGGAAAAACCTTATCCGGGTAACTCACCCTGACCGAGATTAGAACTCGGGACCTCTTGAACGCGAGGCAGACACGCTACCATCTACGCTACCGAGGCGGGTAACATGGCTTTGCTGTTCAACAATGTCACAAAGCTCTTTGTAACAAAGAGGCAAATCAGAATCACAAGTAATATCATTTAGTTGTTTAAATGCTGCCATTACATGATTTAAATCACCTATACTTGATTTAGTAACTAGCCTAGAAGGTTCAAACAAATGATATAGCTTTTATGGTTATTACATCATCAGTTTCTTTTGTCATAATGGAGTTTAATTTAGACAAAGTCATACGGCAGCAAACTTTTAGATTCTCTTCTACTGTTTCTCTAACACTGGGATCCATGATATGATCTACAAGTGTACTTACTCTGTTTCCATAGTGACCACACTCTAATATTTCACATTTGACTCTGAGCGAGTTAATTCGGGATAAAACAGGATGAGCTACAGGTTTTTGTTTAGATTGAAATTCTAATATTGGATTTGTTATCAATCTGCAATTTTCAGAAACAAATGCTGCCTGTAACTTTACAATACTGTAGCATTTGGCATCGCAAAAATGACAATTTAACAAATTTTACGCAGGAACTGAAAGCGTTTCTTTTAGACAAGAAATCGACAATTGCATCGAAATAGCTGACAATGTAAAGTACTGAATTAAACCAGCTAGACCAGCGTGTCAGTACAGCCAATGGGAACAGTTTAGCTTCTAAATCTGGGTGGTTTTCAGTGAGGTATTGTTTGTATTCGTTTTTTAACTTTCGGACATTTCGGAACACATTCTTAAGCCCCAAGGGACAATATTTTCATGTTTATGTAATGTCTGAGAGTCGCTTCCTAGAAGTTCAGTACCTTTAGTCAACATAATAGGAGTTTTTTCTGTGCACGGCGTGGTATCCAATAAATAACATTTCCAGTTAGCATACAACAAACAGTTCTCAGTATCACGGACCAGCCGCGTGCTGTGGTGTCAGTTTATTGTTAAGTGAACAATTTTATCTTGCTTTCGTTAAATTTGTAAACATTTTTTTCGCGACTTCTAGCTTCATGCTATGAAGACATGAATGCTAAAGTTATACGAGGTACGTCCAGAAAGTAAGCTTTGTTTGGTAATAAAATTAAATTGTGTACAGATTCAGAAAAATTATTTATTGCAAAAAATTCTGCATTTCTTAAACTACTTTTCCACATAACTGCCGAAATTTTGTAGGCATTTGTCATAGGCATTTGTATACCTTCTTCAAAGAAGTTTGCCGCCTGTGTCTTCAACCAGTTGGAAACATTTTCTTCCATCTCTTCGTCATTGTTGAAGTGTTGACCGCCAAGGAAAGATTCGAGATGCAAAAACAGATGAAAGTCGCTAGGAGCGAGGTCAGGGCTATGGGGGTGGTCAAACACGTCCCAGCCAAATCCCTGTAGGATGTTTTTCGTAGCATGTGCAGTGTGAGGTCGGGCGTTGTCGTGAAGAAACACAACACCTTTTGAAGGCATTCTTCGGCGCTTATTCTGTATTACGCGGCGCAATTTCCTAAGTGTCTCGCAATAAACATCTGCTTTCATTGTTTGACCACGCGGTACGAAATCAATGAGTAAGATGCCTTTCCTGTCCCAGAACAGCATTATATAACAGGACACGGACCTTATAAGACCTATTGGAAGAAAATCAATAAAACTGAAAATGATATATGTGAATTATGTAACAAACAAGATAATCCTGAACATGTAGTATTTGAATGTGGAAGATATGCAATTCACCAACAAGAAGAGAGGCATGCGCTAGCAGGATATATCGTATATGACATAATTCGAGATCAACAATTGGTAAATAAATTACAAGTTTTGACTAACTTTGTAAGTAAGAAAGCATGGGAGGTAAAAATATTCAAAGGAGAAAGAGTTGATAATGGGCGAAGAATAGTACAAGATCCAAGAAGGAGTTCTAGAATACAAAATAGGATAAGACGGGAAGAATTATTGAATAATCTAACAATGGAGTTGACTGCATGGGCGGCGGAGGGAGAGAGTGATGGCAGAGGCCATGGTGGACTACAGAATTAGTAGATTTAGATATAGATTTAGGAAATAAGGATTTTGTAATTTTTATAGTTGTTTTCTTTTGTTTTTTGCTTTTTTGTGTTTATTTCTGTTATTTTATTTCATTTTATTTTTGTAGAGTAGCTTTCTGAGAGATTTGTATAATTATAACATTTGTAAGGATTTTATGGAAAAATAAAGAGAAAATTTGGATATATGCCCCGGTATAGTTGTCTAGGTGCCGGGGTAGAATATTCAGATTTTATTTATTTATTTATTTATTTATTTATTTATTTATTTATTTATTTATTTATTTATTTATTTATTTATTTATTTATTTATTTATTTATTGTCCCAGAACAGCCCCGTAGGGGATGGGATCCATCCCCTTCAGTTGCCGTGGTGCGGGCGCTGCGGACCCCTAGCACTTGTGGTACCTCTGACGTTACTAGAGGAACCTCGCGCCGAAAATTCGAGCCCCTCCCTGATAGGAAGTTGTTCGGATTGGATTGGACTCGAGGGGGCAGTGGTTACCGATACCCATGGGTGATCGGGTACGTCTCCGGACGGGGTAGAGGGTTGCCTAGTAATTCCCGCGTACTAGCCAGCATAGCTAGTAGAAGATGTGCTAGATCACCAGGCGGCCCTACCGAGGTTATATCGGTAGCCTTCCCATTTTGGAGTTGGTGCGCGTAAATGGCGTATCCACTTCCATACCGCCTTGAGTCCATAGGACCAGATGGGGGGGGGGGGGGGGGGCCTTGTTAGTCTCTAGGTCTTGCCCTATGGAAAGAGCCACGGAGGCGCCGGGCGCCCTTTTGGGACTGCTCGGTAACTCTCTGGTCGAAGGAGGCCCGTGTCCTTAGTCCTACGGGTCCAGGACTAATGGGAGTAGATCCTCTGGCATAAATTGAATTGTCCCAGAACACTATGCACATCGTTTTTCGAAGTGTCAAGAGTTGTTTCGGCTTAACCTTTGCTGGGGATGAGGTGTTGCTGCATTCCATTGATTGACGTTAACATTGACATTGACAGTCGATAAATTTCAATTGGTTTCACTTTCCTAGCATTCAGAAAAGGAATCACAGATCTGATTTCTCAAGCGGTGGGATTTTCAATCAACACCGACATTGTAAATAAGCACAACAAAGCGTACGAGGCTGACAGCGATCTCACAATGGCGCACGTTTTTTCTCCTTGATACAGAGCGTCTACCGCTCATGTGCGGAACTGCGATCGCAGCGCAGCAGCGGAGATAAATTGAAACAGAACTTACTTTCTGGACGCCACTTGTATTTATGTAATTTGAAATAAATGTAAAATTTTCTGTGCAGATGAAAAATAGAAAATTTCTGATTTATTCCTAAAAGAATGCATTATTCTACTAAAAAGGGGAAAATTCGAGAAAAAAATAGGTGAAAAAATCCTGCCTCTGGTTTTATTATTATTATTTATTTATTTATTGTAATTGTACGTCCTTCAACGTTAAGTCATATCGGACGGTGAATGAAAATGGATGAAATGATGCTCAAATTTGTCCAGGGTCCATGGAGCTTAGAGCTACCCGACATTCGTCTGTTAGGATAAGGGAAAACCCCGGAAAAACGTTATCCAGATAACTGACCCTGGCCGAGATTCGAACTCAGGACCTCTTGAACGTGAGGCAGACATGCTACCATCTACGCTACCGGGGCGGGCAGTCTCTGGTTTTAGTACATACTCATAATGATTCGGCGATTTTCATTTAAAAACTAGTTAAGTTATTTTTAGAAATGTAAATGGTATTCCACAATACCCTCCTCTCATCTACGTCTATTTTCTGTTTACTATATTAGTATATTTAAGTTATATTGACAGTATATATCTCATTGTTTCATCAATCACCAAAGCCTATTTCCGGCAGCGTCACGTGTGGAAGCCAGCTCCGCATTTATCGTTTCGTCATTACAATACACAAATGACATCCCCCAGCCAAAGAAAGAAAGAAAAACAAAAGACGCTTGAGTGAGTGTTCCCATGCAAGAAGCATGCGCACAGCGGATATATCAACCGCTGCATAATTTAACATAAGATTTCTTCTCAGTCGGTATGAATCAAGCATTGACAGTTATAAACACACACACACACACACACACATACAGTAGTAGTAGTAGACCGTTTGCAGTTTGCAGCTCCTTTTATTTTAACCTGCCTTCCTCCTACATACAGAAGATGCACAGTGCACGGCAAGTCAAAAAGTAATGTCCTGGACCAAAGGAAAGAAGGAGAAAAAAATAACTAAGGCTTGATTACGGCTATTTATCGCTGAATTTGAGTAATTTAGCTTTACGAGGTGTGTTCAAGTTATAACATCTATTTTTTCTTTCAGGACTGGAACCAGATAGGAATTTCTGGTTCTTTTTTTTAATACACGTGGACCTTTTGGGAATGTCTGACAGAGATGGCAGCACTGTACATTACATAGACAGAACCCTAGTGGCAGCGACGAGAGCTACGACTGGAAAGACAAACTGCACTTCCAAGTTCCGGGAGTGCACCGCATTCCCTGTGAATGTGCGACACCGTATATAGGACAAACCGGAAGGACCATCGCTACTAGAATAAACGAACATGAACTGAGCATTCGTTTAATGCAACCTGAAAAATCTGGGCTGGTAGAGCATTGTTTTGATAACGACAATAGAGCCAACTTTCAGGAGAAGACCATCTTGGCAAAATGCAACAGTTACTGGGAGCGGAGAGTTAAGGAGGCTTTGGCGATTTCCTATGAAAGGAGCACGCTTAGTCCTGATGCCGGATTTAAGTTCAGCTCCTCTTGGAAACCAGCCTTAAAATGGAAATCCGTCGATTTAAGAAGCAAAGATCAATACAGCTTGATAATCAAGTTAAGCAGTGACGTTTCTTTGACAGAATTTTCTATACTTACGCCATCTCCTGAACAGGCATTTAATTTACTGAAAACAGTCTTTTGTTCAGTTATGCGAAATTTGATAGTGTTTTGTCTTTGTTTATAGTTGTGTTATATCCAGTATTTCATTTGTGGTTATAACATTTTACAATTATCCTGATGATGGGAGAGATGCACACTCCCGAAACGTTGATATCTAATCATTTTTTCACCTGGCTGGCTGCCCGAGAAGAAAGTGAGAGCTACGACTGGTTTTGATATTTAAAATGGCCACGTTTTCGTTGCAAGAACAGTGTGTAATCATTTGTTTTCTCCATTTTCGTGGTGTGACAGTTATTGAAATTCATCGCCAGTTGAGTGAGGCATGTGATGATGGTAACATGAATGTGTCTAATGTACGTTCATAGGTGCGACAGTTTAATGAAGATAGAACATCGTGTGACAACAAACCAAGACAGTTGTAGACATCGCCTCCAAAATTAGCATTTCCGTGGGATTTGTGTAGTTATGTGTTATGTACAGAGGTTCTATCCAATCACTCCTGGACTCGTAGGTCAAAGACCCTGGCCTCCTTCAACCCGGGAGCGATGGATACTCCGGGGCTCTTTCCATAGGACAACACCTGATTTCTTAAAAAGCTACCCCGTTGACAACAAGGTCAAGACGGGATGGAAGTGGATACGGCACTTACGCGCGTCAACCCCGCAGGAAAGACTACCGAAAACCTCGGTGGGGCCACCTGGTTATCTAGCACACCTTCTACTAGCTCTGTAGGCTAGTACCCAGGACTAATTAGGCAACCCTCTACCCCCTCCGGGCGGCCGTAGCCTGGTGATCTAGCACACCTTCTACTAGCTCTGTAGGCTAGTACCCGGGACTTATTAGGCAACCCTCTACCCCCTCCGGGCGGCCGTAGCCTGGTGATCTAGCACACCTTCTACTAGCTCTGTAGGCTAGTACCCGGGACTTATTAGGCAACCCTCTGTCCCCTCCGGGCAGCCCTAGCCTGGTTATCTAGCACACCTTCTACTAGCTCTGTAGGCTAGTACCCGGGACTTATTAGGCAACTATCTACCCCCTCCGGGCGGCAGAGGCCTGGTGATCTAGCACACCTTCTACTAGCTCTGTAGGTTAGTACCCGGGACTTATTAGGCAACCCTCTACCCCCTCCGGGGGGCCGTAGCCTGGTGATCTAGCACACCTTCTACTAGCTCTGCAGGCTAGTACCCGGGACTTATAAGGCAACTATCTACCCCCTCCGGGCGGCAGAGGCCTGGTGATCTAGCACACCTTCTACTAGCTCTGTAGGTTAGTACCCGGGACTTATTAGGCAACCCTCTACCCCCTCCGGGGGGCCGTAGCCTGGTGATCTAGCACACCTTCTACTAGCTCTGTAGGTTAGTACCAGGGACTTATCAGGCAACACTCTACCACCTCCGGGCGGTCGCAGCCTGGTGATCTAGCACACCTTCTACTAGCTCTGTAGGTTAGTACCCGGGACTTATTAGGCAACCCTCTACCCCCTCCGGGCGGCCGTAGCCTGGTGATCTAGCACACCTTCTACTAGCTCTGTAGGCTAGTACCCGGACTTATTAAGCAACCCTCTACCACCTCCGGGCGGCCGTAGCCTGGTGATCTAGTACACCTTCTACTAGCTCTGTAGGTTAGTACCCGGGACTATTAAGGCAACCCTCTACCACCTCCGGGCGGCCGAGGCCTGGTGATCTAGCACACCTTCTACTAGCTCTGTAGGCTAGTACCCGGGACTTATAAGGCAACCCTCTACCACCTCCGGGCGGCCGTAGCCTGGTGATCTAGCACACCTTCTACTAGCTCTGTAGGTTAGTACCCGGGACTTATAAGGCAACCCTCTACCACCTCCAGGCGGCCGAGGCCTGGTGATCTAGCACACATTCTACTAGCTCTGCAGGCTGGTACCCGGGACTTATAAGGCAACCATCTACCGCGTCCGTACAGCCGTAGCCTGGTGATCTAGCACACCTTCTACTAGCTCTGTAGGTTAGTACCCGGGACTTATAAGGCAACCCTCTACCACCTCCAGGCGGCCGAGGCCTGGTGATCTAGCACACCTTCTAGTAGCTCTGTAGCCTAGTACCCGGGACTTATGAGGCAACCCTCTACCCCCTGCGGGCGGCCGAGGCCTGGTGATCTAGCACACCTTCTACTAGCTCTGCAGGCTAGTACCCGGGACTTATGAGGCAACACTCTACCCCCTCCGGGCGGCCGTAGCCTGGCCCGAGGTACCCAATTCCCCGTAGGTGTCGGGAACACACTGCCCCCTCGAGTCCAACCCAATCCGAACAACTCCCGGATGGGAGGGGCTCGGCAGTTCGGCGCGAGGTTCCTCTAGTAACGTCAGAGGTACCACGAGTGCTAAGGTTCCGTAGCGCCCGCACCACGGCAGCTGAAGGTGACGGATCCGCCACCCCCCTACGGGATCCGATTCGCTACAGGCGAGAACTCTTCGCATTTGAAACACATAATAGAGCGTTCGCCTCATGGCACTTAATTGTCTCGTTTTTTTAACTGACGTCCTATACGGCTAAGGAATATTGAGCAAGAAATGAAATAATACTCTAATAAGCCCAGGGTCCATAAAGCATTGATAAAGGAAAACTCTGGGATATACCTTACCCAGATAATTCAACCTGACCGAGATTGGAACTGGGGACAACACGACGCTATAGAGGCGGGCTTTGTTATCTCACGCTTCCACGTATAGCTCTAACAAAAGGTGGAGTATGTAGCATATCAGTTACTTTCCGAACGTCTCCCGTACGCTTAGTATGTATGTACGCTTTAGCATACAAACGCAGTAATGTGCAAGGGCGCACCACAGGATGTCGCTGAGTCTATGTTCCCGGAATTCTGTCTGCAGTTCGATGCAATGCAATTCAGGTTTTGTATTAGTAGCTATCCTTTTTATTAGCAACGTTTCCTTTTATAAAAAAGAGGTTCGGGTGTGATCGGTCGTCACGCTGATGCAAAAGTGCCCTATAGCAAGTGCTCTTCCAGTGAACTAACTTCTATCCTCAGTATAGATAAAACAGAGCAATTCTGCATAATCTGGGTCACTCCACAAAACATTGTATAACAAGTATTGGAACTTTGAAAGTAATAACAAAAAATATCTCAGAAAAAATACTACTGCACATAAAACTGTGTACCATAACAAAGTTTGCATTTTATGTGTAATATTTTTGTCTATTTCTTACGGTTTACCAGTTATGCAAAGTCATTAAGAATAAAGGGGGCTTACAGACTATTTCCAGAAAATGCAAAACATACATTTACTTTGTCATGAAATTATCCTATATAATTTTAATCAAAATCTTTAGGGCATTTATAAAATAAAATGTTGTAACTTTACTTATATAAGAGTACTTAAAGATCGCGGCACTTCTTCGAAAATTTGGAATACTAAGACGCCTACACCTGTTAAAAGTTAAACTAAAGTGTCCTCAAAACAACGATCGTTTCAATATTCCAAAGAGTGTAGTATACGTAATCTGTGGTCTGTCCATGAAACTCCAAATGGTACTTCATTAGGTACAAAGTCCATCGTGTATAAAGATAAGCCGGAAACAATATATAAACTAAAGTTGACAATCAAGAATTACAGCAATTAAGTGACAAAATAAAATCCGTAGTTTCAACCAGCTGGGGGACATTTTCAATATCTTCTGTGACTGAGTAAGTTTTACTACGAGGGCCGTTCAATAAAAAATGATCACATTTTTTGGACAACGTACCTCTACTCATCCTCATACTTTTGATGCTCCTTTACAAAATAGTCTCCCCTGAATGCGATATACTTGTCCCAGCGTTTCTGCCAGTCTACAAAGACATGCTGGAAACCATTTGTTGAGAGATCCTTCAAAATCGCCTCCGCAGCCTTCACCACTGCTTCTGATGATGGATAATGTCTCCCACGAAGGCGTTTCTTCAAGTTAGGGAATAGAAAAAAGTCACATGAGGCTAAATCCGGACTATAGGGAGGGTGAGAGATGTACTTCATGTTGATGTTTACAAGATATTCAGCAACAACATTGGCAATATGCGGCCGCACATCCAGCCTGCTTCACGGAAATGTGGTCTTTTGCGCCTGATATGGACTTGCAATGTTTTCAGGACATCCTTGTAGTATTGTCCAGTTACTGATGTGTGTGCAGGTACAACATGCTGATAAACCATTCCATGAATATCAAAGAATGAGATGACCATAACTCTCCCAGCAGAAGCAACGACTTTTTCTTTTTTGGGGGTTGGTGATGAAGGAAATTTCCACACTGAGCTTTGCTGTTTGCTCTCAGGATCAAAATGATGTAGCCAAGTTTCATCAGCAGTGATTACGTTTGAAATATCTTCCTCTAACATCAACTTTAACTGCGTGTTACCTCCACTGCAGCGGTAGCCGATACTGAACATGTATGAACTTGCCTGGTTCTCACAGGCGGGAACCAGGAGTACCAACAATGAAACTACTACGGCGTGTTTGTTTCAGATTAAGCTAACAGAATATAATATGATTGAATTTTAGTGCGAAAAATATGTCCGTAAAAATTATGATCATTCTTTATTGAACAGCCCTAGTATTTATTACTCCAGCCACACAGCTGATACCATGTCTTGATCGTCCATGAGTAATAATAATAATAATAATAATAATAATAATAATAATAATAATAATAATAATAATAATAATAATAATAATAATAATAATAATAATAATAATAATAATAATAATAATAATAATAATAATAATAATAATAATAATAATAATAATAATAATAATAATAATAATAATAATAATAATAATAATAATAATAATAATAATAATGATAATGATGATGATGATAATAATAATAATAAAAAATTAATATTATACATAATGACCACATTTCACTCCCGTATCGATTGGATGATCCTCCAGCTCTACCTTGCGTATGTGTGCCTGAGGCCGGCAGTCGGGTTGGCAGGCTGCCTTGGCCCTCTATGGATTGTCGCGCCATGGGATTTTGTGTGCATTTTTTTCAATTGGTAAGTAGTTATTTATCGACTTAAGAAGCAAAGATCAATACAGCTTGATCATCAAGTAGTTACGTTTCTTTGACACAATCAATTTTCTATACTCACGCCATCTCCTGACCTGGCATTTAATTTACTGAAAACAGTCTTTTGTTTAGTAATGCGAATTTTTGTAGTGTTTTGTCTTTGTCTATATTTGTGTTATATCCAGTGTTTCATTTCTGGTTATAACATTTAATAAAGATCCTGATGGTGAGAGAGATGCACACTCCCGAAACGTTCATTTCTAATCGTCTTTTCACCTGGCTTGCTTCCCGAGAACAACTTGAACATAGTTATTTGTTTTTTATCAACTGATGATGCTGAAAGAATTGAATTCGTAAATCATCGCATACAACCAGCTTTTGAAACATCTGACTATCGCCTGAGCACTACAAAAAAAAATGTAATAAAACCACTTCTATATAGGATTAGCTCGATTAATATGCAGTAGATAGAATAAGCATTTCTAAGAGTACTTGGTAGATGAATGGGTAGAAAAACTAGTATGAAACTTGTCACATTTTTATAAAACATGTCCTCATACACCTAAGTATGTACGTCTGTTCTGAACAACGTCTCTCAAAATAAGTTAATCTAACAACAAAATTGCCACCTCTGCAGCATAGAACCTGCCTCTCGTTCAAGAGGTCCTCAGTTCGTATCTTGGCCGGGATAAGTTAACTGGATACGGAAAGGGATGCACACTGAAAAAATTAATGACTTTTCCGGTATATGAATCACGAATCTTCCAATATCCGGTTTCCATTGTCTAGATAAGGTATTTCTCCGAGGTTTTCTTTTATCCTGAAAGATGAATGTCTGGTAACTCAAAGCTCTATGTACCCTGTACTCATTTAAACATCATTTCATTCATCGTTCGATATGACTTAACGTTGGAGGTTTTCTCTTATCCTGCAAGATGAGTGTCTGGTAACTCTAAGCTCTATGTACCCTGTACTCATTTGAACATCATTTCATTCATCGTCTGATATAACTTAACGTTGGAGGTTTTCTCTTATCCTGCAAGATGAATGTCTGGTAACTCTAAGCTCTATGTACCCTGTACTAATTTGAACATCATTTCATTCATCATCCGATATGACTTAACGTTGGAGGTTTTCCCTTATCCTGCAAGATGAATGTCTGGTAACTCTAAGCTCTATGTACCCTGTACTTATTTGAACATCATTTCATTCATCATCCGATATGACTTAGCATTGGAGGTTTTCCCTTATCCTGCAAGATGAATGCCTGGTAACTCTAAGCTCTATGTACCCTATACTTATTTGAACATCATTTCATTCATCGTCCGATATGACTTAACGTTGGAGGACGTAATTCCACAGGAGCTTTATTCAAGTGAGCCATACGCCATTGTTGCTGGCAGCAAGTAGTGTGATTGTATTCACTGACTACAAACAGTTGCTAGCTGGCATTGTCGTGAGGTGAGAACAACACACCTTTTCTACCGATATATTCATCCGCTCCTGGGGCTAATATCGATACTTAAGGCTTGAGATCACGTTGTTGTCTTGGGGCTAGATTCGCATCAACAATGCACCGCTATAGGGCACCGGGTCCTATTGTTATTCCAATTCTACTTTTTATGTTACAGCTTCTGGTCATTCATCCTTTTGTTCTACTCTTTACACCTAACCAAATATGAAGCGCTGATACCCCATATTCCTTCCCTCTATGTGTTTGCTTCTATTACTTCTTCTACCCAGTCGTCGAAGGTATCCCCCCCTAGGAAAATGAGAGTTTTCTGCACTTACTCTGTCGAGGTGTACTTCTACACAAATACTTCCATTACAAATTTCGTTGTAGGGACATAGATGCAGTAAACTGAAGCTGTTTACTCTGCTTTAGGATGTTTTCACGAATTTGAAGCCAAATGCCTCTGCTTCAGTCTCGATCAGAGTCCTATCTCAGGGTATACGTGGTGTGCAATCAACGTAAGGATGACAGTGGAATCTAAGTTTGAAACGTTTTAATGACTTTTTATTTGTATTTGTTCTACATACAATTTCGTTGATACATTCACATTTGTAACATTTCTTTCACAAAATAACAATGTAATGTACCCTTCCTACCTGCTTGCCTCGAGTCACATAACCCCTGGTTTGCCGTGTATTGATGCCCCTCCTCTCCCTTGTATCCCTCGTTCTAGTTTTCCAGCCCTTAATTGTTAGTTTTTCCTCATCAATCTTTACCACTTCTCTCTAACTTTACCCAGATATTCATCTATATTTCTTACATTCTTTTCTCCTTTTAGCAATAACATTTTTTTATTATTAATACCTCCCCCCCATCCCTAAAACTGTCCCACTTTTGTGGCCAAATTTGTTCTCTCCATATCTGACATTTTAAGTATTCACTTAAATCAAGAAGTGGCCAAACAATGGAAACTAGGATATACAGGATGTTAATTTATTACATCGATGTAATTTCAGTGATTTTATATGTGGCTAGTATAAGCAAGTTGAGGTAAGCAGCGCATGATCTGCAGCTAAAATAAAGCAGTTCATTCTGTTAAACCTAACTGTATTCAGATGATGATACGTTTATATTGTGACTTTGTGGGTCCGTGGAATTAAAAGTCCAATTTGCAGAAATTCTAAATGTTCTTTATTTACGTAGAAATACACTTTCAGATTAGATAAGAATTACGTTACATACACAATCACAATCTACCAAGGTCGATGGCCACAACAAACAGTGATCTGTTTACATCTGTTTACACAACTCTCTTATTACAACTCCTGTTTATGACTCACTCTTGGCGAATCGTCGCTTCCTTAAATACCTCATTGATAATTCAACAATGTTCCGTAACAATCAAGAGATCGAATGTTCTATCACTAACCGAATGTTCCAGACGTCTCAAGTTATCTGCGCCGGCAAGCCTTTTATCTCCGCACTATATTTGTTCCGGCATACTCTTTATCTCGGGCTGCCTTTGGCGCACAAGCGGTGCTCTCGCGATCGGGTTGTCAACAATATTTAAACAAAGTGGGTCAAATTATTGGATTAGAATGTCTTTAAAAGCTGCTTACCAAGTATGCCAATATCGATATTTAGCCGCTCGTTATGTGCGTTCTCAAGATTTAATGCCTCAAATATTCACTAAAATCTTGAACTAATTACCTGCCAGTGCGACACTGAACAGCAATTAGCCGCCTTCTTGCGTCATCAAGCTTACTCTAGTGCTACTTCTGTAGCTGTTCTGGTGCCCCAATCCTTACGTCAAAAACTGGTGTTCCAACGTTCATTTGTTCACCTCCTGTCTTGTAGTTAATTTTTTCTTCCACTTCTTAATACGTAAATTCTAATAGGAAGAAATGACATGATCTCTAACTAACTGCCCGAATCAATTAAAGACAGAATGGGGTAGGGAAAAATATATAGATCAATGTAACAAAACTGGAAGAGAAGGCATAGCATGGATGAGAGTAGGAATAATATATCTAAAAGGTTTGAGAAGTAATGAGGTAGGGATATGTGAATTTTGTGGAGATGAAGAGCGCACTGTTCATTATCTGATAGAATGTAAGGAGTTAACAAATTGCAGGAGAAAAATATGGGATAAGAAATGGGACAGTGTGAGCAAAGATGTAGTGGCATTATGCATGTTAACGGAGATGGGTGAAAAGAAAAATAGATGTATAGGAGAATTCTTATATAAGTTAAGAGAAAAGTGGATTAGGGTAAAAGAAGAAATGACACCAAGCTGCTCAGGAAAACCAAAGGCTTATAGCCAGGGGATCTGAGTCACCGAGTAAATCTTAGGTCAGCAATTTCATTTATACAGGAAGTATAATAGTGCCTGTACAATGTTAATGTCATTGTAGTAAATCTATAATAGAAACTGTACAAGGATAAAATATCTAAACTACCCGAATAGTAGCAGCACATGAAGTTATTCGACACAAGAAACTTTGGACAGAGTGAAGTCTATCCGTAGCTTGAAAACGCAGGTCGCAATTCCGAGCAGTTCCTATAAACGTGACGTAAAAAGCTGTATTAAGAAGGATTCAACCTTTGTTAGAAAAAATTGTACCAGGGCTGTTCAGTAAACAATGATCACAATTTTTTGTTGACAACGTACCTTGCTTCATCCTCATAATTTTGATGGTCCTTCTCAAAATAGTCTCCCCTGAATGCGATGCACTTGCCCCAGCGTTTCTGCCAGTCTTCAAAGACATGCTGGAAAATATTTTTCCAGAAATCCTTCAAAATCGCTTCCGCAGCCTTCACCACTGCTTCTGATGATGGATAATGCCTCCCACGAAGGCGTTTCTTCAAGTTATGGAATAGAAAAAGTCACATGGGGCTAAATCCGGACTATAGGGAGGGTGAGGGATGCACTTCACGTTGATTTTTGCAAGATATTCAGCAACAACATTGGCAATATGCGGCCGCACATCCAGCCTGCTTCACGGAAATGTGGTCTTTTGGGCCTGATATGGACTTGCAATGTTTTCAGGACATCCCTGTAGTATTGTCCAGTTACTGATGTGTGTGCAGGTACAACATGCTGATAAACCATTCCATGAATATCAAAGAATAGGATGACCATAACTTTCCTAGCAGAAGCAACGACTTTTGATTTTTTGGGGGTTGGTGATGAAGGAGATTTCCACATTGAGCTTTGCTGTTTGCTCTCAGGATGAAAATGATGTAGCCAAGTTTCATCAGCAGTAATTACGTTTGAAAGAAACTCCGGATCTTCCTCTAACATCAACTTTAACTCCATGTTATCTCCATTGCAGCGGTAGGTGATACCGAACATGTCTGAACTTGCCTGGTTCTCACAGGCGGTAAACAGGAGTACCAACAATGAAATTACTACGGCGTGTTTGTTTCACATCAAACTAACAGAATATAATAAGATTGAATTTTAGTGCGAAAAATTATGACCGTAGAAATTATGATAATTCTTTATTGAACAGCCCTCGTAATTAACTGCAGAAGAAGGTGAAATTAAAACGTAAAATGCATGCATTTATACAAGGTTTGAAAGATTAGACAAAACATTAAAAAAGCAACCAAGCGAACAAATAAAAAACACAAGGAAAAAGTGAAAGAGACACGAACTCGTTTAGCTGTTAATGCCTTACCATTGCACCAGAGGGAGCGCTGCACGCGTCTCTTTATTTTCGTATTTTATGCGCTCAAGTGGTAGGCAGATGTCAAACAATGGGTTACTTGTAGAAATGTAACCTTAAAAACAAAGGACGTTTAAATATGCTGCCAATGATTTGAGTAAATGGGCAAATGTACGGTGCCATACTACGGATTTTTACACTCTAAAGCGTCTATTGCTGTTCACCGGATTTGAACCAGAGGCTAGGAGTTACCACGGAGGACGACTTACCATGGGAAGGTTTCACAGATAAAAAAGCACAGTTGTGCAGCAACATAGTTACCAAGGAAACGATACATGTATAACATCGGCAGTTTGCATTCTAAACAGTTGGAAGGAATCTCTCAGAGAGCACAAAGGGGCAGGGTAACCCCGGGGTCAAAGAAATGCCCCATCATCCTGAACTAGCAAGAGATGTGTCAGATGAAACTTGACTACTCTGATCGATATGGACCAGCATGGGCACTGACACAAGAAACCACTTTACTCTCAATATCCCCTTTCATACCCAGTCATGTTTGTAGCACCTTTTTAGTCTCTGTCAAGGGCGGATGAATCCCTTTGTCTTCGTGGGAGTACGAAAACTAATCTGCAACAACAGTCTCTACCCATTTGTTACTGGGTTTATATTGGTATATGGAAATGATAGCGAAATAGATACCAAACTGTAGAGAAATGTCTGCAAATACACAAATACACTTCTGAAAATAAGAACAGGGAAATAATCCTAAAATTTAGCCGGTAACAGAGTGAACATCTGGTACCGTACAATTTGGCAACTTTCTTTCAATTACCTCCTCCAAAGTTGGGTCATATCGGATGATAAATGAAATGATGTTCGAATGAACCCAGGGTCCACAGAACTTCGAGTTACTAGACATTCATCTTTCAGGCTAAGCGAAAACCTCCAAAGCTAAATAATATCGGACGATGAACGAAATGATGTTCAAATGAGTACAGGGTAGATAGAGCTTAGAGTTACTAGACATTTATCTTTCAGGATAAGAGAAAACCTCCAACGTTAAGTCATATCGGACGATGTATGAAATTATGTTCCAATGAGTACAGGGTAGATAGAGCTTAGAGTTGCTAGACATTTATCTTTCAGGATAAGAGAAAACCTCCAACGTTAAGTCATATCGGACGATGTATGAAATTATGTTCCAATGAGTACAGGCTACATAGAGCTTAGAGTTACCAGACATTCTTCTTTCAGGATAAGAGAAAACCTCCAACGTTAAGTCATATCGGACGATGTATGAAATTATGTTCAAATGAGTACAGGCTACATAGAGCTTAGAGTTATCAGACATTCATCTTTCAGGATAAGAGAAAACCTCCAATGTTAAGTCATATCGGACGATGAATGAAATGATGTTCAAATGAGTACAGGGTACATAGAGGTTAGAGTTACCAGACATTCATCTTTCAGGATAAGAGAAAACCTCCAACGTCAAGTCATATCGGACGATGAATGAAATGATGTTCAAATGAGTACAGGGTACATAGAGGTTAGAGTTACCAGACATTCATCTTTCAGGATAAGAGAAAACCTCCAACGTTAAGTCATATCGGACGATGAATGAAATGATGTTCAAATGAGTACAGGGTACATAGAGCTTAGAGTTACCAGACATTCATCTTTCAGGATAAGAGAAAACCTGCAACGTTAAGTCATATCGGACGATAAATGAAATGATGTTCAAATGACTACAGCGTACATAGAGCTTAGAGTTACCAGACATTCATCTTTCAGGATAAGAGAAATCCTCCAACGTTAAGTCATATCGGACGATGAATGAAATGATGTTCAAATGAGTACAGGGTACATAGAGCTTAGGGTTACCAGACATTCATTCAGAATAAGAGAAAACCTCCAACGTTAAGTCATATCGGACGATGAATGAAATGATGTTCAAATGAGTACAGGGTACATAGAGCTTAGGGTTACCAGACATTCATTCAGAATAAGAGAAAACCTCCAACGTTAAGTCATATCGGACGATGAATGAAATGATGTTCAAATGAGTACAGGGTACATAGAGCTTAGGGTTACCAGACATTCATTCAGAATAAGAGAAAACCTCCAACGTTAAGTCATATCGGACGATGAATGAAATGTTGTTCAAATGAGTACAGGGTACATAGAGCTTAGAGTTACCAGACATTCATTCAGAATAAGAGAAAACCTCCAACGTTAAGTCATATCGGACGATGAATGAAATGATGTTCAAACGAGTACAGGGTACATAGAGCTTAGGGTTACCAGACATTCATTCAGAATAAGAGAAAACCTCCAACGTTAAGTCATATCGGACGATGAATGAAATGATGTTCAAATGAGTACAGGGTACATAGAGCTTAGAGTTACCAGACATTCATTCAGAATAAGAGAAAACCTCCAACGTTAAGTCATATCGGACGATGAATGAAATGATGTTCAAATGAGTACAGAGTACATAGAGCTTAGAGTTACCAGACATTCATCTTTCAGGATAAGCGAAAACCTCCAACGTTAAGTCATATCGGACGATGAATCAAATGATGTTCAAATAAGTACAGGGTACATAGAGCTTAGAGTTACCAGACATTCATCTTTCAGGATAAGGGAAAACCTCCAATGTTAAGTCATATCGGACGATGAATGAAATGATGTTCAAATGAGTACAGGGTACACAGAGCTTAGAGTTACCAGACATTCATCTTTCATGATAAGAGAAACCCTCCAACGTTAAGTCATATCGGACGATGAATGAAATGATGTTCAAATGAGTACAAGGTACATAGAGCCTAGAGTTCTCAGACATTCATCTTTCAGGATAAGGGAAAACCTCCAACGTTAAGTCATATCGGACGATGAATGAAATGATGTTCAAATGAGTACAGGGTACATAGACCTTAGAGTTACCAGACATTCATCTTTCATGATAAGAGAAACCCTCCAACGTTAAGTCATATCGGACGATGAATGAAATGATGTTCAAATGAGTACAAGGTACATAGAGCCTAGAGTTCTCAGACATTCATCTTTCAGGATAAGAGAAAACCTCCAACGTTAAGTCATATCGGACGATGAATGAAATGATGTTCAAATGAGTACAGGGTACATAGACCTTAGAGTTACCAGACATTCATTCAGAATAAGAGAAAACCTCCAACGTTAAGTCATATCGGACGATGAATGAAATGATGTTCAAATGAGTACAGAGTACATAGAGCTTAGAGTTACCAGACATTCATCTTTCAGGATAAGCGAAAACCTCCAACGTTAAGTCATATCGGACGATGAATCAAATGATGTTCAAATAAGTACAGGGTACATAGAGCTTAGAGTTACCAGACATTCATCTTTCAGGATAAGGGAAAACCTCCAATGTTAAGTCATATCGGACGATGAATGAAATGATGTTCAAATGAGTACAGGGTACATAGAGCTTAGAGTTACCAGACATTCATCTTTCATGATAAGAGAAACCCTCCAACGTTAAGTCATATCGGACGATGAATGAAATGATGTTCAAATGAGTACAAGGTACATAGAGCCTAGAGTTACCAGACATTCATCTTTCAGGATAAGGGAAAACCTCCAACGTTAAGTCATATCGGACGATGAATGAAATGATGTTCAAATGAGTACAGGGTACATAGACCTTAGAGTTACCAGACATTCATCTTTCATGATAAGAGAAACCCTCCAACGTTAAGTCATATCGGACGATGAATGAAATGATGTTCAAATGAGTACAAGGTACATAGAGCCTAGAGTTCTCAGACATTCATCTTTCAGGATAAGAGAAAACCTCCAACGTTAAGTCATATCGGACGATGAATGAAATGATGTTCAAATGAGTACAGGGTACATAGAGGTTAGAGTTACCAGACATTCATCTTTCAGGATAAGGGAAAACCTCCAACGTTAAGTCATATCGGACGATGAATGAAATGATGTTCGAATGAGTACAGGGTACATAGAGCTTAGAGTTACCAGACATTCATCTTTCAGGATAAGAGAAAACCTCCAACGTTAAGTCATATCGGACGATGAATGAAATGATGTTCAAATGAGTACAGCGATCATAGAGCTTAGAGTTACCAGACATTCATCTTTCAGGATAAGGGAAAACCTCCAACGTTAAGTCATATCGGACGATGAATGAAAGGATGTTCGAGTGAGTACAGGGTACATAGAGCTTAGGGTTACCAGACATTCATTCAGAATAAGAGAAAACCTCCAACGTTAAGTCATATCGGACGATGAATGAAATGATGTTCAAATGTGTACAGAGATTTTTATATGAAGTGTTTGTTTAAGAATGTGAAGTACTTGGGATGTGCAGTATTTCGTAAGAATTATGTTTTGAATTGACAGAAAAATAAACATTGATATGATATGAACTTGTTTGATTCGATTTCCAGGAGAAGCAGCTGAGTACTGTGCCACGTGTGTGCACAGAGTTACACAACAATGAATAGAGCCATTGTAATCTGTGTGACACAGAAGTGTCCTCTCTGTCCCTAATTCGCTTCTTATCGTTCGGATTACGTTACATCGATAGAAATCGATACACATCGACGTCATTTACATTCATTTAAAGTGACCCTCTTGGATGGCGACAAAGCATGTTTTTCGGTGGCTACATTCTACTGCAGAAGCTGCACTACATGACTATCTTAGCCCATCTCGAGAGCCTGAGTTCGCATCTTGCTCCAAAGAGAAATTTTGTCACTCTAATCTGCGTAGGCAATTCCAGCCAATACCGTTATGAGCTGATGCTTAAAAATATATAGGATACTCTTTAAAATGTAATGTAATATTAACATGAGTTTCTGTATACCCTCTTCTTAAATACACTTATTACTTTGTCTATGATAGAGTAGAAACTCGTTTACCCGGATCAACTGGCACCAGGGCCGATATGAGTTAACCAAAATCCGGGTGAAGGGAATGCAGCACCGAAATTGGCTAAAAATATGGGGAAATTTTTGTTTTGTTTTTGAGCTAATAAAATACTTTGAACCTATAGTACAATCCAACGAAATTTCTGAGGCATTTAAATACCCTCAGATGCCAATTTAAATGCCCATGCACACGTGCATTTTGGTCCTTGGATTCACAAAATTCTGTCATTTGAGTTCGATTGAATGTACTAAATTAATATATTTGAAATTAGCGGGCAAAGTTTCTGGTGAAATTTTGTGTGTTGGTATGATGGTTATTTCTTACAGTATGTGACGTCATGGAAACAAAACACTGTTAATGTTTATATTTTGCTTTTGTGTGAGTTTCTAACTTGGTCGTGATGTTCTTGTGTTTCTCGTTAAACTACATACGGTTTGTATATAATTAATGAGTTTTAGTGTGTCATTTAACATTTATAAAGGTGTTTTATACATCTAAACGAGCATATATTTGTTATATAGGTTATAGGTAAAACATTTTTTAAAACAACAGACCTTTTGTTGACTGTGTACATAGTTAGGATCATGAATAGGCTAAACGATACACGTATCAAGGGCAAAAGACCCTCTAAACGTTCTAAACAGGGATCAGGTTTAGTAAATAAAAGTTGGAAACCTAATGTGGATAATAATAAATTGCATTGTAGATATACAACTACTGGAACTGTGTGTGAACCTGCCCCTGAATGTGCAAATGAACCAAGGACATCCAGGTTATCTGCCAGTGAAAAGAAGATCACTACAGCAAGTTTTGAGGCTGCTGTGACATCAGCCAACAGTGAATTCAATTTTGGTTGTTCTGCCTCATTCAAGCTGCAGTCAGACATAATGGACACAGATTTCACCAGCATCTCTAAAAATTAGCCGAGGAAAGGACCAATTACGCTTACTTCATTCAGCAATTTCTGCAAAGGTAACTTCTAAAACATCCAGAAGGAAACTAAAATTGAAGAAAACTGCTACAGAAGAGAGAAGGAAGAGGCAGGAGGGTCCAACTTATCTATCTGGAGGGTTTTAGTCTGCTTCAAGGCAGGTAACTGAGAAGGAAAATGTTTTAGGTTTTAAAATTTTATTTACTCAGTTATAGCTTTTGCAACATTTTTTGTCATTCAAAATGTTCCACACGATGCAGTTTTCATTTATTCCCTCTAATACTTTCAACAGATGTTCTTAGAAAGCAAACAAAGGTTTCTATCATATTGTCGCGAACTCCTTATCTACGATAGCGCTGCTTGTATACACAAAGAGCCGGCAAATAAAGACAGCGGAGATAAAGGACTTATCGACACAGATAACTGAGGTAAACGGAAATTTCTAGTGAATTCTTGATTGACAGAGATTATTCGGTTTCTGGTTTGTTTTAGATCAGTCTAGAAATTATCAATGGAGGTATATATAAGAGACTGTGACACGCCAGAGGAGTCGAAAACACAGTGAGTCGTAAACAGTAAACAGCTGTAAAGTGTTGTAATGAGAGCTGATGTAATCAGAACGCTGTTTGTGTGGTCATCGACCTCGGTAGATTGTGTTGTGTATGTGACGTACTGTTGTTACGTCAGAGCATTTCTACGGGAATAAAGAACATTTGGAATATCTACAACTCGGACTTTTAATACGACGAACCCACAAAGTCACAATATGAATTTTTAATATTCATTATATTTTTAGAGTTATTGACACATAAAATCAAAGGTTTAATCATTTTTTGGCTTTATTTTTTGCTCCATACCTTATATTTCCCCCTCTGGAACTAAAGGCAGTGTAAGAAATTCATATGATAGATATTTTCTCCATAACAATCTAAATATTTTTATAAATAAAAAATAAAATAAATTAAATTTTCAACG
The DNA here is from genome assembly GCA_030765055.1 of Mantis religiosa. NCBI lineage: Eukaryota > Metazoa > Arthropoda > Insecta > Mantodea > Mantidae > Mantis > Mantis religiosa. The sequence goes on along the minus strand of CM060951.1, from coordinate 223,980,273 downwards.
TGTGAAGCGGTTATAATTTTGCCTAAAATTTGAATTTCAAAAATTAATTACTCAAAAACTATTGAAGATTCAAAAACCAAAATTTGAATTCTGTGTCCACTATGCATCACAACTAAGTGATAAAAATTTCCGCACGATTGATTGAAAATTGCTGGATTTGGGGCTTTCAGTGCTGCATCCCCTAACGAAACTCAAGGTGGGGAATGACGGAAAAACTATAACAAATACATTTATAACATCACGAGATATTTTAACGCAGTCTAAGAGTTGCTATTGGCATACTTTCACCTAAAAACATATACAATGTATGTACTGTAATAGCCTATGTATTTGTATTGTATACAAACTAATCGGTAGTAAAAAAGGCAGCGAGCTTCTACTGTCTCAGTTTAGTATATCGCTTACGAGCAGCGTGACCTCACATCCAATTTAAACACATTCATTTGTCAATGTTTCGGCTTGACTGTCGAAATAAAGTATGAATTTCTCTATGTTGGTGAATATTGTAGGAATAAAGCAGAAATCAATAAGAAGCTTTTAAGAGATTGGCAACATGAATGGGATACATCACTTTTAGGAAGAACTTATAGTTTATATCCCAATACAAATGAAAGATTAAAATTAAAAGATATAGTACCAACAAGATTAGGTATCCAATACTTAACGGGACATGGACCATATAATGTGTACTTTAAGAAAATAGGAAGATCTGACACCAGTAATTGTGATTGATGTAATTTAGAAGACACTCCAGAACACGCCCTATTTGAATGTCATAAATATGATGAAATTTTACGTGAGGAAAAGAAACAGCTAGAAAGTAAATATGTTTGGGACGAAGTTAGAAACACATTTGACTTCAAAATACTTGAGACGGCAGCAGAGAAGGTTTCCACTATAATTATGGAGAAATATAAACAACAAGATATAAGGGAACATAATAGCCAAGCACTACAGGCCGGCGTTCGAAATCAGTCACCACAGATTAGAAGATCTGAGAGACTTAGACAACGTAATAGGACATTAACGTGAGATTTAATAAAGAAAAGTTTGTAACATTTCTTTCTACATACCTTCTCCGTTTAGTTTACCTTGCAAATGTAAAGCTACAGGTATTACCTAGTTAGATTAGTTTTTGTAATGTAATTATAACATGTATCTGCAAAAACTATTTAATGTCCTAATGTAAAATTGTATTGTAAATAAGAAAATAATTAATATTGTAAACATAGGTCTCGGTGTAGCTTCTAGATGCCGAGACAAAAATAAAGCAGAATTTATTTTTGTTGGTTACTGCTTGTGCATGGGTCATAACGACAGCTGGTTCTTAAACTAAATACTCTTCATTTTCAATAACACTGCATGATGCAATAATACCTTTCTCTGTAATAGGTTTATAAACTCCATCATTGTCAATGTCTTCTTCATCAACATCGGAACAGTCATCGCTATTTTTAAAACTGACTATAAAATCTTCTTCCACACATTTGTTTTGTTTTCAATCTTGTTTCTGGCAAATCACACCATGCCAGAACTTTTTCCATGACTTTATCAAAGTTTCTCTTCCAGCCTGGTCCCAAACAGGAACGAATTCGCCCGCTGCCTAGAGAATAGCAATTTATCGTCAGGAAAACAAGTCTTCATAAATAGCATAGATTTGTTGTTGTCAAAACTGGTCCGGGTTAACGAACTTTTACTGTACTTGTAGCATGATTTCGCTGTTGACACTCTTTGAATTAAAAAAAAAAATAGAAAAAGACATGCAGATATTTGTGGACAACAGAAGTGAAAAACTTTAGTTCAATTTACTACCAAACCTCTACCAACTATAATTACGTGCTGGAAAAATTAAAGAATATATAAAAATACAGTAAAGTTGCTGTTAAAGGTCTTAAACTTGTAATAATAACTGGGAGTATATTTGTTAACCTGAATGCTGTGTTACCTCAATGGAAAAAAGACTAATTTTTATGTATATACACTTTCTTCTCTGACATTGCATTCAATGGAATAGTTTCATACCGCCATTTAAACAGTGTTTCCTAAATTAAAAAAATGCTCTACTTTAATTTTACATCGAAATTTGGAGGCTCTTGGTTAGAAATAACCAAACTGCAAATAAAGTTGTGGGTTAAGCGACATTGGGACTCGTTATCTTACAGCCATAATGGCGACCTTGTCCCAAACTTGTAATGACATCAGTCTCTGGTGTCATTCGCTAATACTTATGTACGCCCTTCACGTTAGGCAACATGCAAAACGTCTCTGTCATGAGGGAATCAAACATCTGACTTGACGAGTTCTAACTCTGGTCAATCAACAATTCTAATATCGAATGATTACAAATCGGGGCCACTAGATTTTTTCCCCTCGCGTATCCACAGGTTTACAATGCTTCTTGTGAGCAAATTACTCTTCTGCACACATCACTACTTTAACAGTCTCTTTGTTGTAATCCTTTCTATCACATTTGTTTGATGACTTCTTCCATGCACGCAAACTTCGTTCTCGTACTCTTTCTTCTTGATGGTATTGGATTGGATTATATGGAGTGGACTCGACACCTCGACCTGACTGGTCTTTTGTACCTACGCTCTCAAGTCCGACACCCCCGGGAGGGGGGATGAGATGAGGGGAGACAGAGGTTGGCCGACCTCAAGGAGTCACCACAGTACAGAGGGCGGGGACCGTAAACGCTACTAGATAGAAACTCCCCAGCACTCCAGGAAAATCGTCTTCCCACGTACCCTCCGTAGGGGGGGATCCATCTCCTTCAGCTGCCGTGGTGCAAGCGCTGCGGACCCTTAGCACTCGTGGTATTTCTGACGTTACTCGGGCCGAACATTCGAGCCCCTCCCTGAACGGCAGTTGTTCGGATTGGGTTGGACTCGAGAGGGCAGTGTGTTCGCGTTACCCGCGGGAAATCGGGTACCTCCGGCCAGACTTCGGCCACCCGGAGGGGGGCAGAGGGTTGCATAAGAAGAGCTAGCTACAGAGCTAGTAAAGGTGTGCTAGATCACCAGGCTACGGCCGTCCGGAGGGGGTAGAGGGTTGTCTAAGAAGTGCCGGGTACTAGCCTACAGAGCTAGTAAAGGTGTGCTAGATCACCAGGCTACGGCCGTCCGGAGGGGGTAGAGGGTTGTCTAAGAAGTCCCGGGTACTAGCCTACAGAGCTAGTAAAGGTGTGCTAGATCACCAGGCTACGGCCGTCCGGAGGGGGTAGAGGGTTGTCTAAGATGTCCCGGGTACTAGCCTACAGAGCTAGTAGAAGGTGTGCTAGATCACCAGGCGGCCCCACCGAGGTTTTCGGTAGTCTTCCCTGCGGGGTTGACGCGCGTAAATGACGTATCCACTTCCATCCCGTCTTGACGTTGTTGTCGATGGATGGGGGCTTTTAGATCAAGGTATTGCCCCAAGGAAAGACCCTCGGAGTTTTCCATCGCTCCCGGGTAACAGAGGCCGGGGTTTTCGGACTTTCGGGTAAACCTCACTAAACATCTTCCCACATACCGTGGCCACGAAACAGTCACGAGGCCGGTTCGAAGACCGGAGGCTGCCACCTCCCTCCCCCCCAGAGCAAGAAAAACTCTAGGCAGGCTGCACTTCAGCATCCCTCCAGTCGCATTCCTGAATCGATCCACTAGGCCGGCTCGGAGATCGAAGGCCGTCCCGCAGGAGGAGAACGTGCTCACTTTAAGCACACTATCCTGCCATACACCGCCCAGACTCCCGCCGACACTTCTACCCTAATAAAGAGCATGAGAGATGATAATAGAGATGCAGAAAAGCTTATGGGTCAGGTAGGTGGGCTACGGGAATCGAAACCGGAGCTCCCGAATGCGGGTCACGGACGAAACGGCCTGAGCCATCCCACTCAGTTTGCTGGTATCCATCCCAGAGTTCTCCATCCATCGAACATACACATAATAGCTTAAATATTGACAAAAAAAAAAAACGAAAGTTGTTATCTTAACCCTCTTATTCCATCATTTTAATGTTATTCTAATTTTGAAGATCAAGCTGAGGAAACACATCTGTAGATAGTATTTTATATCTTGTTCTTGAATTTATTATCTATTATAGTTCTGATAGCTACTTCATTGTGTGCTGTTATCACAGAGTTTGCATTGCTTTCATTGCCATGTACAAAATCCTGTGACGTGTTGCACTACACTGGAGCGTGGAGCTCTGCTTCCGGCCACGGACTACGCCTGGATCAATACCACACTTCTGGATGCAGATTTTAAAACCCAGATATGGAACCGGTGTCTGATCGGCATTGTCAAGAACTTGGGGTGATGCGACAGACAGTGATCATGGTGAAGAAAGCAAACATCTCGCTAGGGAATGCATGATGCTGACCCCACCACTTCCCCATATCCCATGAGGGCGTCAGTAGGCTCTTTAGGGCTATTATTATTATTATTATTATTATTATTATTATTATTATTATTATTATTATTATTATTATTATTATTATTATTATTATTATTATTATTATTATTATTATTATTATTATTATTATTATTATTATTATTATTATTATTATTATTATTATTATTATTATTATTATTATTATTATTATTATTATTATTATTATTATTATTATTATTATTATTATTATTATTATTATTATTATTATTATTATTATTATTATTATTATTATTATTATTATTATTATTAAAGTACTGTGATTGTTGTTAACCTGTACATATAAAGTAAGTAATAGGTTAAAATCAAACCAATACTTAAGTTCACCAGCTTTCAAGCATACGACAATAAAACTTTCAAGGAAATCCCCACCTTAAACTAATCTAATACGTGGTACAATTTTAGCAATTGTCATTTTCTGAAAAACAGTACCAACAATTTTCATTAAAGTACCTCACGTTTAAGAAATATTCATTACAATTGGAAATAGAACGTATATCTTGAATTAGCTGTTCTTGGTAATAAGTCTACTTCGTTATGAATGGTTACAAAATTGTTAAACTGAAAGAGAAAGACAAAATCCTGTAATACAAATAATGCAGATCTCGTTAACGCTGTGTATTTACGTTATCAACATCTTTTTCTCGAGTTAAACATTCCCTGGTTATTGCTTTCAATTTTCCAAAACTTACACTTTTCTAAAATGGGAATACATTCCCTTTTGTATCTTTACGCCGTGTAAAGAGGTGACTTTTCAAAAAAATCACATAGTCGACCAGCTCTTAAACATATGACTATCACATAAGTCTACTGTATTCCTCTATTACCATTGTACCTACAAGAAATTGTGTAAAATAATTTCTGCAAATTTTATCTAAATTAACATGAAGTAGATAGAATAACCATGTGTATAGTGTGATCCATATAAACCTGAACCATTCCAATAGGCCATAACCTATGAACAAATAATAGGACACATGTACAACTTTGGGAGAATATAATACACAATTGGGAGATTACATTACACTATTTACATCTCCGAGAAAATGTTGGAAGTGTCCTCCACCAGCATCTATACATGTTTGTACTCGTCTCACCATATTCTCTCAAGTTTTACGGAGAGTATCCTCGCCAATGTTACTTATTTCGGTTTGAATGGATTCCTTGAGAACATCAATTATTCGTGGCCTATTCTTGTACACTCTAGTTTTAGATACCCCCACAAGAAAATATCCGGTGAGGTTCGGTTAGGGGATCTGGGGGGTCACAGATCTTTTGAGATTATTCGATTACCAAAGAAACTGGTTACAAGTACCATGGTGTCATTAGATGTATGGCACGTTGCTCCATCTTGCTGGAAATAACCTTCTCTCAATTTGATATCATCCAGCTGCTCCACAAATGTCTTGAAGATGCCCATATAAACTTCAGTGTCTACAGTCGTATCAAAGAAAATTGTTACAAGTTCCATGGTGTCATTAGATGTATGGTACGTTGCTCCATCTTGCTGGAAATAACCTTCTCTCAATTTGATATCATCCAGCTGCTCCACAAATGTCTTGAAGATACCCATATAAACTATAGTGTCTACAGTCGTATCAAAGAAAATTGTTACAAGTTCCATGGTGTCATTAGATGTATGGTACGTTGCTCCATCTTGCTGGAAATAACCTTCTCTCAATTCGATATCATCCAGCTGCTCCACAAATGTCTTGAAGATACCCATATAAAGGTCAGTGTCTACAGTCGTATCAAAGAAAATGGGACCAATGATCCACAGATGCTAGTGGAGGACACTTCCAACATTTTCTCTGAGATGTAAATAGTGTAATGAAATCTCCCAATTGTGTATTATGTTCTCCCAAAGTTGCACATCTGTCAAATATATTTTTACAAAAGATATGGCCTATTGAAATGGTTCAGGTTTATATGGATTGCAGTGTAGTTTGTACAAGATTAGAGAAGGTCACGCGAGTGCACGGCATAAGATTTCAGGTTTATTTTCCTGTTTTTTGTTGTATTCTTCTTCTTGTTGGGTTTTCAACGTTATGTTTACCCTGACGCATACATTTGGAAGCACATAAACATTCATACCCAATTGAGCCAACAATACACGTGACTGATAATGATCTAGTAATTGGATGTTTTAGAGGCAGAGAAGCATGGTTCGTATCAGTTAAAAATACAAAGGATATGTTACCACATATGTACAACAAAGTCTGATTAGAAATCTGTTTCTTACAATTTTCTTAGACTTTCTACAGGTCGATTAAGGAGATTATTTGTTCACTGAGTTGAAGACATTTAAACGTATTGGAGGCAATCTGACAAGAGCGTTTGTGAAATTATGGTAATTCTTGGAAGCTGTTTCAAAGCAATGTATTTTACAAACATTTTATCGTGTACAAGTAGCTTTAAATATGACTGGCATTTAACCGAAGAATTGAAAAATACAGAGAATATTTTGAAGCTTTTGCTTTGCTTGAAAATAGCTTCCAGTACTTTCATTAAAAGGCTATGTGTCTAAAATATTTTCTTGAAAAATTATATGTGGTGCTTGAATTTTCTGTAAATACACTGTTAAATCTTCTTCATTCTGAGTTATAATGTTTAACTGTTAAACCGTAAGGGATACGCGAAATGTTATACATAATTTGCGTCCTTTCTTGTGCACTTAAGAATGTCCGAGATATATTTTGTTGGTGGTTTGAATGTTTTAAAATCAGAGAAGAGATTGGTTCTGTTCACGCAAGGAGAGGCTATGTGAGTGCAGCGTGGAATGTGTGCCGGCAGTAGTGTATTCTGCAGTGTAGAGCTGGTTCCACCCCCGCCATGGCGTGCTGCTCTCAAACCAGTTTCTGGGCTACGTCCATCTGATAGCAAGCATCTCCGTCTGCAGCGTGGAGAAAGCAAAACTATATATAAACATTGTAATTTCTCCGCATTAAAGCACGGTACCAGTTCCTGCTTTTCCATTGCGACTGGTATCATTAGCGAAACAATATGTTTATTGCTAACGAATACGGAGAAGGCCTGGCCAATCTACAAACATCAAATGCAACGTTCAATCCACAAAGCCATAAATATTACATACGAAAAGACTTCCCGCTCTTCAAGAGCTTGCCATGCTTTTAACAGAGTTGCTTGTCCAAATTTCCTTGTTTCTAAAACAAAAACGCAACAAAAAACAGTACATGTTAGAAGGTAATTTTCTTACGACGGGTTTACCAACATAAACAAACCAAAACATAATATTAGAACATACATTTCAAACTACAGCAGGGTAATATTTTATAATACTAGAAGACAGGAGGGTACTATGGAATAAAATAAAGACAAAATAAAATAAAATCTGTATATCTAATAGCCCGGTTTCTGGAACCTGTACGAAAGCCTTATTATGCAAACTTCATTTTTAAATAAAATTACACAAAACAATTTACAAATTTTGCAGATATAATCTACTTGCTCCTTAAGGTGAGAAGATACTACCTATCTCCACAATGCCATTTTCATGACTTATTTTTTTTTTTTTTTTTGAAAATACGTCGAACGTTATGTCATAGCGGACGGTGAATGAATTAGGTGAAATGATGCTCAAATGAGTCCAGGGCCCATGGAGCTTAGAGTTACCCGACATTCATCTTGAAGGATAAAGGAAAACCCCGGAAAAAACCTTATCCAGGTAACTCAACCTGACCGAGATTCGAACTCGGGACCTCTTGAACGTGAGGCTGATTTTTGGGTGCACATTACTAAGACTTTTTATTGATATATACGAGTGCTGTTCAACAAAGATTGATCACAAAGTTTTTTTGACAACGTACCTTTACGCATTCTCATAATTTTGATGGTACTTCTCTAAATAGTCTCCTCTGAATGCGATGTACTTGTCCCAGCGTTTCTGCCAGTCTTCAAAGACATGCTGGAAACCATTTTTGAGAGATCCTTCAAAATCGCCTCCTCAGCCTTCACCACTGCTTCTGATGATGGATAATGTCTCCCACTAAGGAGTTTCTTCAAGTTAGGGAATAGAAAAAATCACATGGAGCTAAATCATGACTATAGGGAGGGTGAGGGATGTACTTCACGTTGATTTTTGTAAGATATTCAGCAACAACATTGGCAATATGCGGCCGCACATCCAGCCTGCTTCACGGAAATGCGGTCTTTTGCGTCTGATATGTACTTGCAATGTTTTCAAGACATCCCTGTAGTATTGTCCAATTACTGATGTGTGTGCAGGTACAACATGCTGATAAACCATTCCATGAATATCAAAGAATGAGATGACCATAACTTTCCCAGCAGAAGCAACCACTTTTGCTTTTTTGGGGGTTGGTGATGAAGGAGATTTCCACACTGAGCTTTGCTGTTTGCTCTCAGGATCAAAATGATGTAGCCAAGTTTCATCAGCAGTGATTACGTTTGTAAGAAACTCCGGATCTTCCTCTAACATCAACTTTAACTACATGTTACCTCCATTGCAGCGGCAGGCGATACTGAACATGTCTGAACTTGCCTGGTTCTCACAGGCGGGAACCAGGAGTACGAACTATGAAACTACTACGGCGTGTTTGTTTCACATTAAGCTAACAGAATATAATAAGATTGAATCTTAGTGCGAAAAATAATAATCATTCTTTATTGAACAGCTCTCGTACATGAACATTTTCAGGCATGTTCTTAAAACCTTTATCTTTAATAATGCCTATTATTATTTGAAAATTTTAAACTGATAAATTGTTATAATTTTTTAGTTTATGTAAAAAAAAAGGACTGAAATTTCAGATAATTTTATTTTTTAAAACAAGTATTCTGAATCTCAGGAAAAAATACCTTCTTGTTATTAATCTTATAGGTCTGCTTAATACACACAAAAGATCATATCTTTTTGTTGAATAGTTTTTTAAAAAAATGTACTGGAACCTGAAAAAAATGTAAAACTGAGAAAAACAGCTATAAAGTTTATATATTGATTACTGACCTCTCACATGACTCAGAACATTCCTGCTGCATAGTCTTGACCCTCTGTATTCTCACTTGTTCTTTTCAAGTTGCTCTTCATTTGTCTTGCCTTCTTGGTCAGTTCTTCAACTATTTTATCTGCTTTCAGGACTCGCAGCTCATCAATTTCTATATATGACTACTATCATGATTAGCACATGTATTGTGTGAACTGGACCTACTAACCTCAATATTACATGTGGTTTCATTGTCTATTCTATTTATATTTTCCACATTTACTATCGTGTTGGCTGTAAGCTTTCTCTTTCAAAATGATTTTGGCTACGCATATCACATATTCAGCAGTAACTAATACAAAATATTATTAAGAACAAATAACTGTTCACATACACAGCCAAAGACAACAGAAGAACTAGCATCATTGGGGTTACAGTGGTACCAGCAGAAAGCTTGGAAGATCTCTTACAAAACAAGACAAGGCTTAGTTCAGAAATATCTGTTCAGTATTACAGAAGTTATGATCGATTTTCTGAAAGCTTACGAAAAGGGGCGTATCAAAAACTTAACACTCACTAAAATAATTAACAAATTAGGTATAAAATATTGCTCCAATGAACTTTCTAACTATATATTTGTAATCTAAAGGAATGACACTGTAATAAAATGTAAAAATAAAAGAAGTGAATTTTAACCCCAAGTGAAGTACCTTCTCACTTTAACGAACTAACTAAACCTACAGATTACTGGATTCCAGTAACCTTAAAAATCTACTAATCTAATCTATCTATTCTTCTACTTTACTTCTACACCAACAATATAAATCAAATCTAAATTTCCACTACAGCTTTAGTTACTATAACAAACTACGAAAGACTGTTTCCTAAAATGTTAAAATTTGCTCTTCTGTAACTGGTATCCAAAGCTTCCTCCTACTGGTATTCATCTCCTAAATGGACTGGCTTCAGTAGATGGAGCTGGTTGGTCAGTTCCAGATATCCGCTTTTCATTTCTTTTCTTCTGCAACTGGTATCCAAAACTTCCTCCTACTGGTATTCATCTCCTAAAGAGACTGGCATCAGCAGATGGAGCTGGTTCGTCAGTTCCAGATATCCGCTTTTCATTTCTTTTCTTCTACAACTGGTATCCAAAGCTTCCTCATACTGGTATTCATCTCCTAAAGGGACTGGCTTCAGTAGATGGAGCTGGTTCATCAGTTCCAAATATCCGGGTTGTCATCTTTCCTCTTCTACATAATCAGTTGTGTATGTCCGCTCTGATACTCTCCATATATCTCCTCTTCTACAACTGGTATCCAAAGCTTCCTCCTACTGATAACCATCTCCTAAAGGGACTGGCATCAGTAGATGGAGCTGGTTCGTCAGTTACAGGTATCCGAGTTGTCATCTTTCCTCTTCTACATAATCAGTTGTGTCTGTCCGCTCTGATACTCTCCATATATCTCTTCTTCTACAACTGGTATCCAAAGCTTCCTCCTACTGGTATCATCTCCTAAAGGGACTGGCATCAGTAGATGGAGCTGGTTCGTCAGTTCCAGATATCCGAGTTGTCATCTTTCCTCTTCTACATAATCAGTTGTGTATGTCCGCTCTGATACTCTCCATATATCTCTTCTTCTACAACTGGTATCCAAAGCTTCCTCCTACTGGTATTCATCTCCTAAAGAGGCTGGCATCAGCAGATGGAGCTGGTTCGTCAGTTCCAGATATCCGCTTTTCATTTCTTTTCTTCTGCAACTGGTATCCAAAGCTTCCTCCTACTGGTATCCATCTCCTAAAGAGACTGGCATCAGTAGATGGAGCTGGTTCGTCAGTTCCAGATATCCGGGTTGTCATCTTTCCTCTTCTACATAATCAGTTGTGTCTGTCCGCTCTGATACTCTCCATATATCTCTTCTTCTACAACTGGTATCCAAAGCTTCCTCCTACTGGTATCATCTCCTAAAGGGACTGGCATCAGTAGATGGAGCTGGTTCGTCAGTTCCAGATATCCGAGTTGTCATCTTTCCTCTTCTTCATAATCAGTTGTGTCTGTCCACTCTGATACTCTCCATATATCTCTTCTTCTACAACTGGTATCCAAAGCTTCCTCCTACTGGTATCCATCTCCTAAAGAGACCGGTATCAGTAGATGGAGCTGGTTCGTCAGTTCCAGATATCCGGGTTGTCATCTTTCCTCTTCTACACAATCAGTTGTGTCTGTCCGCTCTGATACTCTCCATATATCGCCTCTTCTACAACTGGTATCCAAAGCTTCCTGCTACTTGTATCCATCTCCTAAAGGGACTGGCATCAGTAGATGGAGCTGGTTCGTCAGTTCCAGATATCCGGGTTGTCATCTTTCCTCTTCTACATAATCAGTTGTGTCTGTCCGCTCTGATACTCTCCATATATCTCCTCTTCTACAACTGGTATCCAAAGCTTCCTCATACTGGTATCATCTCCTAAAGGGACTGGCATCAGTAGATGGAGCTGGTTCGTCAGTTCCAGATATCCGGGTTGTCATCTTTCCTCTTCTACATAATCAGTTGTGTCTGTCCGCTCTGATACTCTCCATATATCTCCTCTTCTACAACTGGTATCCAAAGCTTCCTCCTACTGGTATTCATCTCTTAAAGGGACTGGCATCAGTAGATGGAGCTGGTTCGTCAGTTCTAGATATCCGGGTTATCATCTTTCCTCTTCTACATAATCAGTTGTGTCTGTTAAACCCTGTTAAACCAGTAACAAGGAAAATTTCAGAAACGGTTAACGCTAAAAAGAAAGAGGAAAAAAAAAAGAAAAAAAAAGAAGGAATGAAAGATTCTTACGGCTTAAGGTCCTTTAATCGATTAGGCCATTTCGGCCAAGAATGAAATAGGAGAAACAATGATCAAATGAGTCCGGGATCCATGTTATCCGACATTCATCTTTTAGAATAAAACAAAACCCGGAAAAATCTTAACCAGGCAATTCCTTCTAACCGAGATTCGAACTTGGAACCTCTAGACGGTAAGCAAGACACACTACACCAAAACCAAACAGGGGGATTGCAAAATAAATTTGACATATATTGTCAAATTTCTCTACATGTTTTTCCTATGTTTTACGACCTCCAATGCTGTCATATGGAACGATGAATGAAGTGATGTTTAAATGAGTCCAGGATCCAAAAAGCTTAGAACTATCATTCATCTTTTACGGTAATGGAGAACCACAGGAAAACCTTATCCTGACGGATCCGAACTCGGGAAATCTTGAATGTAAGACAGGCACGTTACCCTCTATGCTACAGAGGCGGGATATTTTTTCCTCTAAATGACAGCTTGATTTTTTTTTATTTTTTTATTATTTATTATCTATTTATTTATTTATTAATTTTTGTTGTTGTTAAACATTGGTGTCATTTTCTTGGAAGGTGTTGAGCTAAGATGTCCAGTTTGGTATTTCGTTTTCAGTTACGTTGTTTTCTAAAAAAAAAAAAAAAAAAAAAAAAAAAAAAAAAAAAAAAAAAACTGTGTTTTGCGGCAGAATCTGGATTTCGAATGTTTAGGTACAGTGATGTTAGACGTGTGGTCGAACCCCGAGAAGGGCCCTCTGTTATCGCCATTGTTTATCTACTTGGTTCTCGGTTCAATCACCGAGAAAGGCTCGTCCCGCCCCTCTGTTTACCCGGGGTCAGAGCGGCTACAAGGTCAACACCGTCTTGCGCTTCCCACGGATGGATGAGATAATGACGGACCATCTAATGAACGGGGTACGTACACACGTGCTCTGGTCAGTACCGGCATTCCTAAAGTGAATACATCCACTGCTGGTGTAACACGACGTTCGTCTGATCCCTTACATATATACATATCTACGAATTGCGTTAACAAGAGTGGGTATTCGGGTCTTCTGTGCGACAGAGTTGGCAACAATTAGAGTCGAGAAAGAACAGTTATTATTAGGTCTTTGATTTATTGCAACTTAATACAGTGTTTGAACACAATTAAGCCATGTCATTTGTAATACACACTATCTCTTAAAAATAAACGATTAGAAATGTCAAAAATATTGTCATTCATCCTCTCTCTCGCTGTCTTATGCACACACACACACACACACACACACACACACACACACACACACACACACACACACACATACAAAACATAATCATTCAAAATCATCGAAGTTGTCATCAAAATATTCATCTATACTGTAATAGGCTCTGCTTAACAAGAGATTAGTCAGTTTAGATTTATACTTAGCAGCTGACACAGTATATTTTAGACTTTCCGGAAGCTTATTAAGTAGTTTTGGACCAAAGTATTGGGACTTATGTTCAAAAAGTTTTAGCCTGTCACCTTTAACTATATAGTTATTCTTTTCCCTTGTTTCATATGTGTGGAGGTTATATTCCTGTTATGTTCAAAAAGTATTGTTCCCAGAATAAATATGCAGGAAAGAGTAAGTATGTTTAATTGTTTAAAATACGACCTGCATGAACTCGTACGTGTTATTTTTGCCTGGTATGTGACAGCTCTTTTCTGTAGGAGAAAAATTCTGTTAAAGTTTAATTTGGAAGTGTATCCCCACAGCTCGATGTCATAAGAAATGTGTGAATATACTTACTAGTATCTACTGAGAGAAAATTGGCTAAATATCGCAACACAAAAAGTCCTGAGCTTAATTTACTTTCTAGTTTTTCAATGTGGTTGTTCCAAGTTAACTTGTCATCAAGGATTAAACTTTGAAACAGTAGAGCCAGGGTAAAAAATTCAATGCCATAGCAGGGATTTGAACCACGGATCTTCTGGTCTCCATCCAGCCACTCTAAACCATTGACCCAGTCAGTTGGAGAATTTAATTCCATATCGTCACGTTGGCCATAGTAGCTCAATGGTTTGGAGCAGCTGGACGGAGACCAGGGTTCAAATACGGGCTATGGCTTTGAATTTTTCAGTCTAGCTCTACTCTTTCATAGTGCGTCCTACACACAGGTAGTGTAAAAGAACAATTAATTTCTAAAATAAGAGCTGAAGCTTTCCTGACGACGAATGCGCTCACTTCCTTCTCGGGCAGTCAACCAGGTGAAAAGATGATTAGATATCAAAGTTTCGGGAGTGTGCGTCTCTCCCATCATCAGGATATTTATAAAATGTTATAACCACAAATGAAATACTGGATATAACACAAATATAAACAAAGACAAAACACTATCAAAATTCCCATTACAGAACAAAAGACTGTTTTCAGTAAATTAAATGCCAGGTCAGGAGATGGCATGAGTATAGAAGATTGTGTCAAAGGAACGTAACTACTTAACTTGATTATCAAGCTGTATTGATCTTTGCTTCTTAAGTCGATGGAATAATGGAACATGAACGGAGCATTCGTTTAATGCAACCTCAGAAGTCTGGACTGACAGAGCATTGTTTTGGTAGCGACCTTAGAGCCAGTTTTCGGGAGACGACCATCTTGACAAAATGCAACAGTTACTGGAAGCGGAGAGTGAAGGAGGCTTTGGCGATTTCCTCTGAAAGAAGCACGCTTAATCGTGATACTGGATTTCAGCTCAGCCCCTCTTCGAAACCGGCCTTAAAAATGGAAATACATCGATTTAAGAAGCAAAAATCAATACAGCTTGATAAGTTAAGTAGTTACGTTTCTTTGACACAATTTTCTATACTCACACCATCTCCTGACCTGGCATTTAACTTACTGAAAACAGTCTTTTGTTATATCCAGTATTTCATTCGTGGTTATAACATTTAATAGATATCCTGATGATGGGAGAAATGTACACTGCCGAAACGTTGATATCTAGTCATATTTTCACCTGTCTTGCTTCCCAAGAAAAAAGTGAGCGAATTAATTTCTATTTACACTTTTTACACACTGGACTAGACTATTGCCTATATTAAGCTGAGGTTCGAAAGGACGTCTCTTAATTCGCCTTTTTGTGCATTAGTACACAACCTGATATCATTAAAATACTGTGCCACGATAATGGAGAACAAATTTGCATCGATTTCTAGATTTAGTAAGTTGCTGTACCTAAAACCCACTGTGGCATTGTCTACGTATAAACTTGAAGCTACATTACCCTGTGTCACATTTTTTATGTCGTTAATATACAGAATAAACAACAGAATTTGTCACTAGAAATTATCAGCTTGGTGTACAAGTCCATAGCGATTATCATAAAGTTTTAACAAATCTGACTACATTAAACCATAAAACACATAAAGCAACAATTTATTCACCAATATATTCTCCTTCACATAACACACATGTTAATCACTAATACATTCTCCTTCACTATTTACAACAATGTGCCAACACTGTCGATACTTCGCTTGTAGGAATCACGTGGCTTTACCTTGTTCGTAGCCCATCTTCATGCTGAAAGTTGTTGTAGGTTGCCGCACGATGGTGGAATGCTCACAGTTCATTACATTTGCCAGTTTTCGAGTACACTGACGCGAATTATTTTGGATTATTGCATTTTCTTCTATACTTGTTTATTAATCAACGGTAATGATGTAATATATTTTCCAAAATACGATATAATTTTTCGCACTAAAATTCAATCTTATTATATTCTGTTAGCTTAATGTGAAGCAAACACGCCGTAGTAGTTTCATTGTTAGTCTCCTGGTTCCCGCCTGTGAGAACCAGGCAAGTTCAGACACATTCAGTATCGCCTAACCCTGCAATGTAAGTAACACGCGAGGAACAATATGCGGCTTTGAAATTCTGCTATCGTCTCAACAAATCTTCAGTTGAGGCCTATACAATGTTACAGGAGGCCTATGGAGAGTCTGTTCTTCCCTACAGCACAGCTTGAAGGTGGTTTAAAATGTTTAAACAGGGGAGACAATCAATTTCAAAGGAAGGTGAACCCGGTGCTCCAGTTACTACTCTTACGGAAGAAAACATCAACACTGCTGCTTCCATTGTGAGAGAGGATCGATGAATTACCTTAAGATCACTTTCTGAAATACTGAACATTTCATTGGATGCCACCCACACGTTGGTGACAGAAACATTACACATGAGACGTGTTTGTGCGCGATGTGTTCCAAAATTCCCGAACAAAAGGACAGGTCTGCATGCAGTTAAAGTTGATGTTAGAGGAAGATCCGGAGTTTCTTTCAAACGTAATCACTGCTGATGAAACTTGGCTATATCATTTTGGTCCTGAGAGCAAACAACAAAGCTCAGTGTGGAAATCTCCGTCATCACCAACCCCCCAAAAAGCAAAAGTGGTTGCTTCTGCTGGGAAAGTTATGGTCATCTCATTCTTTGATATTCATGGAATGGTTTATCAGCATGTTGTACCTGCACACACATCAGTAACTGGACAATACTACAGGGATGTCCTGAAAACATTGCAAGTCCATATCAGGCGCAAAAGACCACATTTCCGTGAAGCAGGCTGGATGTGCGGCCGTATATTGCCAATGTTGTTGCTGAATATCTTGCAAAAATCAACGTGAAGTGCATCCCTCACCCTCCCTATTGTCCGGATTTAGACCCCCATGTGACTTTTTTCTATTCCCTAACTTGAAGAAACGCCTTCGTGCGAGACATTATCCATCATCAGAAGTAATGGTGAAGGCTGCGGAGGCGATTTTGAAGGGTCTCTGAAAAATGGTTTCCAGCATGTCTTTGAAGACTGGCAGAAACGCTGGGACAAGTGATTCGCATTCAGGGGAGAGTATTTTGCGAAGGACCATCAAAATTATGAGGATGAGCAAAGGTACGTTGTTACCTAACCTCAAACAGCAGCAGCAACCGTAAGAATGATTAAGAAACAGTTGTGAAACTACCACAGAGATTTATAAACTTGTAGGTACACTATGGTTTGTTTAGCACTCTATGGGACTCACGCATGCGCAGAAGTGTAACATTTGCTTCGTGCTGGTCCACGGCTTTACTTGGTGCCAGGCTGTTTATCGTCTATGGATATCAAAAGGTTAGATCGCCTTTGATCCGGACCTAGTTAGTCGGAAGATAGTCCGTGATAGTAACATTCCGTTACGCGGCCACGCGTCCAAACGAAAGCTCTGCATGATACTGTAACGGGAGCGCTGGAACACCCTGTGAAAGCAGCTGGCAGCGGAAGACAGGGGAGGTTCGGTTAGCCACACCTCCTCCTCGTTCGTCTTGTAGTGGTGACAGGCTGTGGTCAGGGGAAAAAACATGACTGTGTCGCCTGTTTTCTCTACACCTGTTTCTCGATCTTTCTGTTACTAGAACAATCCTGTAAACACCAGAAGGCGGGATATTCCGATTAAAGAGGGTTACAGACAGACGGAGTTAGTTAGTCAGTTGTTGGTTTGGTCAGTGAGTGTGAGTGAGGAGACAGTCGCAGTTCTTGGTGTAAGAGCTAGTCAGTGACGTGTTAATGAACGAAAAGATTGTGCAACGGAAGACTGTACGAACTGTGTATGTGTATCGGAGTTTATGTAATCGCGAGTACAAGTGAAGTTGTAACGGACGAACTGGTAAATTGTAATTGTGTGCATTACGAGTAATTCTGTGTAATTGGCAAGTGTTAAACTGTAAGTCGGTGGAAATAAAGAACATTTTTGAGTGGTGTAATTGGACTTTTTATTCCACGAACCCACAAATTCTCACTGGTGTCAGGAAGCGGGAAGATAACATCACCGAGCATTACAACCATGGACGCGGCATTGGAGAAAATTTTAGAGATGATGATGGAAATGAAGGCGGAACTGAAAGAAATGAGGACGGCAACTGAAAACCTCGCTGCAAAAACAGAAGCGGCAAAGAACAGCCTAACAGAGAAGCTGGAGACTAGAAATAACCTGGCCGCGGAACTGAAACTAATCAGGACGGCTAAGGACAACATCACCGGGAAGATGGAAGAAATGAAGGCCGAATTAACAGCGAAGACGGAAACGGCTAACAACAACTTGGCCACGACAATGACCTCAAAGATGGCCGAACTGACCGCGGAAATGAAGGTGGCGAACGAGGCTCTCGCCGCAAAATTTGAGGGACGGTTGGCCGGCGTGAGGGATGACGTCGCGAACCTGGGCAAGCGGAAGGGTCAAGTAGACGACCGCCTTAATGATTTAGAGGAAAAGGCCGACAACATCGCAAAACCCCTCACCCGCCTGACGGAGGAAAACCGGCCTTATGTGTGGACGGAGGACGCCGAAGACGCTTTCCAGCACCCGAAGGGGACCCTGTGCAGTGCTTCAATTTTGGGTTTCCCACAACCGGGTGGCGCCTTCATTGTGGACACCGACGCCAGCGACCATTGCATTGGAGGTGTCCTATCGCAGATCCAGGACGGCCACGAGCGCACAAGAGTGGAAGAGGAGGAGCGTGCCGCAGCAGTCCGAGTAGTTGTGGCAGTGCCTGCTGAAGGCTGGGATAGCGCAGGCCTGAGGAGGGAGCAGCTGGCGGACGCAGACTTGGGGCCACTCTTGAGGGAAGTGGACGCAGGGACGAGACCGACCTGGGAGGACATCGCACCGAGGAGCGCCACCTACAAGTCGCACTGGGCCCAATGGGACTCGTTGAAGACCAGAGAGGGCGTGCTGTTTCGGGTATGGGAGTCACCCGATGGGAAGGCGCAGAGAGGACAGTTGGTACTTCCCCGGAGCAAGGTCCCGGAAGTCTTGGAGGAAGTGCACGCCGGTACTTCAGGACGACATCTGGGAGCGAACCGAATGATTCACAAACTACGGCAGCGCTACTTCTGGCTGAGACTCCGAGCAGATGCTGGTGGTACACCTGGACCGCCTCGCACGCTACGATGGGGCTGTTCAAGGCGAACAGCTTTGAGGAGGGAGCAGTGTAACGGGAGCGCTGGAACACCCTGTGAAAGCAGCTGGCAGCGGAAGACAGGGGAGGTTCGGTTAGCCACACCTCCTCCTCGTTCGTCTTGTAGTGGTGACAGGCTGTGGTCAGGGAAAAAACATGACTGTGTCGCCTGTTTTCTCTACACCTGTTTCTCGATCTTTCTGTTACTAGAACAATCCTGTAAACACCAGAAGGCGGGATATTCCGATATAAAGAGGGTTACAGACAGACGGAGTTAGTTAGTCAGTTGTTGGTTTGGTCAGTGAGTGTGAGTGAGGAGACAGTCGCAGTTCTTGGTGTAAGAGCTAGTCAGTGACGTGTTAATGAACGAAAAGATTGTGCAACGGAAGACTGTACGAACTGTGTATGTGTATCGGAGTTTATGTAATCGCGAGTACAAGTGAAGTTGTAACGGACGAACTGGTAAATTGTAATTGTGTGCATTACGAGTAATTCTGTGTAATTGGCAAGTGTTAAACTGTAAGTCGGTGGAAATAAAGAACATTTTTGAGTGGTGTAATTGGACTTTTTATTCCACGAACCCACAAAGTCACAATACAAATGCATCACTCCACCTCGTGTAGATAGATCTATACAACCTTGAAGCCGAGTTGTGAAAGCCACAGGCTAGCCAAACCAAACAAAGCATCCTTCTTCACGGTTGTTTATGCCCTGAACTATTTATTTGCTCTGATTCCAGACCGCGTATTAATTTCTAATGAACATCGTTCATCAAGCATTTAAACACCAAAACAATTGAATATGATCCTTTTTAATAAAAAAATTAACATTATTTTTGAAAAAATACATATTTAAGAAATCTCATTTAAACAGTAGTTTTTGTCATTTACTTTAAAATCTTCCTTGAAAGAAATGCTGAATTTAAATACTACATTTGTTATTTAAGGAGTTTTCTTTTTGAGTTATGTTTTTCGTTCACGGACACACATAGAATATGTGGTAAGTGTTTTTTTTTTTAATAAGATAAAGGAACCTTTAAAACGAGTATTTTTAGTAAAATGTCGCTATCCATCCAAAAAAGTTAATGATACAGATAAAAACAGTTTCTTTAACATCCGTTATACAAAGGAGTAAGAAGGAAATTAAACAATCTAAACAGCTAGAACGGTGAGTTTCCACTACTACAGGGCGACCTCTTCCTAAATCATCGGTGGAAATGGAATTGTCAAAATGAGAGGGTTGGCCAGCAAGGAACCGGTTACCGCTACAGAGTTACATAAACTTTCACTTGTCAGACGAACCGATTGATTCATCTCAATGTATCACAGAACCAACCCTTGAACGAATTTACTGTACTCAAAATCTTACTTAGAATTAATAACGTGACTTAACAAAGCTCTGGAGTAACGTGCAAAGCTCGCACTGGGAATTCCCGTGTTCAGTTACCGTCAGCGCATTATCTTGATTCTGTTGTTTTCCCTGATGAGTAGGCTCCTCTTCTACCACAATTTCGCTTTATCGTTTTCTTTTCATTCTGTCTCATGCATGCTTCTGACGTTACTAGAGGAACCTCGGGCCGAACATTCGACCCCTTCCAGAATGGGAGTTGTTCGGATTCGGTTGGACTCGAGGGGGCAGTGTGTTCCCGACACACACGGAGTATTGGGTACCCCCGACCAGGCTAAGGCCACCCGGAAGGGGTAAAAGGTTGCCTCATAACTCCCGGTTACCTTATAAGTTCTGCATAAGTCCCCTCATAAGTTCTGCATAAGTCCCGGTTGCCTCATAAGTTCTGCATAAGTTCTCTCATAAGTTCTGCATAGCAGAAGGTGTGCTAGATCACCAGTCGGCCCCAGCGAGGTTTCCGGAGTCTTCCCTGCAGGGTTGACGCGCGTATGTGGCGTATGCACTTCCATCCCGTCTTGACATTTATGTCGATGGGGGCGGGGAAACAAGGTTTTGCCTTATGGAAAGAGCCCCGGAGTTTTCTATCACTCCCTGCCCGCCTCGGTAGCGTAGATGCTAGCATTTCTGCCTCACGTTCAAGAGGACCCGAGTTCGAATCTCGGTCAGGGTGAGTTACCTGCATAAGGCTTTTTCCGGGGTTTTTCCTTATCCTTCAAGACGAATGTCGGGCAACTCTAAGCTCCATGGACCCTGGACTAATAAATAATAATAATAATAATAATAATAATAATAATAATAATAATAATAATAATAATAATAATAATAATAATAATAATAATAATAATAATAATAATAATAATAATAATAATAATGATTTCCATCACTCCCGGGTAGAAGGAGGCCAGGGTTTTCAAAACTTTGGGTACATCCTCCCTCAGCTCCCCCTCATCTCTGCGGATCCCTAGCACTCGTGCTATAATGACCGCGCTTAAAGGATGATCCCCAGACGGCTGGCTTTGTACGGAAAATCTGCTCTTACCCCTAAGCACAATGTCGTTACCATTTTAGAATACACTTACCGGGGTGGAAGGGTGAAGAATGTTAGGTACGTGTTTACAGCTGAGAATACCAAGGGTTGTCGTTGTTTAAAATAACGTTTAGAAGACAAAACTCAAGCTGAATTCACTGCAGTAAAGTCATTGATCTATTGAGGGTCATATTCCTAATGAAAAAAGTAGGAGAAC
The DNA here is from genome assembly GCA_030765055.1 of Mantis religiosa. Lineage (NCBI taxonomy): Eukaryota > Metazoa > Arthropoda > Insecta > Mantodea > Mantidae > Mantis > Mantis religiosa. The sequence goes on along the minus strand of CM060951.1, from coordinate 223,958,438 downwards.
TCACCTAAAAGTTTTTCTAGATGCTGGGGAACCGATAAGAATGCTGCACTTGTAGATTCGAAAGGTCAAGAAACGCTGGAAAAATGTGTGAATTTGGATGATGACTACGTAGAGAAGAACTAAGAAGCACATATCAACACAAACTATCTATCACATTTTTAAAAGGTGAGAATTAAAACTTTACCACACCCCCTCATAATAGCAATAAACACTGTAATACTTCAATACCTGATCTCGGAACTCGGACCTCACATCTACTGATAAGCCGGCACACGATAGGGAGATAGGGCAGGTTTAATATACTGTAGGGCAAATAATTTCCTGTAATACGGCCAAGCATACTGGGAGCCAGACAAGGAACCATCCAAATGCTCATGAATGAGACACATCTTAGTTATGGTAGTGTGTGGACGAACTGCACAAGTCTAAGGTGACTGCACGGTGGGTTCCACGTTTGCTAACCTCTTTCCAAAAGCAAACATGGCGTGACCTTTCAAGACAGATGTTGATGCTGCTGGAACAGGATGAAGATGGTTTTTTGATCGTCTGGTAAGCATGGATGAATTCTGGATCTATCAGTAAGATTCAGAGACAAAAACCATGAACATGGAATGTAAACACGACGATTCCCCTCCTACCAAAAAGGAAAAGGTGCAAAAGTCAGCTGGGAAGGTCATGCTTTCAGTTTTCTGGGAGTGTCGTGGAGTCATCCTTACAGATTATCTTGCCAAGGGTCAAACCATCACTGGCAGATACTACTACAATCTTCTGGACAAGTTACGAGCAGCTCTGATTAAGAAACGACGCGCTATACTCTCCAAAATTGTTCGTCTTCTCTCTGACAATGCACCAGCTCATTCATCTCAAGTTGTAGTTGACAAAACAAGGGAATGTGGCTTTAAGACCTTACAGCATCCGCCTTATTCGCCCGATCTCACACCAAGTGACCTTTTTTGTCAATCAAACCCGGGACCTTTTGCATGGGAGACAGGTGCTCTATTGATTGAGCTACGGGGCCAGCCAGTACTTTACTTGTCTGTAACAAAGAACACACGGGCTTTCGCGTATACAGGTTTGCTATAAAAAAAAACTGTCAAACCGTTTGTCATCCCGTAGGGGAGGGAATCCGTCCCCTTCAGCTGTCGTAGTGCGGGCGCTGCGGACCCCTAGCACTCGTGATACCTCTGACGTTACTAGAGGAACCTCGGACCGAACATTCGAGCCCCTCCCACACGGAAGTTGTTCGGATTGGGTTGGATTCGAGGGGACAGTGTTTCCCGATACCCGTGGGAGATCGGGTAAAGTCTGTCTAGTGAACGGGAGTGCAGTTTGCCGCTCAAAGGAAACTACTCTCCCGCCCACTAATGATCGTCATAAATCTATCTCCACACTTCAGAAATGGAACACTGTCGTTGAGGACCAATTGCAACTCTGATTTTCTCGAAGTGACAGTCGAATGTCTACTCCACGTGGAGTCTGAGTTGCCAACGTTCCAACTTCCAGTTGATCTGTTTCATTACATGCAGAAATTCGTTGTGTGTCACGATGTGAAGACCGTGGGAGAGAAATGCAGTGGTAAATACAAATGAAATAGTAGATAACTCTCAGTCATGTGAAAATAATTAAAGTGAAGACAATAGTGTGAATAACTGGGCCGAGTTATATTACTGGAGAAGCCTCAAAAAACAAAGTTATAACGGGAACTGTTTCTAAGCAAATTCAAGAGCTTATTTTGAACACCTTTTCTGACAAATAATCTTGGTAAGGGGTCATGCGATGAACCTGATGATAAATTCTGGGTATTCACAGAAATACAGTAAGAAAAATTGTGACGAAAGGAATACCAAAGACGCTGATCAAGTGTGGAAACAAAAGGAAACGTTTCTCTAAAGTAGATAACTTCACATACGATTTAATTCGTCGAGATATTTATAGATTCTATGCAAAAGGGAGAGCGCCAAATTAGACGAATTGGTTGCACATTTGCAAGAAATTTGTGATTTTCCTTATGAGCACTGCACTTGCGCGGTCTCCTAAAGGAGCTGGGTTTCAAATACCGCACTTTGAATAAGTTAAGGGTTATTATGGAATCCAGTAGAATTGTAGCTTGGCGATATATATAAGTCAAAACTAAGAAAGTTTTGCAGTAATGGACATAAGGTAATTTATTTAGACGAAACCTCGTACGATACCCATGACGTATCGGAAAGGTGACAACCTTCCAGAAAGATCTGGGAGAAGGAGGGTCGGGGGTTGTAAAACGACTATGAGGGTTCGTCAAAGGAAGCGGCCGACGTGCACACCAGTTAACAAAACAGACTTTACGTGTTCGGACGGGGTTGAGGGAAGTTATATATTCCCGCGTACTAGCGTGTATAGCCAGTAGAAGGTATGCTAAATCACCAGGCGGCCCTACCGAGGTTGATCTGTAGCCTTCCCCTTTGGGGTTGGCGCGCGTAAGTATCCACTTCCATCCCGTCTTGAGTCCATAGGACCAGATGGGGGGGGGCTGGTTAGTCTCCAGGTCTTGCCTTATGGAAAGACCCACCGAGACGCCGGGCGCCCATCGGGAACAGCTCGGTAAATCCGTGGTTTTGAGAGGGGTCGGTCTCACCTTGTGAGGCTGCCCACGTAGATACCCTCGCCATGTGACGGCTGGAGGCTCACCTATTGGAAAAGGCGCCATTACCAGAAACTTTATGGAAGTACCGCTACTCTACAAACTACCGGAGGATGAATCCCCTCCAGCGGGAATGGGAAAAAGCTTGAGTCGGCAGAGGAGGCTCTAATGGTCATCTCCTGGCGGACCCAAGGAATTCCACCGTCGATCTACACACCGCTGTTCTAAGATAAGGAGACGAAAAGGGATAGGTAGAAGACGCCACTACATACTCGGCTTGTCGATCAGGGGAAACCACGGTAAAGTCTCTCACGACCTCCCGCTTTACATGGAGCCATCTCGTTTTATAGGCCAGTGGCCTTGATGGAGGACCTGGTGAGCGCTAAACGTTCTCGACGACAGACTACTCGGGACTCGAACCAAGCTAATTACACGTCAGTAATTGAGACGCCGTAAAAAGTGCGTTGGTCCTGGACCATTAGTTCCGCCGATCCCTATCTCACATTATCGCTTTTGTGTACCTGGACGGTAATTGATTTTAAATTAGGGATGATACTATTGGTTCATCATATCATTACTCTGCCTTGCCTCACGATATGGACTCCTCGGATTACATGCATACCTTGCTTTAATAACGCCAATTTAAATGGCATCCAGGTATCGATAGATCACACGGCTCCGGGCTATGCAGGCCTCCAGAAAAACAAACAAAAGCGCAGCAGCAGTAACGGCGGCAACAAATGACTGCCATTGCAACAACAACGTAGACATTAGGAAAGCGCTATTCGCAGGAATAATGATGACCAGAAAAAGGATGCTGCATTTTCAATTCGGATTGGGGTTCTCCCACGGTGGCCCCTCGGACATCAATCATCTACAGCCTCCCACAGAGTGACAGCGGCACTGCTCTTAATATTTATGAGACATTTACGTTATCTCAATGTTGCAGTTTCCAGGTCCGTCACCAGATATACCTGTGTTTTCTTAGTCACCAACAACAAGATGGGGGCATTTCAGCTAACATCAGTTTCTCAGATTTAAATAGCCTGGATGGAATATAATGGATGGGAAGTCAAACATCAACCAAAACCGTTAAGTCATATCGGACGATGAATGAAATGACGTTCAAGTGAGTACAGGGTACATAGAGCTTAGACTTATCAGATATTCATCTTTCAGGATAAGGGAAAACCTCCAACGTTGTCATATCGGACGATGAATGAAATGATGTTTAAATAAGTACAGAGTACATAGAGCTTAGAGTTATCAGACATTCATGTTTCAGGATAAGAGAAAACCTCCACCGTTAAGTCATATCGGACGATGAATGAAATGATGTTCAAATAAGTACAGGGTACATAGAGCTTAGAGTTACCAGACATTCATCTTTCAGGATAAGAGAAAACCTCCAACGTTGTCATATCGGACGATGAATGAAATGATGTTCAAATGAGTACAGGGTACATAGAGCTTAGAGTTATCAGACATTCATGTTTCAGGATAAGAGAAAACCTCCAACGTTAAGTCATATCGGACGATGAATGAAATGATGTTCGAATAAGTACAGAGTACATAGAGCTTAGAGTTATCAGACATTCATGTTTCAGGATAAGAGAAAACCTCCAACGTTAAGTCATATCGGACGATGAATGAAATGATGTTTAAATAAGTACAGAGTACATAGAGCTTAGAGTTATCAGACATTCATCTTTCAGGATAAGAGAAAACCTCCAACGTTAAGTCATATCGGACGATGAATGGAATGATGTTCAAATAAGTACAGGGTACATAGAGCTTAGAGTTATCAGACAGTCATCTTTCAGGATAAGAGAAAACCTCCAACGTTAAGTCATATCGGACGATGAATGAAATGATGTTCAAATAAGTACAGGGTACATAGAGCTTAGAGTTACCAGACATTCATCTTTCAGGATAAGAGAAAACCTCCAACGTTAAGTCATATCGGACGATGAATGAAATGATGTTCAAATGAGTACAGGGTACATAGAGCTTAGAGTTACCAGACATTCATCTTTCAGGATAAGAGAAAACCTCCAACGTTAAGTCATATCGGACGATGAATGAAATGATGTTCAAATGAGTACAGGGTACATAGAGCTTAGAGTTACCAGACATTCATCTTTCAGGATAAGAGAAAACCTCCAACGTTAAGTCATATCGGACGATGAATGAAATGATGTTCAAATAAGTACAGGGTACATAGAGCTTAGAGTTACCAGACATTCATCTTTCAGGATAAGAGAAAACCTCCAACGTTAAGTCATATCGGACGATGAATGAAATGATGTTCAAATGAGTACAGGGTACATAGAGCTTAGAGTTACCAGACATTCATCTTTCAGGATAAGAGAAAACCTCCAACGTTAAGTTATATCGGACGATGAATGAAACGATGTTCAAATGAGTACAGAGTACATAGAGCTTAGAGTTATCAGACATTCATGTTTCAGGATAAGAGAAAACCTCCAACGTTAAGTCATATCGGACGATGAATGAAATGAAATTCAAATGAGTACAGAGTACATAGAGCTTAAGGTTATCATTCATCGTTCAGGATAAGGGAAAGCCTGCAACATTAAGTCATATCTGACGATGAATGAAATGATGTTCAAATGAGTACAGGGTACATAGAGCTTAGAGTTACCAGACATTCATCTTTCAGGATAAGAGAAAACCTCCAACGTTAAGTTATATCGGACGATGAATGAAACGATGTTCAAATGAGTACAGAGTACATAGAGCTTAGAGTTATCAGACATTCATGTTTCAGGATAAGAGAAAACCTCCAACGTTAAGTCATATCGGACGATGAATGAAATGAAATTCAAATGAGTACAGAGTACATAGAGCTTAAGGTTATCATTCATCGTTCAGGATAAGGGAAAGCCTGCAACATTAAGTCATATCTGACGATGAATGAAATGATGTTCAAGTGAGTAAAGGGTTCATAGAGATTAGAATTATCAGCCGGCTGAAGATGTGTAAAAGTTTTACATGAGATCGCGATCCCGGACAATTTATAAGAAAACTATAATCATTTCTTGTAAGATAAGTGAAATTTTAAGTTACAAATGGTTATATGAAAACATATTATATTATTTAAATCTCAGAGAAAATGTTGGAAGTGTACTCCACCAGCATATATACATGTTTGTACTCGTCTCACCATATTCTCTCAAGTTTTACGGAGATGATATCGAATTGAGAGAAGATGGAGCAATGTGCCATACATCTGACATCATGGAACTTGTAACCAGTTTCTTTGATAATCGAATAATCTCAAAAGGTCTCTGGCGCCACCTCCCAGATCCCCTGACCTAAACTCACCGGATATTTTTGTGGGGGGTATCTAAAAATAGAGTGTACAAGAATAGGCCACGCACAATTGATGTTCTCAAGGAATCCATTCGAACCGAAATAAGTAACATTGGCGAGGATACTCTCCGTAAAACTTGAGAGAATATGATGAGACGAGTACAAACATGTATAGATGCTGGTGGAGGACACTTCCAACATTTTCTCTGAGATGTAAATAGTGTAATGTAATCTCCCAAATGTGTATTATATTCTCCAAAAGTTGCACGTGTGTCCTATTATTGCTTCAAAAGTTATGGCCTATTGCAATGGTTCAGATTTATATGGATCGCACTGTATTTAATTTGAAGAAACGAAATAACACCACATTCTTGAAAAAAATGTTATAATTTGTTTAATAGCGCAAATTACAGTTATTTATCAATAATTGTAAGAAATGCCTATATTTTATTGTAATATTTTCATCACCTCACTGTTCTAGTAAAGAATATGTTCACCATCGTAGCCGCTGAGAGCAGATTCATCAAGGACCGACGAGTAATCATATAATTTTTAAATTATAATTTATATATGTGTGTGTGTGTGCGCGCGTGCGTGCGCGCGTGCGTGCGCGCGTGCGTGTGTGTGTGTGTTACAATAGAGCAATGCTCCACTTACAGTAGCTACATACATAATAATTTACAAACATGCTTAAATATAAAAGTAAGACAAAGGACAATGCAAAATATAATACAAAAACTAAGACTTAATATATACAAATTTAAGTGTGATACAAAGAGTAACAAACAATAATACAAGAAACTAAGACTAAAACATATATATATATATATATATATATATATATATATATATATAAAATAGAAGACAAGATATGTGTAACTGTGTTATCATTAAACATAAAACATGCCGTTAATTCCTATATATGATTGTTAATTCCTTAAATTGCTTGTAGGAGAAACTATGATCCAGTTCTATTTTAGAAGAAAGTTCATTGCACTTCGCACATAACCTTAATATTGGGGAAATTTTATGCAATGACGTTTTTGGTGTTCTAAACTGGAGCAATTGACGTTTTCTGAAATTTGCAATGCTGGCATTAAAACTGATTTCACTAAATAATTCTTCGCTACATAGCAGGCCATTCACAAGTTTATAAAGGAATAATTTGATCAGCAAGTGTTCAACGAACAGAGAGTGACATTACTTTGAATTCCTTTAGCAGTTGCATATATGGAATAAACTGATTATAAGTGAATACGTCGTGGGTTTTGTGGTATATATCTTCTGAATTTTCTCCAGTAAACCGTTATAACATTTAAACAGGTGACCATACAACTGAGGCATATTCCAAGTTATTTCTAACAAGGCTTTTGTATAAAATTAATATAACTTCAGTATCAAAATATAACTTCAATATCAGTCGATCAGTTAATATATTGATATAAACTAACGGTAGAACGTTTTCCTTGTAGAATATCTGCTTTTTCTTAGAGTTAACACGAACAACCTTTCTCCATTGTAAAGTCGCAATACCCATTTTTTAATATCGTCGACTAAAAAGCGCTGCCAATGAGCTCAGCTTTGGAAAGTACCGTTTTTGCAGCCCTACTTCCGCGAACGCTGCCATGTGTGATCCCTTTTGTAAGAGCACAGAACAATAGACTATATAATTATTTATGCACTGCCAACTTCATCGAGCACCTGATTTCTAAAAGAAAAAAGCCAGCACAGATTTATAGAGGTACAAGAGAATCCCACGTCTCCGCTGGAGCTAGGCTTGTGTATTATTGCCATAGCAACAGATCACGCAACTTAGGGCAAGCATCTTACATTTAAAACGTTTAAGGAGACATTAAATACATCTGAACTCATGACTTATTAAATTATCTTAGAAATTATTAAAGATGTCAGACTGAAATGTTTACACGATGTAGATGCGTTTTTTATAGGCTTACTGAACTGCTTTTATTCAATAAGGCTATTTATTGACAAAAATAGAAACTTCTTGTTTCTAATTTAAACATCCTTCCGTTAAAATTTATCCTTTACTTTTCAAAAAGACGACAAAAATTTTATTAACACCAAAATATACTCCAAAAACACTAAGAGGCTATTTTTACCTTTTATAAGTATTGTAGTACATCTAAATACAAAATTTTGGAGATTCGTTAAATCCAACTATAGCTATTTTTTTTTTTCCAAAATGAAGGTCAAGTTAAGTATCAAATCTGGCATTTTTTCAGCGTCTTCTAAGGATGCAACACCAAAATTCATCTCAAAACTACCCTTTAGATAAGAACTTTTGCAAAAGTTTGTAAGACTAGTTTCGAGTTGTGTTTGGAAGGGTTATGAGGGGTTTATGAATTTGTAAAAAAAAAAAAAAAAAAAAAAAAAAAAAATGATTGCATGGGTCTATTTAGTAATTTAAATAAGTAAAACTATATATAATTTGGTAATTGGCCATAGTAATAATTGTATGACGTAATGTTGTGACTGGAATCAAATCGGCCAATCACAAAATTAAGATAGAAGTAACGATAGTTAAGGAAAATCAATAATCTTGATAGAGATGTTTTTTAATGGTGAGTGTGATGAATAGTGGTGCAGGATCAAGAAAATTTATGTAATAGTTGGAACTGTTTAAATATAACAAAGTAAGAATTTATCGAAATGTTTGAAGTAACCTGCAAGTGACTGGGAAAGGAAGTTCAAGTCAAATGTAATCCAAATAATACAATTAAATAGTTACAAAATTTGACTTCTCCAAAACTTTATTCCGAACCACGCCTGAAACCAAGATTCTCATGACTCTTATTTAATCAAATACAATCATCAAGAAACAACTCAAAATACAACGAATTAACCCTGTTATATCTGGCTTCTCGAAGTGGGTCTTCGAAAAGACAACGTGCATCCCATCTCAAACATAGAAATCCCGCACCAAATTGCGCCCGAATGTGTGGCTGATTAAGATGGAGAGAAATATAACTAGGGATAAAGAATTCCTGTCCCAAGTTTATCCCGAAAACGGCTTTAATGGCTTTTAAACCACGATATGCTTCAAATATGTTCATGGCAAATAAAATAGAATATCTTGAAATCTCTAAAAGCATCTATGAACCTCTCTTGCTTCTGAATAATTTCTGTATAACTGATAAACCAGGGAAAGACTGGTAATTGTAGTGTGATGTAACCTCCGTCATCTCTAACCGCCAAATATGCTCCCGAACGAAAGGAAGGTTAGCGTGTGACGTCACCACGCTAATTTCTGCTGCCCAAGAGAGATGTGTTGGGGTTCCGACAGCATAGGAAAGACAGGAAACGTATCGGGTATTAATAATATGTACAACTCGTAATATTAATGCTGACTGCTTTAATTACACAATTGATCACAGTTTATAAATAATTACATTTTGGCTCTGTACTATGAGAAAATATATAAAACTTCAACTCGTAGTTTATCTAAGGTCAGGCATGTTATAAAGTAAATAAAATAAAACATAAAGTAATTTTCTCTGCAAATTAGAGGAGACCCATTAAGAACAAAATTACGTAGACATTTCGTTTTTCGACTGTTTCGTTTTCCTTTAACTAGTTTATCAATGTCAGGACGTAATGTCTGGGAAATTTGTAATCGAAGGCTGCATGTTAGATTGTGATACGACAAGGTACTTCGTGGTTTGGTCTTAGCTAATTTCATAACAGAAAAGATTGTTCGCACACATATGTCGAGCCAAACATACAGAATGTCTGTGCGACAACTGAATACAACCTCGGAAATCTGGTTTGGGGGACATTCTTGTAAAAATCAGCCAAGTCTTTCTTGTGTGTATATTTGTCCTTCAATAAATCGTCACATTGTAAATTTAACAACTCTATTTGGTACGTAGCAGAAAAGAAATGGACAATGGACAGTTGCATCAGAATAGCTGGCAATGTAAACTACTGAATTAAACCAGCTATACCAGCGTGTCAGTACAGGCAATGGAAACAGTTTAACTTCTAAATCTCGGTGGTTTTCAGTGAGGTATTGTTTGTATTCGTTTTTTAACTTTCGGACATTTCTGAACACATTCTTAAGCCCTGAGGGACAATATTTTCATGTTTATGTAATGTGTGAGAGTAGCTTCCTAGAAGTTCAGTACCTTTAGTCAGTATAATAGGAGTTTTTGCTGTACACGGTGTGCTATCCAATAAATAACATTTTCAGTTAGCATACGACAAACAGTTCTCAGTATCACGGCCCAGCCGGATGCTGTGGTGTCAGTTTATTGTTGCACCGCTTAGTTGTTATTTCAGTGCGCATGATGTATTGGCTTTGTTAAGTGTTAAATTTTATCTTGCTTTCGTTAAATTTGTAAACATTTTCTTCACCACTTCTAGCTTCATGCTATGAAGACATGGGTGTTAAATTAACGTTATATTTATGTAATTTGTCATAAAGGTAAAGTTAGACTAAAAATAATAGAAATTTGCTCATTTATCGCTAAAAGAATACATTATTCTCGAAAAAAGGAAAAACTAGCGAAAATTCGCGAAAAAGTCGCTAAAAACAAAAAATTTTGCCTCTGGTGATAGTATATTGTCATCGAATGTTGGTACAGTCGCGAACCCGATCGCCATAAGGCGGCTTGGCACACAAAGGAACTGATAGGTGTCAGTAGATAACGAGCTTGCATAAGCAGATAAACATAGCGCTTGAGATAAAAGACTTACCGAAACAAACTGAAATAAATGGACCTTTCTGGTAATATCTTGATCATTCGGTTTCTTTGTTCTTCTGGAAGAGTCTCGAATCACGAATTAGGTATTTAAGGACGTGACGGCTCGCAAAGAGCTAGTGTGAAACTGTGTTGTGAAATGAGAGACAGCCAGCTGTGTTGTTGTAACGAGAGCTAAGGATGTAATCTGCTGTCACTGTTTGTTATTGTCATCGACCTTGATAGACTGATGGTGTATGTAACGTAATGCTGCTGTAATCTATACGAGTATTTCTACGAAAATAAAGGAGATTTAGAATTTAGGCAAATTGGACTTTTAATTGTACGAACCCACAAAGTCACAGTATTCACACCTTAGGCTTACAGCTGTAAAGTCTACCTAGTGAACGCGAGTGCAGTTAGCCCCTCAAAGGAAACTACCCTCACGCCCACTAATGGCCGTCATAAATCTATCTCCACCCTTCAGAAATGGAACACTGTCGTTGAGAACCAATAGCAACCCTGATTAACTCGAAGTGACAGTCGCATGTTTACTCCACGTGGAGTCTCAGTTGACAAAGTTCCAACTTCCAGTTGATCTGTTTCATTACGTGCAGAAATTCGTCGTGTGTCACGAAGTGGAGACCGTGGGAGGGAAATGCAGTGGTAAATGCAAATGAAGTAGAGATAACTTTCAGTCAAGTGAAAATAAAGTGGCGACAATAGTGCGAATAACTGGGCCGGTTATATTACCGGAAAAGCCTCAAAAAAGAAAGTAATAACGGGAAATGTTTCTAAGCAAATTCAAGCGCTTGTTTTGAACACACATAAATATGTACTGTAAAATAATCTTGGTAAGGGGTCATGCAATGAACCTGATGATCAATTCCGGGTATTCACAGAAATACAATAAGAAATATTGTGACGAATGGAATACCAAAGACGCCAATCAAATGTGAAAACAAAAGGAAACGTTTCTCTAAAGTAGATAATTTCACATGCGATTTAATTCGCCGAGAAATTTATAGATTCCATGCAAAAGGGAGAGCGCCCACCTTAGATGAATTGGTTGCACATTTGCAAGAAATTTGTGAATTTCCTTACGGGCACTGCACTTTGCGCGGCCTCCTAAAGCAGCTGGGATTCAAGTACCGCACTTTGAATAAGATAAGGGTTATTATGGAATCTAGTAGAGTTGTAGCTTGGCGACACACACACACACACACCACATATATATATGTTAAAACTAAGGAAGTTTTGCAGTAATGGACATAAGATAATATATTTAGACGAAACCTCGTACGATACCCATGACGTATCGAGAAAGGTGGCAACCTTGCAGAAAGGTCTGGGAGAACGAGGGCCGGGGTTCTAAAACGATTATAAGGGTTCGTCAAAGGCAGCGGCCGACGTGCACATGAGTTAACTAAACAGGCTGTACACTGTAGTTCTCGATGTCTGAGATACCGTGCAGACACTTGTTCGATGGAAACTTCTTCTCGGCTCTGCAGGATGGCAGTCTTCTCTAAGGTCACCTCAGCCTCAGATTCCCCCAGGGTGGTCTCCTTAAAGAGGTCACCGATGATCGGGTCATCAAGTTTGGAATCGCTAGAGGCCACTGCAGTCTCCTAGTACATCCCATCCGTTCCTTCTGGGAATAGTAAACACAAAAGATCTGGTCCTCCATTCCCTGGTGATATGTCATCATAGTTATCAGCAAATACCCAACTTAGCTCCCTTACTTCGCTCTTCAATTAACAAAAGAAAAAAACAAAAGATAACGTATCTGTAACACTAGATATTGATACTTGTAAAATATGGAGTAGTGAGGCATTTATCACCCAGTATGTCGATAATTAACACTTCTCTCAGTGTTCTACTGACCGAAAACCTGTTGCTTTCACGTAGCTAGAAGACTGGTTGAGATGGTTCGTGATGAGATCCCGTAATCCCGAGATCATGCCCCGTGCACCACAACCTAACATTAACATGTTATGCGAGCAAATATAGAGCCGGGTGGCAAGTGAATGGGAGCAATTTGCGTGAGAAAATAATATTTAATCTGCTAAAAACAGGTTTACATGTTTTGCGAGGAGGAAAATGAGCTCTGCAGAACATATTGGTAGTACGTGTTCAAAACTACGGAAAGTTGTGTACGTATATCGTTTTATACGGTAATTTCAATGAACGAACAAGACACGAGCATTACTACTAAATTCATTAAAGCGGTGTTAGCTGTGACATTTCTCACTTTTATGTTGCAGGTCGATATTTTAATTGTACTTTAGTTGAGCTTAGCGAGGGAGATGCCTCAGCGTGAGTTTGCAATCGGGAAATCCCGGGTTTGATTCCTGGAGACCGCCCACGTAGATTTTTCTGTGCTTTTTCATGTTAGCAAGGCGAAGTTGGTGTGCTGTCTTGTACCATAGATCTAGGATATTCCGCTCACGGGGCTTTTCCGCCCGAAATAAGTAATCTTTATTTCCATTTCAATTGTTCTTTCACACTAGCCGTGTGTAGGACGCACTATGAAAGGATAGAGCTAGACTGAAAAATTCAATGCCATAGCCGGGATTTGAACCACGGATCTTCTGGTTGGTGTCCAGCCGCTCTAACCCCTGAGCCACTATGGCCAACGTGCCGACATTACATTAAATTCTCCACCTGACTCGTGGACTCTGAACGCAACCAGAAGTTCCGTAGTTCAAATCCCGGCTATGGCATTGAATTTTTCAGTCTGGCTCTACCCCTTCACAATGACAAATTATTACCTATTTCCATACTTATTACTACACTGAGTTGTTGGTTACCTTTGGGCCCAATAGACTCAAACTCTCAGGTTCTCGAGCTAATGGGTTCCTATTGGCAACTTATCTAAAATAACTTCATCTTCATTTTTGTCATATTTACTTATCTTCCTCAGCCATTTGGCTCTTACTTTGCCCAAAAAGTTCCCAATTTCAATTGAACTTTTCCTAGTTTTTACACTGATTAACTTCATTGCTTGAATTTCTTTTGGTATCCTTGCCCATTCTTTTTTACCTATCTTCTCCCTAAACAACCTAGTTTCTTCACATTCTAAAAGCAATTGCCATTCTTTATCCCTTTGGTGACACAATGATCCCTCCCTCTTCCCACCACTCCTGTTCTGTCCCATGCAAAGCCTTGCTTCTTTATCACAAATATCAATGTATTTTCCCTGTTTCACATCACTTTCATCTCTCTATAAATTTACAGTGAGCTTTTCAAATTGAAGCTTCCTAACATTTCTTGCCTTTCAATATCTCCCGTTCTTTCCAAAATCCACTTTGCAATAATTCCTGGTTTTCCCACACCCTACCCTATTTTTAAAATAATTTTCTTTATCTTATTTAGCCATGAATCTTTCTGACTGTCTTTCCTGTACTATCAAGCATTGACGCAGAATATTCTGCTCATCTAAATTCCTAATTCTCGCCCAATATTTTAACACCCTTTCCACCACTATCCCTCTAGTTCTGCTTGCACCACTCCATTTGGTGAAGCTCGTGGTAAGCCCAAACCTTTTTTGCAACAGTTTCTATGTATCACTTTCATATTTGCATCCTCTTCCTCCAAACCCCATAGAGCTTTTTGCTTCTACTACGGCTGTGTAAATTCTCTCCAGCTTTTTTATTTGCATTCCTGGTAATTTATCTATGCATGCTTTAATAGCTTTTAATGCAATTTTACCTTTTGTCATTAGCATTCTCTTATGCTCTTTCCAACCCCCCTTACTGCTTAATCGTACTCCTAGATAATTAAATGTATTGACCACTTCAATTTCTCTTCCTTGCCAGTACCATTTCCCCTCTTTTCTTAACTTCTTGCCTTACTTAAATACAATAATTTTTGTTTTGTTTCCATTAATTCTAAGGCTCCATTCCTTAAACAATTTATCTATTGCTCCAATTGCTTTATCTATTCCCAATTTGGAAATAGCTCCGGCTACTAATTCATCTACAAATAGCAACCCAGGTATCGCCCGAAATAAACAAATTAGTTTACTGCCCAACAATCATGGGCAGCAACGATTTCCCTGCCCGTTCATTGTCAAGCTTGGTGTTCGTGCTACGTATGTATGAATTTAGTTGATGTTATAGGCTGCTGTTTTAATAGTATTAACAGAAGAAGATTACAAGGTATGTAACTTATGTTGCCTTATTTGCCTTGAATAAGAAATATCGTTTGTAACTCAGGGTCTAGTACCAGCCGCTAGAGAAATTTTTGATTGAAAACTAGAGTTAACAGACTTCAACTTGGGGGGTAAGGAAAAACCTCCAACGTTAAGTCATATCGGACGATGACTGAAATGATGTTCAAATGAGTACAGGGTATATAGAGCTTAGAGTTACCAGACATTGGTCTTTCAGGATAAGAGAAAACTTCCAACGTTAAGTCATATGGGACGATGAATGAAATGATGTTCAAATGAGTACAGGGTACATAGAGCTTAGAGTTACCAGACATTCATCTTTCAGGATAAGGAAAACCTCCAACGTTAAGTCATATCGGACGATGAATGAAATGATGTTCAAATGAGTACAGGGTACATAGAGCTTAGGGTTATCAGACATTCATCTTTCAGGATAAGAGAAAACCTCCAACGTTAAGTCATATCGGACGATGAATGAAATGATGTTCAAATGAGTACAGGGTACATAGAGCTTAGAGTTACCAGACATTCGTCTTTCAGGATAAGGAAAACCTCCAACGTTAAGTCATATCGGACGATGAATGAAATGATGTTTAAATGAGTACATGGTACATAGAGCTTAGAGTTACCAGACATTCGTCTTTCAGGATAAGGAAAACCTCCAACGTTAAGTCATATCGGACGATGAATGAAATGATGTTCAAATGAGTACAGGGTACATAGAGCTTAGGGTTATCAGACATTCATCTTTCAGGATAAGAGAAAACCTCCAACGTTAAGTCATATCGGACGATGAATGAAATGATGTTCAAATGAGTAAAGGGTACATAGAGCTTAGAGTTACCGGACATTCATCTTTCAGGATAAGAGAAAACCTCCAACGTTAAGCCATATCGAACGATGAATGAAATGATGTTCAAATGAGTACAGGGTACATAGGGCTTAGAGTTACCAGACATTGGTCTTTCAGGATAAGAGAAAACATCCAACGTTAAGTCAAATCGGACGATGAATGAAATGATGTTCAAATGAGTACATGGTACATAGAGCTTAGAGTTACCAGACATTCATCTTTCAGGATGAGAGAAAACCTCCAACGTTAAGCCATATCGAACGATGAATGAAATGATGTTCAAATGAGTACAGGGTACATAGGGCTTAGAGTTACCAGACATTGGTCTTTCAGGATAAGAGAAAACATCCAACGTTAAGTCATATCGGACGATGAATGAAATGATGTTCAAATGAGTACATGGTACATAGAGCTTAGAGTTACCAGACATTCATCTTTCAGGATAAGAGAAAACCTCTAACGTTAACTCATATCGGACGATGAATGAAATGATGTTCACATGAGTACAGAGTACATAGGACTTAGAGTTACCACACATTCATGTTTTAAGATACGGGAAAACCATGAGGAAGCCTTACACGGATGTCACCCTGTCTGAAATTCGAATTCGGGAGCTGCAGAATGTGAGGCAGACCTACTACCACCTATGCTACAGGGGCGGGCACTTCACACGTGAATGTCTGTATGTGAACAGGATAACTTACAACTAAATCTCGGTTAAATAGCAAACTTCGTATGAACATCTTTTTATAGCTTACCCATAACAGAAAAGTCATTCAGAATAAGGAAATGTTCAGAGACCTTTTTTACTTAATATAAGCATTATAAAAATTGAAGTAAAATAAGAGTAGTCACCGTAGGAACGCAGTAGAGAAAGTAAACGTTCTTGTAAATAATCTAGCGATTCTACGTTGTTTCAACAACAGAGAAGCTGCGATTGAATCAATAAAATTATTCATAATCGATCATTGCCGTGCAATCGGATAAAGGTTTTGTTACGCTTCTATAAAAATTATCATAATAACGTTAAGCTACCGGAGATTTAACGAGAAACGAACCCGGGGCTCCGACACGACATGGCTCTTACCCTCTCATTTGCTCTTGGAAGACCCAATAATTACATTCAATAAAGGTAATGGAGTGGTTGTTTGCTTAGCATCTTCTTCCCACGGCCCACAGGTTGGCGCATGCCTCGCGGAACTGAATTCTCCCACCCCCTCGTAGTCTTCGTCGTCTTCTTCGCATTAGAAAGTCAAATCGAGGAGGCAGCTATTTGCGCCGTCTGAAGGACGGACCACTGGTTCGAAACCCGCGTCACACTCCCAAGGCTGCGTAAACGTTCCCAGCTTTACTTCAGCCAAATATTCGACACAAAGCTTTCGGGAAATACAGCCTCTCCATGTCTTACACATCTGCAATAATACGAGAGCTATTTAATAAACAATGATCGTGACAACGTACCTTTACACATCCTCATAATTTTGATGGCCCTTCTCAAAATAGTCTTCCCTGACCGCGATGTACTTGTCCCAGCGTTTCTGCCAGTCTTCAAAGACATGCTGGAAATCATCTTTTAAGAGATCCTTCAAAATCGCCTCCGCAGCCTTCACCACTGCTTCTGATGATAGATAATGTCTCCCACGAAGGCGTTTCTTCAAGTTAGGGAATAGAAAAAAGTCACATGGGGCTAAATCCGGACTATAGGGAGGGTGAGAGATGCACTTCACGTTGATTTTTGCAAGATATTCAGCAACAACATTGGCAATATGCGGCCGCACATCCAGCCTGCTTCACGCAAATGTGGTCTTTTGCGTCTGATATGGACTTGCAATGTTTTCAGGACATCCCTGTAGTATTGTCCAGTTATTGATGTGTGTGCAGGTACAACATACTGATAAACCATTCCATGAATATTGTTGCGTGTATAGGCTGAGCAAGAGTTGAAAATTTCTGCAATCATTATTCTGTAATATTTATTTTCGATGCCTTGAGCCTGGACACAGCTGTAAAAGTTGTATGATTAAGCGTAAATTCTGCTGACTAGCAAAACATGTACTTTGGACTGGTGAATCATACATTCTGGTGGCTTAGGGAAATAATTCACAGGTGGCCTGTAACAGGCCTCAACTTGTTCTCCATGTTTTAAACAATGAATCACACATCCTGCTGATCAAGGGAAATAACGCTTAGTTGGTCAGTAACAGGTTTAAACATGTTCTCAATTATGTAAACAATGATTGCACAATATGGTGCAAATTAATAGTTAGCGTGGGAATCGCTGAGTTGACTTTTTGGTAGGACCCCCATTTAAGCTTGGTTGAGTTAGCCCCCGGGAGGAGAGACTTCACAGAGATTTGAGAGGGGACTTGCTGATGGTCTCTGTAAGAATCAACAAGAGTTTATTTCAAAGTGCTACCACGAGTAGATCGCCAGCAGGACGTACCAATCGTATACCTTTTGACAGTCACAAGACTCAAGCCATATAAACATCACATCTCTAAAGGTAAAGTTGCATTATGTTATTATGTATTTAAATGTTACCAAAGTGCCCCTGATCTCTTCCAGATCCAGGGAGTGCCCTGTAGAAATACTAGGCATCTTTGAAATATAGTTATTCAGTTCAGTTTGACTTAGATGTTTCGCTCTACCCTTTCAGTAGCTACACCCCCAGTTGCAGATAAGGTTTGTAAGTCTTTCACCCCCCCCTTACAATCCTGGCCCACAACAATATCAAAGAATGAGATGAACGCGCACAAACACGTCTCATGTGTAATGTTTCTGTCACCAACGTGTGGGTGGCACACAATGAAATGTTCAGTATTTCAGAAAGTGATCTTAAGGTAATTCGTCGATCCTCTCTCACAATGGCAGCAGCAGTATTGATGTTTTCTACCGTAAGAGCAGTAACTGGAGCACCGGTTCCACCTTCCTTTGAAATTGATTGTCTCCCCTCTTTAAACATTTTAAACCACCTTCGAGCTGTGCTGTAGGGAAGAACAGACTCTCCATAGGCCTCCTGTAACATTGTATAGGCCTCAACCGAAGATTTGTTGAGACGAAAGCAGAATTTCAAAGCCGCATATTGTTCCTCGGGTGTTATCTCCATTGCAGCCGTAGGCGATACTGAACATGTCTGAACTTGCCTGGTTCTCACAGGCGGGAACCAAGAGTACCAACAATGAAACTACTACGGCGAGGTTTTTTTCACATTAAGCTAACAGAATATAATAAGATTGAATTTTAGTGCGAAAAATTGTGACCGTAAAAAAACTATGATCATTCTTTATTGAACAGCCCTCGTATTAATAGGATAATTGAGAACAACCAAAACTCAAATAGTTTTACACTTATTTTACAAAAAATCCTCAGCCCGCCTCGGTAGCGTAGATGATAGCGGGTCTGCCTCATGCTCAAGAGGTCCCGAGTTCGAATCTCCGTGAGGGTGAGTTACCTGGATACCATTTTTGCGGGGTTTCCCTTATGCTGAAAGACGCATGTCGTGTAACTTAATGCTCTGTGAACTCTGGGCTCATTTGAGCCTCATTTCACCCATTCCATTCACCGTCCGATATGACGTAACGTTGGAGGACGTAAATTACAACAATAAAATCTAAAACGTAATACAAACACATGACTTAAGTGGATCACAATGTTAAGCTATAGATTATGAGTAGGTATATAAATTCACATATTTGTTATTATTATTATTATTATTATTATTATTATTATTATTATTATTATTATTATTATTATTATTATTATTATTATTATTATTATTATTATTATTATTATTATTATTATTATTATTATTATTATTATTATTATTATTATTATTATTATTATTATTATTATTATTATTATTATTATTATTATTATTATTATTATTATTATTATTATTATTATTATTATTATTATTATTATTATTATTATTATTATTATTATTATTATATTTATTATTATTATTATTATTATTATTATATTTATTATTATTATTATTATTATTATTATTATTATTATTATTATTATTATTATTATTATTATTATTATTATTATTATTATTATTATTATTATTATTATTATTATTATTATTATTATTATTATTATTATTATTATTATTATACCGGTGTCTTCTTCAAGCCTCTTATATTTTAATTAATTATTGCTAAAACTTATGCTGCACTTATGAAATGAAGTGGTATTAGAAGAAACAGAAGTTCAACAATTACTTAAAAGATGGTGTTTCATCATTGTACAACAATAACATAATACAACGCAGCAATGTGCACAAATTATTTTCTGGTATGCGGAGATAAAATGAATAATTGCAGTTTAAAGAATCAATTGATGTAAATAGATAAATAGATATAACTGATATACATATGACTACTGTAAACGTGAGATAAGGGTTTGGTAACTCAATTTCTACACGATGTTCATTTTTATCTGTAACGTTAACGCGCAGAATTTGTCATCAATAGCATCGCTGATATTGTGACTATGTGACTATTGTGACTTTGTGGGTTCGTAGAATTAAAAGTCCAATTTGCCGAAATTCTAATATTTTTTATTTCCGTATAAATAAACTCACAGCAGCAGTATTACATCACATATACAATCTACCAAGGTCGATGACCTCAACAGCGTTCTGACTACATCAGCTCTCGTTACATCAACAACACTTTACAGCTGCATACTCTCCTGTTTACGGCTCTGCTCTGTTTTCCACTCCTCTAGCGTGCACTGTCTCTTAGATAATTTCTAGAATGTTCTAAAACAAACCAGAAACCGAATGATCTCTATCAATCAAGAAGTTACTAGAAATTTCCATTTACCTCACTTTTCTGTGTCGGTAAGTCTTTTATCTCCGGCGCTATGTTTATCTGCTTATGCAAGCTCTTTATCTCCGTGACATACTATCGATCTTTTATCTATTTGCGCCGAACGTTTTATTCCCGTCGCCGTGACAATATACTGTTCCCCTAGCGGCTTGCGATCGTATTAGATGTTCTGACAGCAGCTTTGAGACCTCCCTCTACCAGCAGGTAAATATACTATTTGAGAGGTGGGTCTGCCCGCGTAATATAAAGGTGCGAAACTTCGCCTGGTGTGCAGATCTTCACCCATACGTGGAGGACCAAATTAGGCGCCGGGCGACAAAATTCTACGCTCAAACTTCAGCTCACAGAAGCGCCCTGTTTCGGTCTCTAGGTGATTACGACGCTACGAGACGCCGCTTAAGGCTTTGCCGGGTGCCCCGTATGGCATGCGGGCACCCGAGGTAACAAAGGAGTTAATTCAAACAGCAGCATAAGCTGAATTTCAAAAATCTCCAAATGAGCTGTTTGGCTGCAAAATTTACCCCAATTTAATAAAACAAAACGCCAGGGTGTAAACAAAAAAGCGGTTTGGCATCCTAAACAAAATAAAGAGGAGCAAAAGGCTACCTCAAAAATTTCCTCAATAAAATAATCCCACCTCATCCTGTAACCATCAAAATTATCAACCTGAGGTCAGACCCAAAACCTGGGTGGGTACGCAACAAAAACATTCTGGCTGTTAACAGCCTGTCAGTATCGACTTGGACTTGGTGCGTAGATGCGATAACTGTTTATAAAAAACCTATATACTACAATATAATGCACTGCAAAGCTAATTATGCAGCCATGAAAGTATACCATGAAGAGTATATGAAATGATAAGTTAATGAACACTTATTTCACAATGCAGATATATTTTTCTGTTATAGTAGACATATATGCATATTGTAAATCTGTCACATAAAATAGAAATATTTCAATTTGATTTCAATTTTTTTCTATCACTCACAGTTTCCTCACAATGTAACTTCATTACAAACCAGAAAATTAGCAGAACATGTTCTAGGAATGATAAATAAACTAGTGTTACAATATGTACAAAGCTTTTATCCAAGTCTAAACAAGAGAATATCTCTAGTACATAGTCTTATGTGTCCATTTTCGTATATTTCCTTTCTCTCTTCCCCTTACACACTGTCTGTATTGCGAGAAGGTATGCTTGAGGTCTTTCTGTCATAACATTATTTATTGCTTCTAGATTGGGACCAGTCACTTTATAGCGTCCAGTGTCTCTCTTTTTGCGAGTAACTGATCCTGTATCTTGGAAATGTTTGATGTACCTATTGGTTTTAAAAGATATAAGGATACCAACATTAATAGACATTTTAATTAAGTGTGAGAGTGACAAAAAGTTTATATTACGTAAGACGTTTATGTTACAAACAAAAGAATGTCAATTTGACGTTACCTGGACACTTTTGACAACGTTACGCTCCGAGATACTTGTCTGAATGCCGGATAGCTTTGCATAAACTCCTCTATGCAGCGGTTTAAATTATATTTATATGTCGCACCAATTTTAATGCCGGTACAAAGTAGCATTCAACCATGAAGACGCGGTGCTCTGTGTTCATATCCAGGGGAAGCTAGTTGTATTAGTTATCATGGAAACCACACTCCGAGCGCTGTAATTCGCTTACTGTTCCGCAAAATTACCGCTTCTTCTCCGCTTTGATTTCAAGATAGACTCACCAGTCAACTATAACGTCATTCTTTATCAATCGGAGGGTGGAAAATAACGAATAAAATGAACACCGTGTATTGGTCCGGCATCCCAACATTATTGTATATGAGATTTTTTTTTTTTTTTTTTTTTTTTTTGTAATTTACATCCTCCAACGTTCAGTCATATCGGACGATGAATGGAATGGCTGATATGATGCTCAAATTGGCCCAGGGTCCGTAGAGCTCAGAGTTACCCGACATTCGTCTTTCAGGATAAGGGAAAACACCGGAAAAACATTATCCAGGTAACTCACCCTGGCCGAGATTCATCCTCGGGACCTGCTGAACGTGAGGCAGACACGCTACCATCTACGCTACTGAGGCGGGCTTATATATATGAGATACGTGATCTTCAACCTCATTTAATAGTTTAACAAGATACAGCCAGCTTTGGGAACAGGATGTTGGGAATTCCTTATAGAAAACTTCCCGAATCACTGGACTGGGCGTGATGGACCAATTTGGTGGGCAGCACAAAGTTCACTAGACGATCAGTCCACTAGAGATCCGCTGAAGTCGTTTATGCCACTCCAGTACAACTTTGTGTGCGTTCCTGTGGAAATCGACATTCCGTTTTGTCATTGTTGCAGGTGTTTAAATTTCTATTTCTTATAGCACCACTCTCACTTCCTAATTCCTCATATTTTCTTAGTAATGACTAATTAATAATATGGGGTTAAGTGGAGCTGTAATTTGTACAAAAAGTTGTTTGTGATACATAATGTTTTGGGTCGGTGCCGCACACTCCACTTCCGTGACAGGAGGTGAGAGGAACTAGAAGACGTTCCTGACAGCCGAAGATCAGCTGGAGTCCGAGTGAAGGGAGGGAGGACGGACCGGACCGGCCGGCCGGCGGCGTTTTTGCTGGAATGTAACAAGGTTACCCGCGGTGTTTTTCGGACACTTTCACGAGGATATGTGCGCGCCGAGGGCGTGGGAAAGCGTGCAAATGTTAAGGTCGCAAAAGGGCGCGACTGTTGTATAGCGAGTATCGTAAACACGGCATTCATACGGCGCTATGATACTCACTTTTACTTTCTCTACCACCTTCCTGCAGCAGGTAGAGGAAGTGCATCATTCCAATCATTTCACTGGTGATACAGTTTTGGTGGTTCCTGAAGTAGGAATATTGTGCATCCTATAAAACTATTAAAACACTTTATTTGGCCTTCAGAGATGAATTTCCAGAAATACATTCGTTACAGAAGTATAAATGGAACTGAATAGATAACTTATACGTCCATAAGAGGTTTCTGCATGAAACGGCTTTCTTTTAAGGGGAGTCAGAACGACATTCTGGGGTGAAATTTCAGACCTATTGTCAAAATAATATTCTCTGATGTCTGTAGAAGCAAATAACGATATTAATTTTCCTGTCGCATAGTTTTAAAAGCCCTAAATAGACTCATTTTTAAAAGGCTGCACAGAATACCATGCCCCCTATTAGGAAATAAAGTCCTTGTTTTGTCTATTAATATTAATCTGTACATCTAATGTTAATTTATGTTTTGAATTACTATTGCTGTTTTCAAGATGGGAAGAAGCAATAATGTTGGTGTAAGAAATCGTCATGGGAACCAGTATAAACAGTTTAAGTAATCCTGATTACATAATAAAAGAGTTAGAACTTCTAAAATGAAAAAAGTGTAGTAACACATGACAATATATCGACTTCGTCAAAACTAACCTCAAACATTGGCGATGAATGTGAAGTGAAAATTAGTTCTTCAAGGAAAGAATTGGTTTCTTCATTGTGTAATGACAGTGATAACAATTTAACTAAAGTAAATAATTATATTAGATCAACAAGTTTTCAGTTAGTGGATATAGAAACTTTGTAAAGTATAAATTTCGTAAAAATGAAAATTGTTGTCATATCAAAGGACACCAAGAAACGAAATGGATTATTAGTTACATTATCACTCAGTTGTCAAAAGTGTAATAAAGAATATACATTTGAAACATCCAGAACAATTGAAAGTGGTACAGAAGTAAATGTAAGGTTTGGTTATGTCTTGAGAAACATTGACAAGGGAATTGAGGCAAGTAAGACATTGGC
This sequence comes from Mantis religiosa, assembly GCA_030765055.1. Taxonomy (NCBI): domain Eukaryota; kingdom Metazoa; phylum Arthropoda; class Insecta; order Mantodea; family Mantidae; genus Mantis; species Mantis religiosa. The sequence continues at coordinate 223,934,094 of CM060951.1, read as the reverse complement.
TGCTGTTCTCAATTTACCAGCCTCCCCCCCCCTCCCGGCGCCAAATTTAACAAATTAATTAATAATAACATAGAGCAAGTGACCATGGAGTCTAGGAAGAAGAGAAGGAGTTAAAAACGAAAGAGGAAGGATGCTGATGATGAAAAAGATGAAGAATATGGATCTGGGGAAATTCTGAACTGTAGTTCCAACATAGCAAAACTTTAATGGGTGCGTTCATCTCTAAAACTACTGCAGCTACAAGTCTACACTTTTATGGAATTAAAGAAATTCTTAAACTGTTTTTTAAAGGTACTTGTAGAAAGATATATGAAAATTTGAATTAAAAAAAGCTTGAATATTATTAGAAGTAAATTCAAGACATTTATTTAAAAATCACATAACCTTTATTAAAACTCCAAAATAAAATCTATTATGATTAATGAATTGTTAAAGTGGTGTACAACAACAAGTAAAAGATTCAAATTGACGCGTTCAGTTGTTCCTGAGCTAAGGGCACCAGAAAACTCACATTTTAACACTGGCGAGAGAGGCTGTTTCGCCTCACCTTAAAATCAATACTGTTCCTATAACACCACGAGAAACAAAGGAATAGCGACAGCACAGTACGTCGGACAGCTGATGACCCCTTCAAAAAGATCGGAAATAAAGTGTGAGTTTTAAACGTTTTACAATTTTTGTGAACAATGTTTTGTTATGCAAAAATAAAGGAATCCGAAACATACTGGATTTTACAAGCTACTATCAGAAAATTCAAGATATGCATATCACATATTCCGCACGTAAGCCATTACAGACCCTTTATAACTACAGCTAGTGACTGTCAGAATTTTTCGGACAAGTATAACTGTTATACGTGGGCTGTCCAATAAAGAATGATTATACTATTTTTACAGTCGTTATTTTTCGAAATAAAATTCAATCTTATTGTATTCTTTAGCTTAATGTGAAACAAACATAGTTTCATTGTTGGTACTCCTGGTTCCTGCCTGTGAGAACCAGGCAAGTTCAGACATGTTCAGTATCGCCTACGGCTGCAATGGAGATAACACCCGAGGAACAATATGCGGCTTTGAAATTCTGCTTTCGTCTCAACAAATCTTCAGTTGAGGCCTATACGATGTTACAGGAGCCCTATGGAGAGTCTGTTCTTCCCTACAGCACAGCTCGAAGGTGGTTTAAAATGTTTAAAGAGGGGAGACAATCAATTTCAAACGAAGGTGGACCCGGTGCTCCAGTTACTGCTCTTACGGAAGAAAACATCAACACTGCTGCTGCCATTGTGACAGAGGATCGACGAATTACCTTAAGATCACTTTCTGAAATAATGAAAATTTCATTGGGTGCCACCCACACGTTGGTAACAGAAACATTACACATGAGACGTGTTTGTGCGTGATGGGTTCCAAGACTGTTGATTCCCAAACAAAAGGACATTCACATGCAGTTAAAGTTGATGTTAGGGAAAGATCCGGAGTTTCTTACAAACGTAATCACTGCTGATGAAACTTGGCTACATCATTTTGATCCTGAGAGCAAACAGCAAAGCTCAGTGTGGAAATCTCCTTCATCACCAACCCCCAAAAAAGCAAAAGTGGTTGCCTCTGCTGGGAAAGTTATGGTCATCTCATTCTTTGACATTCTTGGAATGGTTTATCAGCATGTTGTACCTGCACACACATCAGTAACTGGATAATACTACAGGGATGTCCTGGAAACATTGCAAGTTCATAACAGGCGCAAAAGACCACATTTCCGTCAAGCAGGCTGGATGTGCGGCCGCATATTGCCAATGTTGTTGCTGAATATCTTGCAAAAATCAACATGAAGTGCATCCCTCACCCTCCCTATAGTCCGGATTTATCCCCATGTGACTTTTTTCTATTCCCCAACTTGAAGAAACGCCTTCGTGGGAGACATTATCCATCATCAGAAGCAGTGGTAAAGGCTGTGGAGGCGATTTTGAAGTATCTCTCAAAAAATGGTTTCCAGCATGTCTTTGAAGACTGGCAGAAACGCTGGGACAAGTGTATCACATTCAGGGGAGACTATTTTGTTAAGGATTGTGATCATTCTTTATTGAACAACCCTCGTAATATGCTGGGAAATGCCGACATTGACTATAAGTTTGACATTTGCTAAAGTGTGTGAACTTGAAGGAGCCATTGAGAGCATGCGGTAGGTATATTTGGGTAAGTGAGTTGGTATTCAGAGTATGAGAAACACAACCCACCACTATCACTCTTCTCGGAATGCCACAATGGATTGGCTGACATCTTGGTGCAAGAATTGTGGCAAGCGAAGTCTTCTGCAACGCCTCGCAAAAGGCGAGCCGCGTCAGAGATTTATCAAGTGCCCTTTTCCTGGGAAACATTAATTGTAGATGTTTCCCGTTAGACGGCGGTACTCAAATCTGATAGCAAACCAGGCAGGTACATAAAGTACAGTGTTCAGTCACCGGGAATTAAATCTCTCAGCGTCGTTAGTAGAGAAAGCTTGTCCTAATACCGCCTTGAACGGTTTTCAGCCTACCTTGTAGCTGTTTCAGAATTCTCTCTTTGCTGTACTGTATATGCAGTGCCGTATGCCGAGCTCTGGGACCGTACGGAATCAGGGAATTGTTTAGTGTCCAAAGTTATGCAGTTCTAAAGATCAAGAGTGATTCCACAATATATTCTTCCTCACTTTAGAGCTAACGAAATTACAGTTTTCGTGTAATACTAACCAATTTTGATAAATACACTTTCACCATTTAAGAAATGAATTAGTTCTGACATGGGGGCTATAAAAGTACTGCCATTAAAAAGAAAAAAGAAACCTGCTTAGCAAGAAAGCATTCATTTTAAGTTTAAACTATGACAGAGTAAAAATACGAAAAAAAATTACTCGTTAATCCATCAGATATAAATATTTGCAGCACTCCGCAACCTGCCCCTACAGTGTGGTGGTAGCGTGTCTGCCTCAAGTTCAAGAGCTCCTGAGTACGAATCTCAGCCAGGGCGAGTTATCCAGATAAGGTTTCTTCTTTATTTTTGACTCGGGTGCTGGAAGATGAATGTCTGGCAACTCTAAGCTCTATGTATCCTGTACTCATTTGAACATCATTTCATTCATCGTCCGATATGACTTAACGTTGGAGGTTTTCCCTTATCCTTAAAGATGAATGTCTGGCAACTCTAAGCTCTATGTATCCTGTACTCATTTGTACATCATTTCATTCATCGTCCGATATGACTTAACGTTAGAGGTTTTCCCTTATCCTTAAAGATGAATGTCTGGCAACTCTAAGCTCTATGTATCCTGTACTCATTTGTACATCATTTCATTCATCGTCCGATACGACTTAACGTTGGAGGTTTTCCCTTATCCCGAAAGATGAATGCCTGGTAACTCTAAGCTCTATGTACCCTGTACTCAATTGAACATCATTTCATTCATCGTCCGATATGACAACGTTGGAGGTTTTCCCTTATACTTAAAGATGAATGTCTGGCAACTCTAAGCTCTATGTATCCTGTACTCATTTGTACATCATTTCATTCATCGTCCGATATGATTTAACGTTGGAGGTTTTCTCTTATCCTGAAAGATGAATGTCTGGTAACTCTAAGCTCCATGTAACCTGTACTCATTTGAACATCATTTCATTCATCGTCCGATATGATTTAACGTTGGAGGTTTTCCCTTATCTTGAAAGATAAATGTCTGGTAACTCTAAGCTCTATGTAACCTGTACTCATTTCAACATCATTTCATTCATCGTCCGATATGACTTAACGTTGGAGGTTTTCTCTTATCCTGAAACATGAATGTCTGGTAACTCTAAGCTCTATGTATCCTGTACTCATTTGAACATCATTTCATTCATCGTCTGATATGACTTAACGTTGGAGGTTTTCTCTTATCCTGAAACATGAATGTCTGGTAACCCTAAGTTCTATGTACCCTGTACTCATTTGAACATCATTTCATTCATCGTCCGATATGACTTAACGTTGGAGGTTTTCTCTTATCCTGAAAGATGAATGTCTGGTAACTCTAAGCTCTATGTATTCTGTACTCATTTGTACATCATTTCATTCATCGTCCGATATGACTTAACGTTGGAGGTTTTCTCTTATCCTGAAAGATGAATGTCTGGTAACTCTAAGCTCTATGTACCCTGTGCTCATTTGAACATCATTTCATTCATCGTCCGATATGACTTAACGTTGGAGGTTTTCTCTTATCCTGAAAGATGAATGTCTGGTAACTCTAAGCTCTATGTACCCTGTACTCATTTAAACATTATTTCATTCATCGTCCGATATGACTTTACGTTGGGGGTTTTCTCTTATCCTGAAAGATGAATGTCTGGTAACACTAAGCTCTATGTACCCTGTACTCATTTGAACATCATTTCATTCATTGTCCGATATGACTTAACGTTGGTGGTTTTCCCTTATCCTGAAAGATGAATGTCTGATAACTCTAAGCTCTATGTACCCTGTACTCATTTAAACATCATTTCATTCATCGTCCGATATGACTTAACGTTGGAGGTTATCTCTTATCCTAAAAGATGAATGTCTGATAACTCTAAGCTCTATGTACCCTGTACTCATTTAAACATCATTTCATTCATCGTCCGATATGACTTAACGTTGGAGGTTTTCTCTTATCCTAAAAGATGAATGTCTGGCAACGCTAAACTCTATGTACCCTGTACTCATTTGAACATCATTTCATTCATCGTCCGATATGACTTAACGTTGGTGGTTTTCCCTTATCCTGAAAGATGAATGTCTGATAACTCTAAGCTCTATGTACCCTGTACTCATTTAAACATCATTTCATTCATCGTCCGATATGACTTAACGTTGGAGGTTTTCTCTTATCCTAAAAGATGAATGTCTGATAACTCTAAGCTCTATGTACCCTGTACTCATTTAAACATCATTTCATTCATCGTCCGATATGACTTAACGTTGGAGGTTTTCTCTTATCCTAAAAGATGAATGTCTGGTAACTCTAAGCTCTATGTACCCTGTACTCATTTGAACATCATTTCATTCATTGTCCGATATGACTTAACGTTGGTGGTTTTCCCTTATCCTAAAAGATGAATGTCTGATAACTCTAAGCTCTATGTACCCTGTACTCATTTAAACATCATTTCATTCATCGTCCGATATGACTTAACGTTGGAGGTTTTCTCTTATCCTAAAAGATGAATGTCTGGTAACTCTAAGCTCTATGTACCCTGTACTCATTTAAACATCATTTCATTCATCGTCCGATATGACTTAACGTTGGAGGTTTTCTCTTATCCTAAAAGATGAATGTCTGGTAACTCTAAACTCTATGTACCCTGTACTCATTTAAACATCATTGCCTTCATCGTCCGATATGACTTAACGTTGGAGGTTTTCTCTTATCCTAAAAGATGAATGTCTGGTAACTCTAAGCTCTATGTACCCTGTACTCATTTGAACATCATTTCATTCATTGTCCGATATGACTTAACGTTGGTGGTTTTCCCTTATCCTAAAAGATGAATGTCTGATAACTCTAAGCTCTATGTACCCTGTACTGATTTAAACATCATTTCATTCATTGTCCGATATGACTTAACGTTGGAGGTTTTCTCTTATCCTAAAAGATGAATGTCTGATAACTCTAAGCTCTATGTACCCTGTACTCATTTAAACATCATTTCATTCATCGTCCGATATGACTTAACTTTGGAGGTTTTCTCTTATCCTAAAAGATGAATGTCTGGTAACTCTAAGCTCTATGTACCCTGTACTCATTTAAGCATCATTTCATTCATCGTCCGATATGACTTAACGTTGGAGGTTTTCTCTTATCCTGAAAGATGAATGTCTGGAAACTCTAAGCTCTATGTACCCTGTACTCATTTAAACATCATTTCATTCATCGTCCGATATGACTTAACGTTGGAGGTTTTCTCTTATCCTAAAAGATGAATGTCTGGTAACTCTAAGCTCTATGTACCCTGTACTCATTTGAACATCATTTCATTCATTGTCCGATATGACTTAACGTTGGAGGTTTTCCCTTATCCTGAAAGATGAATGTCTCATAACTCTAAGCTCTATGTACCCTGTACTCATTTGAACATCATTTCATTCATCGTCCGATATGACTTAACGTTGGAGGTTTTCCCTTATTCTGAAAGATGAATGTCTGGTAACTCTAAGCTCTATGTACCCTGTACTCATTTGAACATCATTTCATTCATCGTCCGATATGACTTAACGTTGGAGGTTTTCCCTTATCCTGAAAGATGAATGTCTGGTAACTCTAAGCCCTATGTACCCTGCACTCATTACAACACAATTTCATTCATCGTCCGATATGACTTAACGTTGGAGGATTTCCCTTATCCTGAAAGATGAATGTCTGATAACTCTAAGCTCTATGTACCCTGTACTCATTTGAACATCATTTCATTCATCGTCCGATATGACTTAACGTTGGTGGTTTTCCCTTATCCTAAAATATGAATGTCTGATAACTCTAAGCTCTATGTACCCTGTACTCGTTTGAACAGTGTTTTATTCACCGTGCTACAGTCCACAGAAACACAGATCCAGAGTCCTCCACGACCCTATTCATAGTCAGTCTTGCTACTTCCTGTGGACTAACGGGGACTACCGATTTCCTTATTCAGAAACCGAAAATTGCAATGACCGGGAGACCAAACACCTTGGTCCGGTTCAAAATGTTGGTCCACCTCAGAGGGGTAGATTAAAGGCAGAGCATATATGCAAACTGGACGACTATGAAGTGATAACACTGGCTAGATGGTTTACAGATGAAGCTTGGTTCCATTTTTCCGGTTATGGGAACTCACAGAAATGATGCCATTGGGCCAGGAAAAATCCACACATCCTCCTTGAAGCATATATGCACGCGCTTCAAATCACAGTTTAGTGCGAATATTCACACAGAGAATAGTGTGCCCATCTTTTTGAAACCAGACTGTTAACACTCCAGAATATCGACTGATTTTCATGGAGTTTGTTGAGCAATTGGACGATGTAGAGCTAAGTCAACGATATTTTCAGCAACTCGCTCGCTCGTGCTGGCTGGTTGTATACAGCCAGAAGGTTTTTGCTGCGTGCCCACTCATTAAGGGTTTTACCGCAGGTAAGATTTAGAATTGAAGTTTGTAGGATGAAGGTGTTGTAGGTCATTTGGTTGGGAGTTAATTTACAGGTTACCGAAGTACCTTCGGGTTGAAGGGGAGGATGCAGTACCTTGCACCCAAATCTTTATTTTTGTTTAATTTTTAGTTGGGGAAAAATTTAGATGCCAAACAGCTTGGAAGAATTATGAGGAGCTCAGCTTTAGCTGCTGATAGGAACCTTTACTCATTCTCATAATTTTGCTGGTCCTTCTCAAAATAGTCTCCCCTGAATGCGATGCACTTGTCCCAGCGTTTCTGCCAGTCTTCAAAGACATGCTGGAAACCATTTTTGAGAGATCCTTCAAAATCGCCTCCGCAGCCTTCATCACTGCTTCTGATGATGGATAATGTCTCCCACGAAGGCGTTTCTTCAAGTTATGGAATAGAAAAAAGTCACATGGGGCTAAATCCGGATTATAGGGAGGGTGAGGGATGCACTTCATGTTGATTTTTACAAGATATTCAGCAACAACATTGGCAATATGCGGCCGTACATCCAGCCTGCTTCACGGAAATGTGGTCTTTTGCGCCTGATGTGGACTTACAATGTTTTCAGGACATCCCTGTAAAATTGTCCAGTTACTGATGTGTGTGCAGGTACAACATGCTGATAAACCATTCCATGAATATCAAAGAATGAGATGACATTAACTTTCCCAGCAGAAGCAAACACTTTTGTTTTTTGGCGGTTGGTGATGAAGGAGATTTCCACACTGAGCTTTGCTGTTTGCTGTCAGGATCAAAATGATGTAGCCAAGTTTCATCAGCAGTGATTACGTTTGAAAGAAAATGCGGATCTTCCTCTAACATTAACTTTAACTGTATGCATACCTGCATGCGAATGTCCTTTTGTTCGGGAATCAACAGTCTTGGAACCCATCGCGCACAAACACGTCTCGTGTGTAATGTTTCTGTCACCAACGTGTGGGTGGCACCCAATGAAATGTTCAGTATTTCAGAAAGTGATCTTAAGCTAATTCGTCGATCCTCTCTCACAATGGCAGCAGCAGTGTTGATGTTTTCTTCTGTAAGACCAGTAACTGGAGCACCGGGTCCACCTTCCTCTGAAATTGATTGTCTCCCCTCTTTAAATATTTTAAAGCACCTTCGAGCTGTGCTGTAGGAAAGAACAGACTCTCCATAGGCCTCCTGCAACATTGATCAGGCGTCAACTGAAGATTTGTTGAGACGAAAGCAAAATTTCAAAGCGGCATATTGTTCCTCGCGTGGTACCTCCATTACAACGGTAGGCGATACTGAACATGTCTAAAGTTGCCTGGTTCTCGCAGGCGGGAACCAGGAGTACCAACAATGAAACAACTGTGGCGTCTTTGTTTCACATTAAGCTAACAGAATATAATAAGATTGAATTTTAGTGCGAAAAATTCTGTCTTTAAAAAGTATGACCATTCTTTATTGAACAGCCCTCGTATATAAAATACTCTGTATATTTCCGCCTTCTCTGACTTGTCTAAACCGAGCCATGCTACACCAGAGACTTCCCCAAACAATTCCTTCATCAGACAGATAATAGATGTTTGCTAAAACTTACTGCGGAAATATGACCAGGTTGGTATTCTTGCGAAATGCGATCATATCTCACACATTAGGCTAAGATAAATACGGATGCCAGAGCGAGAAGCAATTTCCGATTTCTATGGAAACGAGATAAGCCGCAGCTGGTTGTAGAAGAAGGCGGGGCCCGGATATTGCATTCCTCGCGTACCCACACAGCGGGAGACAACCAACATCCACAAAAGAAACGGCCGATTTGACGGATAATCTTGTTACACTGTTTAATTATACTCAGATGTTCCGGGTACATTTGTTAATTCTTACAGTCTGAATCGAGTAATCTAGCGCCTGATATCAAGATCTGCGGTCCGCCGTCACACCTCACGGTGACCTCTTGATGGCCAGTTTCTTAACGCGAGCGCGTCATTTGTTTCCCTATACAGGGGGTTGACTAACATTACCTTCTCTTCTAAATCCCCTAGCAGTACATGATATGCATTTGTTGTGTAGTAATCTTTTGTCTATCTCTTACAGTTTATCAGTTATACAGAACTCATTGAGAAAAAATGTAGAAAAGTAAGCTAAATTTAAGCTAATGGGTTCATACCCCATCTATAGAATTAATCTCTCTTTTCTAATGCCCAATAATTCGACAAAAATCATCTTTTTATTTACATTAATTAGAGGTGTATTAATTTCAAAGACAATTTCTGAGGACATTCACAGAAAATTCAAGATATACATTTGTTATGTAGTAATATTTTGTCTATCTCTTACAGTTTATCAGTTATACAAAAGTCATTCAGAATAAAGAGAACTTCTGAGTACATTCACAGAAAATTCAAGGTATACATTTGTTATGTAGTAATATTTTGTCTATCTCTTACAGTTTATCAGTTATACAAAAGTCATTCAGAATAAAGAGAACTTCTGAGTACATTCACAGAAAATTCAAGGTATACATTTGTTATGTAGTAATATTTTGTCTATCTCTTACAGTTTATCAGTTATACAAAAGTCATTCAGAATAAAGAGAACTTCTGAGTACATTCACAGAAAATTCAAGATATACATTTGTTATGTAGTAATATTTTGTCTATCTCTTACAGTTTATCAGTTATACAAAAGTCATTCAGAATAAAGAGAACTTCTGAGTACATTCACAGAAAATTCAAGGTATACATTTGTTATGTAGTAATATTTTGTCTATCTCTTACAGTTTATCAGTTATACAAAAGTCATTCAGAATAAAGAGAACTTCTGAGTACATTCACAGAAAATTCAAGATATACATTTGTTGTGCAGTAATATTTTGTCTATCTCTTACAGTTTATCAGTTATACAAAAGTCATTCAGAATAAAGAGAACTTCTGAGTACATTCACAGAAAATTCAAGATATACATTTGTTGTGTAGTAATATTTTGTCTCTCTCTTACAGTTTATCAGTTATACAAAAGTCATTCAGAATAAAGAGAACTTCTGAGTACATTCACAGAAAATTCAAGATATACATTTGTTATGTAGTAATATTTTGTCTATCTCTTACAGTTTATCAGTTATACAAAAGTCATTCAGAATAAAGAGAACTTCTGAGTACATTCACAGAAAATTCAAGATATACATTTGTTGTGCAGTAATATTTTGTCTATCTCTTACAGTTTATCAGTTATACAAAAGTCATTCAGAATAAAGAGAACTTCTGAGTACATTCACAGAAAATTCAAGATATACATTTGTTTTGTAGTAATATTTTGTCTATCTCTTACAGTTTATCAGTTATACAAAAGTCATTCAGAATAAAGAGAACTTCTGAGTACATTCACAGAAAATTCAAGATATACATTTGTTGTGTAGTAATATTTTGTCTATCTCTTACAGTTTATCAGTTATACAAAAGTCACTCAGAATAAAGAGAACTTCTGAGTACATTCACAGAAAATTCAAGATATACATTTGTTGTGTAGTAATATTTTGTCTATCTCTTACAGTTTATCAGTTAAACAAAAGTCATTCAGAATAAAGAGAACTTCTGAGTACATTCACAGAAAATTCAAGATATACATTTGTTGTGTAGTCATATTTTGTGTATCTTTTACAATTTACCAATTAAAATGCAATATTCATTTTTCTTTATTTCAAATCCTCGTGACCGGGCAAAGAATGGAAATTTATAGACATCGCCAGGCGACCTACTTTTAAAAGATTTTTCTATCGCTTCAGCGTCCTACAACAAAGTAAATCTATTCTTACAAAAGTAAATTTCAATTAACATTAAAAGGTCGAGTGACAATTATTTGTAGTTGCAGTGTGAGGTACAGTGGACAAGGCGCGTTGTCTTGAGAGACAAAGTTGAAGCGTGACCCCTACAGACGATATCATCAGGATATTTGTCTTTTTGCTGCAACACCTGTCCAGTGATACATCTCCTGCACACTCATTAGATACCGAAAACATCTGAAACCTTTTGTTACAACAATCTTACACTGGCTACTGCAACATGCCATCTTCATATTTCAAAACCGTTACAACACGCCTCCACCCTGGAAACTGAATCCGGGGCGGAAAACCGCGCTTTCCTTTCGATCTCCGCGATCTAAGTAAGGACTTCTGAGCACATTTCAGCTATTATGAAGTTAAATTTGAAAACTAGCGAGCTGGGTGGCTTAGTCGTAGGCGTCTATGGTCTCCGTTTAGGAGGTCGTGGGTTCAAGTGCCGTGGTCGACCTTTTACCGGAATTCCCCGGATCGTTCTCGCTCTCCGCATCCGCCAGGAGGACAGGAGTGGACTGCACAGATTCAATCCATACCTTTTAGGGAATCTGCACTCTGCTGTCCTTTCTTCTCAAGTTCGACCACCAACCAACATCTTATCTCAACCCTCCCTTGCAGAGGTTCCCCATCAGTAAAATAGTTACCAAAGGCCTTAGAGGTGTTATGCGAGGGCTGTTCAATAAAGAATAATCACAATATTTTGTGACAACGTACCTTTACTCAACCTCATAATTTTGATGGCCCTTCTCAAAATGGTCTCCCCTGAATGCGATGCACTTGTTCCAGCGTTTCTGCCAGTCTTCAAAGACATACTGGAAACAATTTTTTGAGAGATCCTTCATAATCGCCTTCGCAGCCTTCACCACTGTTTCTGATGATGGATAATGTCTCCCACGAAGGCGTTTCTTCAAGTTAGGAAATAGAAAAAAGTCACATGGGGCTAAATCCGGACTATAGGGAGGGTGAGGGATGCACTTCACGTTGATTTTTGCAAGATATTCAGCAACAACATTGACAATATGCGGCCGCACATCCAGCCTGCTTCACGGAAATGTGGTCTTTTGCGTCTGATATGGACTTGCAATGTTTTCAGGACATCCCTGTAATATTGTCCAGTTACTGATGTGTGTGCAGGTACAACATGCTGATAAACCATTCCATGAATATCAAAGAATCAGATGACCGTAACTTTCCTAACAGAAGCAACCACTTTTACTTTTTTGGGGGTTGGTGATGAAGGAGATTTCCACACTGAGCTTTGCTGTTTGCTCTCAGGATCAAAATGATGTAGCCAAGTTTCATCAGCAGTGATTACGTTTGAAAGAAACTCCGGATCTTCCTCTAACATCAACTTTAACTGCATGTTAACTCCACTGCAGCGGTAGGTCATACCGAACATGTCTGAACTTACCTGGTTCTCACAGGCGGGAACCAGGAGTACCAACAATGAAACTACTACGGCGTGTTTATTTCATATTAAGCTAACAGAATATAAGATTGAATTCTGGTGCGAAAAATTATGACCGTAAAAATTATGATCGTTCTTTATTGAACAGCCCTTGTACATTCCCAGTTGCCTGTACCCAAATGTGAATTTTAAACTAAGTTATTTTTTAACGAATAAGAACCAAACTTTACTATGATATCGGAACCGTGGACTTGAAAGATATATACTCTTATAAAGAATATGGAGGTAGACATACAACTGCAATAAGGTGTGTAAAGTTTTAACTGTCACCCTTTAAAAAATGTGATAGACAGTGTGATATATACCTCTTGGTTCTTCTGTACGTAGTCACATCCAGATTTACACATTTTCCCAGCGTTTCTTGACCTTCCGAATACATTGATTGTAGAAGTCTGCAGAATTCGCTTTAAAACATTCTTCCACTTCCGTAATGACGTCATTTGTGTTGTCAAATCTGCGACCACGTAACGGATTCTTCATTTCCGGGAACAAGAAAAAGTCACTTGGTGCGAGATCGGGCGAATAAGGGGGATGCTGTAAGATCTCAAAGTCACATTCTCTTGTTTTGTCAACTGCAACTTGAGATGAATGAGCTGGTGCATTGTCAGACAAAAGACGAACAACTTTGGAGAGCATACCGCGTCATTTCTTAATCAGAGTTGCTCGTAACTTGTCCAGAAGATTGCAGTAGTATCTGTCAGTGATGGTTTGACCCTTGGCAAGATAATCTGTAAGGATGACTCCACGACAGCCCCAGAAAACTGAAAACATGATCTTCAGAGATAACTTTTGCACCGTTGCCCATTTGGGAGGGGGAATCGGCATGTTTCCATTCCATGCTCATGGTTTTTGTCTCTGGGTCACACTGATAGATCCAGGATTCATCCATGGTCATCAGACGATCAAAACAATCATCTTCATCCTGTTGCAACAGAATCAACATTTGTCTTGCTAGCGTAAGTATGGAAATGTGTAGACTTGTGTTGCTTACAATGTATGGTCGTTAAAAATGAACCACTGCATCACTCTGAATTTTACAAAACTAAGGAATTAAGACAGGATCTGTTAAACCAGTGTGACGTATTGATGACTGGGTGAGGATCTGGTGAAAGATGCGGAAGAAAGGGAAGCGCGGGCTGATTTCATAGTCACGTATAACGTGGATTCTGCCTGCATTCCACACATAATCTTTTATCACTAACTTCGCCTTTCTCCCTCGCTCCTCTCTGTTTACCGAGGAGCTATCAAGACCCATCTTATCATTATGATATACTTAAAAGGATAAGTTATCATTATCTGTTACTTGCTAAAGTGCCACGATATTGGTTAAAGTAGTTTATATATATATATATATATATATATATATATATATATATATATATATTTAATGAATTTGTCGAATTTACTAAATAATGTTTCAAATACTGTTCACTGAGGTATAATTTCGTTAGCGAAAAGCGTATTATGACGTTGTGGATTCATAGAATTGAAAGTTCAGGTTACAGAAAATCAAAATGCTCTTTATTTGCGTAGAAAGACAGCTTGTACAACCCTTTGCAGCAGAATGACATAACATATACCAAGACAATCTCTCGCGATTCTCTGCACTCGCAAATAAACAAAAGAGTTCACTTTCAGATCACAGCTGCATGCTCACAATTATCGAGTCCACTTACGACTGTACGCTGACAACTAACCGCGGCTTCTTTTTATACCTCTACTAGTTGTTCTAGAAATTAGTGGAACGTTCTGTAACAATAAAAAAAAAGCGAACCCTCCAGTAAACTATCTGTCTCTTTCTTTCTCTGCTTCGGCAAGCTTTTATCTCTGCGCTGCACTATCTGTCCCTTTGGGCGCGCCGGCCACGTCAGTCGCAACAATGCCTCGCGACAGTATTTAAAGTCATTATTTATGTCAAATAATTTTTGTGGCCTCCTGCTTTGGTTCCCTACAACGGAATGCGTTCGGGATCGATCCCATCTCTGGAGGACTTGGATTTTAAGCTCCTGGTATAGAACCGGTGCTCACTGAGCATCGTCAGGAACATGAGGAACTACGATAGGTAGCGAATCCTGGTCTAGAAAGCCAACTTTCCGTCACGAGATGTGAAGATGCTGACCTCATCTCCTCCCCGAATTCAATAGATGATCGCCCACCTCTACCTTGCGTATGTGGGCCTGGGGCCAGCAGTCGGGTTGGCAGGCCTTGGCCCATTAGGGGCTGTTGCACCTTAGGTTACGTTTAATATTTCTGTAGCATTAAGCATATCCGAGATATTCATTGCCCTTCTTTCAAATTTGAAATGTTTTAACGTACAATTTTTCAATTTCTGTTGATTCCTCCAGATGTTTTGCGAAGTTCATTTCAAATTTAGCATATAGCGATCCACATTTTAAACATCGTTTCAGTTTCAGTTTGAGTAAGTAAAAAATAGCGTTCGTAAGAAGAATTTGTAAAAAAAAAAAAAAAAAAATGAAACAGAAAGATTAAAACAAATGATAGGGGTAGAAAGAAATCTGTCAGTGGAACACATCCGACCTGTTTATTTTCTCCGAAAGATTTCCGTGGACTTGATCCATTTGATATTCTCTGAATTAAAAAAAAATAATTACTTAAAAAATATACCTATGACTTCACGTAAAATGTAAACAGCTATCTTAAAAATGAAGAACCTCTTAACTATCAAGCTTACTCAGTGTTCAGTACTTTCAAAATATGAGACAATATATGTTCAAGAGGTTTTGTTCACGGCTTCCGTGCTAAGGGTCCCGAGTTCAATTCCCGGCTCTGGGGTTGGCGACTTTATGTCGGCCCTATCCACGCCTTTACCTCTGTCTAGCACATGTTTGTCTCCTATGCCCAACGTGGTTTGGAGTTCACGGCATAAGCTGTAGGTCCTCTCGACTCCCCGTCATCTTCAGTATCACCCTACCATTGGACGTAATGGACAACGCCCTCTGGGTGCCTCCACCTGAGAAATGGGTCCGGCCATCTAGTGGTGGGGCGAGGTTACCCTGAAGGCCAAGGTTGCCATATGGTGAAGTGTTGGTAAGCAACGAACCATGTTTGTTCAAGAAAAAATGTTTGTTCAAGGTGGTCTCAATGATTGTTTTTTTTTTTTTACGGTGAGTGCCAGAAATGGCTGAGATGTAAGATGGAGAAAATTGAGGCTCATAGTGTGATCAAGTTCCTGTATTTGAAGGACAAAACTGCGCGGGAAATCCATGATAAGATGATGATTGTTTATGGAAATGATTACCCATCGTATGGCACTATTGTGAGTTGGAAAAGGAATTTTCAAACTGTTCACATGTCCCTGACAGATGAGCCAAGAGCTGGTAGACCGTCAGCTGTCACAGTGAAGAAAGTGGAGTGTTTAATACTGGAAGACAGACGAGCAACCATCCAAATGATCATGAATGAGACACATCTTAGTTATGGTAGTGTGTGGACGAACTGCACATGTCTAAGGTGTCTGCACGGTGGGTTCCATGTTTGCTAAACCCTTTCCAAAAGCAAACACGGCGTGACCTTTCAAGACAGATATTGATGCTGTTGGAACAGGACAAAGATGACTGTTTTGATTGTTTGGTAACCATGGGTGAATCCTGGATCTATTAGTATGATCCAGAGACAAAAACCATGAGTATGGAATGGAAACATGCCGATTCCCTCTCCCAAAAAGGCAAAGGTGCAAAGGTCAGAAGGGAAGGTCATGCTTTCAGTTTTCTGGGACTGTCGTGGAGCCATCCTTACAGATTATCTTGCCAAGGGTCAAACCATCACTGGCAGATACTACTGCAATCTTCTGGACAAGTTACGAGCAGCTCTGATTAAGAAACGACGCGGTATGCTCTCCAAAGTTGTTCGTCTTCTGTCTGACAATGCACCAGCTCATTCATCTCAAGTTGTAGTTGACAAAACAAGGGAATGTGGCTTTGAGATCTTACAGCATCCGCCTTATTCGCCCGATCTCGCACCAAGTGACTTTTTCTTGTTCCCGGAAATGAAGAATGCGTTACGTGGTCGCCGATTTGACAACACAAATGACGTCATTAATGAAGTGGAAGAGTGGTTTAAAGCGAATACTGTATACTTCTACAATCAAGGTATTCGGAAGGTCAAGAAACGCTGGGCAAAATGTATAAATATGGCTTTTTTGTTGTTGTAATTTACGTCCTCCAACGTTAAGTTATATCGGACAATGAATGAATTGGGTGAAATGATGCTCAATGAGTGTAGGGTCCAAGGAGCTTAGAGTTACCCGACATTCGTCTTGAAGGATAAGGGAAAACCCCGGAAAAAACCTTATCCAGGTAACTCACCATGACCGAGATTCGAACTCGGGACCTCTTGAACGCGAGGCAGACATGCTACCATCTACGCTACCGAGGCGGGCATAAATTGGATGATGACTACGTACAGTACAACTAAAAAGCACATATCAACACAAACTCTCTATCATATTTTTAAAGTGTGATTATTAAACTTTATGACACCCCGTTGTAATGATAGTTCACAACTATAAGTGATTCATAGATATATTATCAAAAGTGCTGTACGCTGGGGAATGCTATGAAGTGTAAAATAAGACACCAAAGAGTTGGATACTGCGTGGAAGAGATGCATAAAATAGATGTCTAAAAACTGCACCATTTATTTTAAAAAACTTTTTCTGCAGAATGCGTCTTTTTCGAGATATATGTTGTTGTTGCTGAATTTTCCAGCACTTGATGCTATTTTTAAGTGATGTAAGCATTCTGGTGTTTCTCCTAAATATTACTATATATTTTATAATTCAGAAATTTTAGTTTTATCTCTGAAAATGATGTACTACAGATTTAACCTCGGACCTCAGTAAATGTAATTCCTAATGCCATATGGCAAATTTCACACGACCTCATTTGCTACAAATGTAGAATTTGTTTGGGAGGTGACTGATAAATATAGTAACCAAATAAGGCAAGGTTCGCTTTGTGGGCGTGTAGGATGATGAGTTTTAAACAATTCAAGGTTTTCCCTGGTTGCGAGTGTCAGGTATATAGAGTTAATATGCTCACGTTCAGGCGAGGTGATGGGCAAGTCACGGGTCTGATCCAGTTCACGATCCGCCTCGGGTCGGAGGTCGTGCCGGAAGAAACACTCACGCAGTGTCGCACTGGCTGCCAACAGGTTCGGCGGGGAAGAACGGCCCTGCCCCCGAGAAAGACGACTGAGGGTAGTCAGACCTACAGAGAGACAAGAGCAGAGGGCATGCGCCTTAACGACAACACATCGAGACTCCCCTGTAGCGGCAGGTAATTCGCGGGATTCCATGGGCGACAAAATATGCGAGTGTGAGTGCAAGTGGAAAAATGTGAATAGAAACAAGAGAAATTGAAAAAAAAAAAAAAACAGACACATATTTTCATGTGATATAACAGGATATATCTAATCTCTGTCGTACCCAACATTCGTGTAGACTCCTGAACAAACCTCGTAAAGCCCTATAGGTCAGGAAGGTCCGCTAGAGCAATCAAACCTACACTCAGTTAATGTATATCACGGACTATCGCCTGAAAAACTGGTTGTTGCTTATGGGCGCTTATCTGCTATATTTCTCAAGATCCCATTCTATATTGGGCCTAACGGCCACTTACTGTTGCTTAAATACGTCAGACTTGAGTTTCTTTTACGTGCGATATATCTACGATATGGAACCATCGACTTTATTGCCCTTCCAAAGGAGCTAAGCTTAGGATGTTCATCGCCCTCCGCCAGGTCTGAATCAGTGTGCTGGACACAATATTTAACAATATAAATAATTCTTCATCTAAAAGGTGGACTAGTAAAATTCACCACCAGTCTACAGCCGCCCGGAGGGATTAGAGGGTTGCCTCATAAGCCCCGGGTACTAGCCTGCAGAGCTAGTAGAAAGTGTGCTAGATCACCAGACTACAGCCAACCGGAGGGAGTAGAGGGTTGCCTCATAAGTTCCGGGTACTAGCCTGCAGAGCTAGTAAAAGGTGTGCTAGCTCACCAGACTACGGACGTCCAGAGGGTGTAGAGGGTTGCCTCATAAGTTCCAGGTACTAGCCTGCAGAGCTAGTAGAAGGTGTGCTAAATCACCAGGCTACGGACGTCCGGAGGGAGTAGAGTTTTGCCTCATAAGTCCGGGGTACTAACCTGCAGAGCTAGTAGGTGTGCTAAATCATCAGGCTACAACCTCCCGGAGGGAGTAGAGGGTTGCCTCATAAGTTCCGTGTACTAGCCTGTAGAGCTAGTAGAATGTGTGCTAGATCACCAGGCTACGGCCGCCAGGAGGGGGTAGAGGGTTGTCTCATAAGTCCCGGGTACTAGCCTACAGAGCTAGTAGAAGGTGTGCTAGATCACCAGGCTACGGCCGCCCGGAGGGAGTAGAGGGCTGTCTCATAAGCCCCGGGTACTAGCCTACAGAGCTAGTAGAAGGTGTGCTAGATCACCAGACTACAGCCGCCCGGAGGGGGTAGAGGGTTGCCTCATAAGTCCCGGGTACTAGCCTACAGAGCTAGTACAAGGTGTGCTAGATCACCAGGCTACGGCCGCCCGGAGGGGGTAGAGGGTTGTCTAATAAGTCCCGGGTACTAGCCTGCAGAGCTAGTAGGTGTGCTAGATCACCAGGCTTCGGCCACCCGGAGGGGGTAGAGGGTTGTCTAATAAGTCCCGGGTACTAGCCTACAGAGCTAGTAGAAGGTGTGCTAGATCACCAGGCTATGGCCGACCGGAGGGGGTAGAGGGTTGTCTAATAAGTCCCGGGTACTAGCCTACAGAGCTAGTAGGTGTGCTAGATCACCAGGCTACGGCCGCCCGGAGGGGGTAGAGGGTTGTCTAATAAGTCCCGGGTACTAGCCTGCAGAGATAGTAGGTGTGCTAGATCACCAGGCTTCGGCCGCCCGGAGGGGGTAGAGGTTTGTCTAATAAGTCCCGGGTACTAGCCTGCAGAGCTAGTAGGTGTGCTAGATCACCAGGCTACGGCCGCCCGGAGGGGGTAGAGTGTTGTCTAATAAGTCCCGGGTACTAGCCTACAGAGCTAGTAGAAGGTGTGCTAGATCACCAGGACTCGGCCGCCCGGAGGGGGTAGAGGGTTGTCTCATAAATCCCGGGTACTAGCCTACAGAGCTAGTAGAAGGTGTGCTAGATCACCAGGACTCGGGTCCCGAAGGGGTTAGAGGGATTTCTAATAAGTCCCGGGTACTAG
Organism: Mantis religiosa; assembly: GCA_030765055.1. Lineage (NCBI taxonomy): Eukaryota > Metazoa > Arthropoda > Insecta > Mantodea > Mantidae > Mantis > Mantis religiosa. Next base: position 223,914,428 of record CM060951.1, on the reverse strand, counting down.
CCTACAGAGCTAGTAGAAGGTGTGCTAGATCACCAGGACTCGGCCGCCCGGAGGGGGTAGAGGGTTGTCTAATAAATCCCGGGTAGTAGCCTACAGAGCTAGTAGAAGGTGTGCTAGATCACCAGACTACGACCGCCCGGAGGGGGTAGAGGGTTGTCTAATAAATCCCGGGTAGTAGCCTACAGAGCTAGTAGAAGGTGTGCTAGATCACCAGGACTCGGCCGCCCGGAGGGGGTAGAGGGTTGTCTAATAAATCCCGGGTAGTAGCCTACAGAGCTAGTAGAAGGTGTGCTAGATCACCAGGACTCGGCCGCCCGGAGGGGGTAGAGGGTTGTCTAATAAATCCCGGGTAGTAGCCTACAGAGTTAGTAGAAGGTGTGCTAGATCACCAGACTACGACCGCCCGGAGGGGGTAGAGGGTTGTCTAATAAATCCCGGGTAGTAGCCTACAGAGCTAGTAGAAGGTGTGCTAGATCACCAGACTACGGCCGCCCGGAGGGGGTAGAGGGTTGCCTAATACTTCCGGGTACTAGCCTACAGAGCTAGTAGAAGGTGTGCTAGATCACCAGACTACGACCGCCCGGAGGGGGTAGAGGGTTGTCTAATAAATCCCGGGTAGTAGCCTACAGAGCTAGTAGGTGTGCTAGATCACCAGACTACGACCGCCCGGAGGGGGTAGAGGGTTGTCTAATAAATCCCGGGTAGTAGCCTACAGAGCTAGTAGAAGGTGTGCTAGATCACCAGGACTCGGCCGCCCGGAGGGGGTAGAGGGTTGTCTAATAAATCCCGGGTAGTAGCCTACAGAGCTAGTAGAAGGTGTGCTAGATCACCAGACTACGACCGCCCGGAGGGGGTAGAGGGTTGTCTAATAAATCCCGGGTAGTAGCCTACAGAGCTAGTAGAAGGTGTGCTAGATCACCAGGACTCGGCCGCCCGGAGGGGGTAGAGGGTTGTCTAATAAATCCCGGGTAGTAGCCTACAGAGCTAGTAGAAGGTGTGCTAGATCACCAGACTACGACCGCCCGGAGGGGGTAGAGGGTTGTCTAATAAATCCCGGGTAGTAGCCTACAGAGCTAGTAGAAGGTGTGCTAGATCACCAGGACTCGGCCGCCCGGAGGGGGTAGAGGGTTGTCTAATAAATCCCGGGTAGTAGCCTACAGAGTTAGTAGAAGGTGTGCTAGATCACCAGACTACGACCGCCCGGAGGGGGTAGAGGGTTGTCTAATAAATCCCGGGTAGTAGCCTACAGAGCTAGTAGAAGGTGTGCTAGATCACCAGACTACGGCCGCCCGGAGGGGGTAGAGGGTTGCCTAATACTTCCGGGTACTAGCCTACAGAGCTAGTAGAAGGTGTGCTAGATCACCAGACTACGGCCGCCCGGAGGGGGTAGAGGGTTGCCTAATACTTCCGGGTACTAGCCTACAGAGCTAGTAGAAGGTGTGCTAGATCACCAGGCGGCCCCACCGAGGTTTTTCGGTAGTCTTCCCTGCGAGGTTGACGCGCGTTAAGTAGCGTATCCTCTTCCATCCCGTCTTGACGTTGTGCTTAGCGGGGGTGGGGGCTTTTTAGACTCAAGGTATTGCCCTATGGAAAGAGCCCCGGAGTATCCATCGCTCCCGGGTAGAAGGAGAACAGGGTCCTTGGGCTTACGGGTCCAGGACTAATGGGAGTAGAACTTCTGCACTTAACTGTTCCTTCAGGGGCGTGTTTAAAGGTGTGTGCGTATGTACGCTAATGAATAAAAGTTTGTAAACTCGTCTAAATTATTACTGCAGCTCTCTGTACCTGGGTATGATGTTTTTGGAATCGACATATATAGTGATTGATTTCTGTCCCATTCAAGAAAGACATAATTCGCTTATAATGTTGCATAAATTAAAAAATAAATAGGCGCTCCCGCGCCTCTTTATATATACAGATCTGAAGTCATTTTGGTATAACTTTTTATCGTGATGTTCAATGTATGTAATTGGTGAAATGGTACAGTGCACCACTGCACACCGAGTTTGTTCCCACAATATGGCGACACAAGGAGGCCTGACTCCCCACTGCGAGCTCTGCCCAAGAGACACCCCCACAATAACATGGCGTTGCTATGACGACACGTTTATAGCAGTCTCTTGTTTTCCCTGTCATCTTTAGTTCCACTTATCTTTACTTAACGGGACATGTTTGACACAGTACTTACAAGTATGCCCAAAATTGCTGTATAAGGTAATTTCACGTCTCAAACAAGCTGATGATGGTCATTGGACCACCATTCCCTTCTCCTGTCAGATATTACAGCTCGGAATTTGGACACATAAGAGCCACTCCTGAATCCTGAGAAGTACAGGACTTCCTTTACAGTACACCACCAACAAAATGAAACACTCCTTAAACTTTCATTCCCCACTAACGTTTATTTCCATATCTCTTCTGCAAATCATTCTACCAAAATTGTATTTTTCCATCTGCTTCAACATAATCGAAATAAAAATTTACAGGACAAACAGTTTTGTCATACATTTTGTTGTATGTCCAAAGGATATCTAGGTGGCTGAATTTAAACATGGTTACGAGAAACAAATGAATGGCAATTTAGCACTAAACATGAAAGAAGTGTTGAGAAATTCACACAAATAGCTACTAATATCCCAGACATGGTTAATTATCAAAAATATATCGACATTACTGGGCCTTTAAATTCTTTCTTCAGTTAATATAGCAATTAATCTTTATAGTTTATAAATAACAGCAAAATATACATAGGTCATGAATAAATAAAGTAAAAATGCACTTATGTAAACAGGAATTCGTAATATGCCTTTTCATCAAAATTTCTATATGAAAATTTTGAGTGGGATATAGTAATTCCAGTATATTCTGTCTCAGGCTAGTTTAATTCTGCTGTAAACAAAAGACGGAGCTGACTCAACTCGCCACGTGTTAGACGCTAGCAGTATATATAGCAGTGCTAACTTCTAGACAATAAATAAATAGAGTTGGGTTACACATTAACTTATTAAATCTATGAGTTGGTTCATTTCTGAACTTGTATAGCACTTGTATTTCTCGACGCGCTGTTTCCCGGAGTTCTTAGAGTTCCGGATGTTTGCTGTTTCATCCTAACACTATGTACACTACTTGCGGAAACACCAAGGAGATCATCAGTTTCTTTCTCAATGTTTTATAGACGATTCCGGGTTTCTTTCTTTAAGCACCGCGAAACAATACACGATCATTCGCCTCTCGTCACTTGTTAAAGGTTTGCCTCGATTGTGTTTTATTTCGTATGAAGCACCGGCCTGCTCCATGATGAAAAGCTTACTGATTTTAAATTGTATATACATAAGTGTTCTTGGACTTGTGACGTACGCGAGATGTACAGCAACTCCACACTATAAACAATAACATCTTAATCAGCATTCAACTCGATACAGACCTCGTTGTGAGAGAGCTGCCTGGTATAGGATATAATACCAGTGTCCTTTAGTAATTGTTAAATAAAATGCAGCTTAATTTAACATAATAAGCTAATAGTGTGTATAATTTGACCTGTCTTCTGTCTAATCTGTATATAGTATACAGAACACATCTATATGATATGTGAAGCAGAAAGATAAAATGTGGGGCTATTACGTTTATAAGAATCGAAACATTTGCATACTTTTCTCTCGCACAGAGCAGTGATCACAAAACTACTTACAGTACTGTACTTAAAGGAGGGATTTATCGTACGTATGCACGCTAAACCAATCAACAGCTTAACCGTTTTGTCTCTGTCTCTCTTACCACCCAGATGTTTACAGCAGGATTAAACTAGCTTGAGATAGATTATAACATAGGCAAAGACTTGTTAAGAAATTGCATTTATCAAACACATGTTTGAAGACGTAGGTCTTACCTTCAGATGTTTAGTCTGGTCCCATAACCTCAAAAAGTGCAACGAACCTCTGGGATAATCGTGTATTAGATCACTCTGCATTTGATAAAGTAGTTTACATAACGTTGAACAAGTCGGGGTACATTTTTAGCAACATAAAAGTAATTTTTCACCGTGTAATTTATCTTGTTCTCATCGTGGTTCATTTTCGCCTCATCTGCAAGTCGCATCGTCGTGAAATACTTGAGTAAACCTCATGAATATCCGCGAGTCGCCTTCTGCCTCCAACAGAATTGCAGTATCGTGAACCAGGTCTGTCCGCACGCAGGGCACTTACGTTTAGGTGCGTTCGTTTCTTTGCTTTGAAGAACTCTGCTCTACATTCTAAGATCACAAACCTAAAGTTTATCGAATGAGATACCACCGCGGTAACGTAAGGCTCCCGTTCATGAGAGGACGGGTTCGATTTCCTGTTCAGTGACTACTTTGACACTTTTTTCGTGTTTTTCTCTGCTCGGTAGGTGGTTTCCCACGGTTTCTTTTAAATTATTTCCCTTTCACTCTGTTTCCATGCCATGTTTCAGGTGTGTTGCTAGGCTTCGAGGGGTATGGCGGTGCCTGATAATATTCTATTTAAGGGACCTCAAAACGCGTATTTCCAGCTGCATTCTCAGTTTGGAAGTTTTTTCTCAAATGCAATTCCTTCTGTCAATCAGCAGAATTCTCACCAAATACATCAGGACCATCCACAAGCCACCTCCGAACATTAAACATCTGTTGAGGCCAGTGAAAGACAAATTGGACTGCCAAGTTCCGGGACTGTACCGCATTCCCTGTGAATGTGGGACACCGTATATAGGACAAACCGGAAGGACCATCGCTACTAGAATAAACGAACATGAACGGAGCATTCGTTTAATGCAACCTGAGAAGTCTGGGCTGGCAGATCATTGTTGTGATAACGACCATAGAGCCAACTTTCGGGAGACGACACAACAGTTACTCGGAGCGGAGAGTTAAGGCGGTTTTGGCCATTTGCTCCGAGAGGAGTACGCTTAATCGTGATGCTGGATTTCAGTTCAGCTCCTCTTGGAAACCGGCATTAAAATAGAAATCCATCGACTTAAGAAGTACAGATCAAAACAGTTTGATAATCAAGTTAAGTAGTTACGTTTGTTTGACACAATTAACTTTCTATACTCACGCCATCTCCTGACTTGACATTTAATTTACTAAAAACAGTCTTTTGTTCAGTAATTTTGATAGTGTTTTGTCTTTGTTTATATTTGTATTATATCCAGTGTTTCATTTGTGTTTATAACATTTAGTAAAGATCCTGATGATGGGAGAGATGCAGACTCCTGAAACGTTGATTTCTAATCGTCTTTTCACCTGGCTTGCTTCCCGAGAACAACTTGAGCATATTCGTCGCCAGGAAAGCTTCAGTCTTATCTTAAATTAAACATAGTTTTAACAAATTCCTTGCCCACCTAGGTAGCGTAGATGTTAGCGTAACTGCCTCACATTCAAGAGGTCCCCAGTTTGAAACTTGGTCAGGGTGAGTTACCTGGACGAGGTTTTCTCCGGGGTTTTCCCTTATCCTGAAAGACAAATGTCGGGTAACTCTAAGCTCCATGGATCCCGGACTCATTTGAGCATCACTTCACCCATTTCATTCATCGTACGATATGACTTAACGTTGGAGGACGTAAAATTTAAAAAAAAAAAAAATCATCTTTCTTCCAGATTCAATATTCTATACCAGAGTTTCAATGCCCTTTTCATAATCTTCCCTTTATTTGCAACTCTGCCCATTTCTATTTGTGCTAAATAACAGTTGCATTTGGTAACCCAAGCATTTCTTTACATCTCCTATGTACCTCATTTATAACTTCCCATCCTCCTTCTAGTTCCCATACTTTATGCCATATAACATGTTTGCCTCTACCACCATACTATAAATTGTCAATGCACGTATAGAACCTTTGATTAATAATTTTTATTAGTGCTGTAGATGGATCAAAACCTTTAATCGATTAACCGTGTTACTATAATCGATTAATCTCTCAATTAATCGAGATATTATCTGTTCAAAAATTAGGTGTAAGGATTATATAAAGTACTTTAATACTCTGTACATTTCATTTTTTATGAAACTTTTAAATATTTAGATTCAAAAGTTGTGTTTGCATCAAGTGCACATGCTTTATATATGTATTGAATTAGATCTACAATATTTTTGTAAGTAATTATTTAGTAACGTATTATATGAATATCTACTAAGATTTGTGAGACTGAGATGCAGTTGTTTTTATAACATTTTTCCTTATTCTAACCTTTTTAACACAAAACTTTCACTCACTGTCCGAACTCAGAAACCATACTGGCTTACTGCATTTACAGTAAAGTTACACCACCAGCCTTGAAAAGAGGGATTAGTTATTGTTTTCATAGCTGCGTAAGCGAAGTGTTCGGTTCAAGGTTGTACAGTTCAGCTGATGCTAGCAAGCGATAAATAATCAGTTTTCTCACACACAAGTTGTAAGGAAAGAAACTTCTCTGTCAGCATCTGTATGTACTTATGTATCTCTTAGAATATTTCACAACAGAAGTGTTATTTAGACTCTCTCAGGGTTCAGAGTGACTTCTTTTAGCTATCAGGAGTTATATTATCTCAAAGTTCAAAAAACATTACGTATCTAGTGACAGCTTGATACTTTGGAAAGGCTGTTTAGGTTGGAAGCAATACATCAAAACAAAGAGGACCAAAGTGGGCTAAAATAGTTTAGATTAATACTTATTGCAATCGATTAATTGTAATCGATTCGAATAATCGACTGATTTTTTACATCTTTAATCCAAAATAAAGAATTAATCGATTAATCGTTTCGGTTAATCGATTAAATCACGCAGCACTAAGTTTGATGCACCGGACAATAAAAAACCAATGAGCTGGCCACCAAGCATCAACATGGGAACAAACCAGTCCGCGGTCGCATATTAAATGTGTACCTTAATGATGTTGCTGGGAGACGATAAACGCCGAGAAATCCATCTGTTGGAGGAGATTTCACACCATCTGCCGAGCATGATAGCGCTATATGGCCTCTTTACGCTGCTAATTCCTCCGTAAATCAAAAGTCTACCCCAAAATTATCCGCAGGAACCCGGCAATTTCAAGCGATGACTGCGTTCTGTTATGACTTAATTCGCACGGTCCGAGCCACACTTGATCGCCGCCTGTCCTGATTTATGTGCCCCACGCAGCTGCGAGTGTCGAGGCTCGATCACAAGTGCTCTCGCATTCATTGCATTGTTCCACGATCACTGCTAACTGTCGTAGGTCAAGGAAGGAAAACGCTGAATACGAACTGATCGATACCGAGCGTCGAGGTGAATCTGTGGATCAGTCAACAGCATGGGAGCTTTCATCTCCCTGTGAATGAAGGCGAGACTAAATGAGGAACATTAGGTTTTTAATTCTTTGTATAAAAAAATTCATACAGTCATAAACATCACGATTCAGAAATGTTGCACATGACGTATGGATAGAGTCAAGCCAAACTTTACTACCCCCACAACATATAAAATTGAGGTTTATCAAGAATTTTGTAAACGCTTTAGATGTGAATGGTTCTTCATTCACTTACGTGGAAAATCCCCAAGGCTCAGTTATGTAAAGGTGAAAACAGGCGTATTTGTTGGACCTTAAATCAGAGAACTTTTCAAAGATCACAGTTTGAAACTGTTAAGTAAAAAAGAGAAAGCAGGATGGGAATCCTTTAAAAATGTTTCAAATAATTTTCTGGGAGATTTTAAAGCTGAAAATGTTGAAAGAACTTGTAGAAAATCTAATGGACTCGTATAAACAGCTGGGAAGCAATATGTCACTAAAAATGCACTTTTTGAATTCCCACGTGGACTTCTTTCCTCCAAATTGCAGTGACGTCAGCGATGAATATGGTGAGCGATTTCATGAGGACATTTCAGAGATGGAACAAAGGTACAAAGGGAAGTGGAGTGCTGCTATCTTAGCTGATTATTGCTGGATGATGAAAAGGGATGCTCCTGAAACAGAATATCATAGACAACCCACAAGGAGTCGCCGTTAAGGTAACAATTTTTTTTCGATGCTTTCATTTTTCAATATTGTATTGTAACTTACATATAATAAGTGATATTATCTTTAAAACAAGAGCTAACCAATCAATTTAAGTGTTATTTTCGTGTTCAGTCACCTAGAAAACATAAGAAAAGCGTATTATTTTTACCGTAACATTCAACTTTTCAAAATTTGTAGAACAGTGATTATTTATGATGCCATTCACTGCATCAACTTCTCCAAATTCACGTAATCTTTTTTCACTCTTATACCAACAGACATGGGGCCATCAGAGGGATGTAGGAAATGCTGCATACCAGGAAGACAAACAAACAAGAAGAACAACCAAGCAAGAGAAACACTTGACTTTTCAGTGCAAACTCGAGTATTTTCAATACATTTAACACTTAACACACATTCTCAGACTTTGGATTTATTTGCTACTCCCTGATTTCTCAACGTAATCATGATCGGGTTCACATGATTCAGTGTTCAGCATTAAGAGTCTCAACTCCGATAGCAATTTATTGCTGGTACACGATTGCAATGGAGTCGTTATCTGTAACAACAAGTATTTCAACAACTATCGCTAAATGCTTTGCTATTGTTGCCTTAAGATTAATGCTCTAAGTTACAGGGTGACTCCAAACGGAAGAAACAAATGTTTGTGATACATTTACATATTTCAGTGACATGTATGAATGTACTGGGACCACTAAGAAAAAGTCTAATGTGGGCACAGACATGACTATCTCTACTCATGTACAACCATTCTTACAAACATATTCCTCTACATATTTCAGGTAATCCACAAAAAGTGTGAAGAAATACCTTATCACTATTATTGTCTGTGCAAGGAATATGAGAATACAATAGTCACATCTTGTAAAGAGCTGGTGGCTATGTGATGATTTTGAAGTAAAGTATAAAAGTGAACAATTAATGTCAAATTCGTTTGTGAAGCTAACCTATTGAGATAATCTGTTATTGCTTTCAATCTTCAAACACTTACTACATCACACAAATATAAATATTTGTAACAAAAGCTTCACTTATCTTAAGAAATTGGTGTTAATTCTTCTTTCTAATGGACATCGATTTAAAAAACTGATTGTTTTCATCATCAGTCAACTTCGTAGTCAAGGATTCCGGTTACCATGCTTTTCCTATGTTTTTTTACTATTACCAACTTCAGAAAACGAAAGAAACCTAAAAACAGAATTCAAAATTCATTACGCGATGTTTGTTTTTTAATAACTTAACTTCTGGAGTTATTTCATGGTTAAATGACAAAAAATGATCTGCTACGGCCGATTTATCAGTTTTTTTATACTTAATGTTACGAAAATGTTCTTTCGTTCTGGTTTCCAAATCACGTTTCGTCTTTCCAATATAAACTTTATCACAATCGAAACCATTAAACTGATAAATACCAGATTTTTTCTTATTAGGAATTTTATCTCTTTTGAGGAACTAAAGTTATACCAACTTCTTTAAAATGTTATTGAAAATGTTTATTAACCCAATGTTTATCAATATTTGTGTAATATTCATTGCTTCACTGTAGCTACCTTCATTTTCTACGTACTTACTACATCTTTCAACTGAAATGCTGTTATTCGTTTCGTTATCTTCTTGACAAAAAGAGACTGAAATGCCAAATTAATTTCAAAGCAACCAGATCCTAAAAGATGAGTCCTTATCCAAATTGTATCTAAAAGCAAATAATGCAGTAACAGAACTTCTGCAGATGCCTTTCCCGATTAAGAACAAGTAGATAAAAGAATTATTTGTAGAAAGCTGACTAGAGAAAGCAATATAAGTACAAACACATCAGAAATATATCTGAACACAACATATAGTTGTGAGATTTTATGGACAATCACGTCACAAGATGTATGATTTTTAATGAACTGTGAGCAAATAGAAGATCGGATGTACATTCCATGGTGCTGGTTACAAATTTGAGGAGGAGAAGGTCGAGTGATGGATGGGCCCAAGTCTACCCCCCTACGCCGTGACGGATGCTGTCCCAGCGGTGCCCTCGACGTCGCTTCATCTGTCTCCTTTTGTTTCCAGACATATCGCTACAGGGAAACTAAATACTACCTCTTAGTGCCTTTGGAATTCTGTTTTCAAATCTTGACACTTGTCAAAATTCGAGCAAAATACATTTGGAAGCTCCAGACACACAAGGTTGGACGTTTCTGCCTTTCTGGCACCTCCTTACAACAGAGAGAGTAAACACTGTTATCAAGATTTTGCCCAAAATAGGAACAGAGCAGTTTTACTGTGTTACGTGCACTGATATCAAAATGCCAAGTAATTGTCTTCTCTAAACTCAACTACAACGTTGCTATTAACTACAATTTAGACAAAATCAATTTATAAACTGATTTAGGAGTTACTTTTAATAAGGACTTACCATTTACAAAACACATCAACACAGCACACAGAAATCTGGGGTTTATCACTCGTAATTCAACTTTCTTCAGCGATGTAAGACATACTTTATATTATTGATTTCTGAGATTCAGACTGGAATATGCTTGTATATACTTGTATGGAGTCCTTATAGTGCCAAATGCATTAAACTTATTGAAGTAATTTAATGTTTCTAATTCCGGAGAGATGTATATACAAATATCATATTTTTTATATTTTCTAAAACTAATCTATGTGGCCAGGTTACAAAATTGTCGTCCACGTGTCTATAGATAAAGAGATACATTAATTTCTAATCAATATGCAACGTAAGCAGCATTCGTTTAATGCAGCCTGAGAAGTCTGGACTGGCAGAGCATTGCTTTGGTAACGACTTTGCCTAGCTTTCTTGCGCATCTCTACAGCCTTTGACCTCAAATACAGTTTACCATGGAAGTGGAGAAGAATGGAACTCTTCCATTCCTGGACCTTCTTGTTTCAAAAAACAGCAACGGTACAGTGGGGCATGCTGTATATCGCAAGCCTACACCAAAGCTAAGAAAGGGAAACCTGTAACACAGCAAGCGTCAGATAAGCCTACCACTACAGCCTGCATCCCGTTTACTGGCAATCTATTCGGCAGAATCAGCAGCCTCGATCACCAAAGCTAGGAAAGGGAAACCTGTAATACAGCAAGCGTCAGATAAGCCTGCCACTACAGCCTGCATCCCGTTTACTGGCAATCTATCCGGCAGAATCAGCAGCCTCGATCACCAAAGCTAGGAAAGGGAAACATGTAATACAGCAAGCGTCAGATAAGCCTACCACTACAGCCTGCATCCCGTTTACTGGCAATCTATCCGGCAGAATCAGCAGCCTCGGTCACCAAAGCTAGGAAAGGGAAACCTGTAACACAGCAAGCGTCAGATAAGTCTACCGCTACAGCCTACATCCCGTTTACCGGCAATCTATCCGGCAGAATCAGCAGCCTCCATCACCAAAGCTAGGAAAGGGAAACCTGTAATACAGCAAGCGTCAGATAAGTCTACCGCTACACCCTACATCCCGTTTACTGGCAATCTATCCGGCAGAATCAGCAGCCTCCATCACCAAAGCTAGGAAAGGGAAACCTGTAATACAGCAAGCGTCAGATAAGTCTACCGCTACAGCCTACATCCCGTTTACCGGCAATCTATCCGGCAGAATCAGCAGCCTCGATCACCAAAGCTAGGAAAGGGAAACCTGTAATACAGCAAGCGTCAGATAAGCCTACCGCTACAGCCTACATCCCGTTTACCGGCAATCTATCCGGCAGAATCAGCAGCCTCGATCACCAAAGCTAGGAAAGGGAAACCTGTAATACAGCAAGCGTCAGATAAGCCTACCGCTACAGTCTACATCCCGTTTACCGGCAATCTATCCGGCAGAATCAGCAGCCTCGATCACCAAAGCTAGGAAAGGGAAACATGTAATACAGCAAGCGTCAGATAAGCCTACCACTACAGCCTACATCCCGTTTACCGGCAATCTATCCGGCAGAATCAGCAGCCTCGATCACCAAAGCTAGGAAAGGGAAACCTGTAATACAGCAAGCGTCAGATAAGCCTGCTGCTACAGCCTACATCCCGTTTACCGGCAATCTATCCGGCAGAATCAGCAGCCTCGATCACCAAAGCTAGGAAAGGGAAACCTGTAATACAACAAGCGTCAGATAAGCCTACCGCTACAGCCTACATCCCGTTTACCGGCAATCTATCCGGCAGAATCAGCAGCCTCGATCACCAAAGCTAGGAAAGGGAAACCTGTAATACAGCAAGCGTCAGATAAGTCTACCGCTAAAGCCTACATCCCGTTTACCGGCAATCTATCCGGCAGAAGCAGCAGCCTCGATCACCAAAGCTAGGAAAGGGAAACCTGTAATACAGCAAGCGTCAGATAAGTCTACCTCTACAGCCTACATCCCGTTTATCGGCAATATATCCGGCAGAATCAGCAGAATTCTCGCCAAATACATCATCAGGACCATCCACAAGTCACCTCCGAAACCGGTGAAAGACAAACTGGACTTCCAAGTTCCCGAAGTGTACCGCATTCCCTGTGAATGTAGAACACCGTATATAGGACAAAGCGGAAGGACCGTCGCTACTAGAATAATCGAACATGAACGGAGCATTCGTTTAATGCAACCTGAGAAGTCTGGGCTGGCAGAACATTGTTTTGATAACGACCATAGAGCCAACTTTCGGAAGACGACACAACAGTTACTGGGAGGAGAGAGTTAACGAGGCCTTGGCCATTTCCTCCGAGAGGAGTACGCTTAATCGTGATGCTGGATTTCAATTCAACTCCTCTTGGAGACCGACCTCAAACATGGAAATCAATCGACTTAAGGATACCCATCTATGAGCATTGGTCAAAATGCAAAAAGATGAGCAGAAAACTCTTTGGCCTAATTAAATAGAATAATCCGTGTACTTCAATTTCCTATTATTTTTAATGCCACGCGATCCTTTAAAATTCTGGCATATGACTATTTAAGTGCTATTTAAGTGGGTAATTCTAATTGGTCACAGTGCTTTGTGTCACCCATTTTAGTGAATTTCTCGTGTTTTTAATTTTTAGCGCTTTTCAGAATATAAATTGCTCCACACGATGCAGCTTTTACACTAGAAAGTTCAAAATTTTTGTGCTTGGATAAAATCAACACCAAAGGAAATTGATGAGATAACTTTTTATGTCACCAGTGTTTGTGCAATTAAATATGCAAATATAAACTAGAAATGACAACCAAGTAGTTAGAAAGAATGTACGAAGCACTAGTTGAATCCAAAATGTTGTATACAGTGGAGACTTGAGGGGGGGGGCAGAGGTAAACAAAACGGTGGACCAAAACTACAGAAGGTTTTGTAAAGAGCTACTACGCTTACCAAGATCAGCATCTAGGGAAGTAGCTTTAGTAGAATTAGAAAAGACAAGAAGAAATGGAATAATAATGGAAAGAATAACAACATTCTGGTATAGGTGTTTGGACAAAGAAGGGGAAATTACGAAATTATGCATGAGAGAGGAAAAAAACATTAGAGAACTCAAATACTTGGTGGGCGGAGATAGGGGGAATTATGGAAAAAATAGGAATGGGAGATATATGGAGATTAGAGGAAAGGAATACAGGCGATGTGGGTAAATTGGTAAAATGCAGAATAGAAGATATAGAAAGACAGGAAATATGGGGAAGGCTAGAAAATATGAAATCACTACAATTTTACAAAAAAAAAAAAAAAAAAAAAAAAATAACAAGAAACTGGGGACGAGAAACATATGTAAATTACTACAATAGACAAGAGAGAGAAGGGCTAGCTTGGATGAGAACAGGAATGATATTTCTAAGAGGGATAAGAGGTAGGGAAAAGGGAATTTGTGAATTTTGTGGGGAAAAGGAAGTATAGAACACTAACAGAATACGAGGAGGTTGCAATATGGAGAAAAAAGGTTTGGGAATAAAAATGGGAGAAAGTAGAGAAGAGGATAGTAGCTATAAGAATGTTAACGCGCAGGAAGGAAAAGAAGATAAGACGTATTTGTGAGTTCTTGCAGAAAGGAAAAGAAAAATGGGCCAGAAATGTAAAGAATATCAGAAAGGAAGAGAAGGGGGAAGAAAGGGGCTAATTAAGTAACAAGGAGACATGGAGGTTAAGAGCTACCTGGCAGAGTAGAAGACCAGGGTGTCATGTAAGCCAAGGTAGCAACAAAGGTAAAAACAAATAAAAGTAAAGAATACAAGAATGGAAGATGAGGGGAAGAAAGGGGCTAATTAAGTAACAAGGAGGTATGGAGGTTAAGAGCTATCCGGCAGAGCAGAAGACCAGGGTGTCATGTAAGACAAGGTAGCAACAAGGTAAAGACAAATAAATGTAAAGAGGATAAGAAAGGAAGAGGAGGGGGAAAAAAGGAGCTAATTAAGTAACAAGGAGGCATGGAGGATAAGAGCTACCTGACAGAGCAGAAGACCAGGGTGTCATGTAAGACAAGGTAGCAACAAAGGTAAAAACAAATAAAAGTAAAGAATACAAGAATGGAAGATGAGGGGAAGAAAGGGGCTAATTAAGTAACAAGGAGGTATGGAGGTTAAGAGCTATCCGGCAGAGCAGAAGACCAGGGTGTCATGTAAGCCAAGGTAGCAACAAGGTAAAGACAAATAAAAGTAAAGAATATAAGAAAGGAAGATGAGGGGGAAGAAACGAGCTAATTAAGTAACAAGGAGGCATGGAGGTTAAGAGCTATCCGGCAGAGCAGAAGACCAGGGTGTCATGTAAGCCAAGGTAGCAACAAGGTAAAGACAAATAAATGTAAAGAGGATAAGAAAGGAAGAGGAGGGGGAAAAAAGGAGCTAATTAAGTAACAAGGAGGCATGGAGGTTAAGAGCTACCTGACAGAGCAGAAGACCAGGGTGTCATGTAAGACAAGGTAGCAACAAGGTAAAGACAAATAAATGTAAAGTTGTAAATTGTAAAATTTTGTAATATGCACAATAAATATATATCACTTCCATATTTCACAGGCAAATGTTAAACATTAATAAAAGGAGAATTGAATAATTTTTTATCCTAAGCCAAGGGCCAGATTGAAATTTCATATCATCAATTGAGTAATACTGTATTTATGAGTATAACTGCAAAGCGTTATTTCTCTGAAACTGTTGTATCATGTGGAACGATTTACTTAAGTGGCAATAAAGCACTATACATATATTAATATCACAAGAACTATTTTGGACAAAGGTCTGTGAATTATTGTTAATACCACAATAATTGTGTAAAATTTTCAAATCAATCCAAGCAAAATGGTAGATTTTAGGATATTCACAGATGGGTATCCTTAAAGAGCACAGATCTATACAGCTTGATAATCAAGTTAAATACTTAAGTTTCTTTGACACAATTTTCTATACTCACGGCATCTCCTGAACTGGCATTTAAGAGCATGCAGCACTAAAAACCCCAAATCCAGCAATTTTCAACCAACCTTGCTGAAAGTTTTACTTAGTTGTGATACACAGTGAACACAGAATTCCAAATTTGGTTTTTGTATCTTTAACAGTTTTTGAGTAATTAATTCGTGAAATTCAATATTTGGGCAAAATTGAAACCGCTCCATGTGATGCAGATTTTCAAAATCTTAGTTTTTCTATTTCTAGAAATATTCAGATGGTTATGAAGAAAAGATCTATCATATGAATTTCTTATACTGCTTTTAGTTCCAGGGGGAGAAACAATAAGATAGAGCAAACAAAAAAAAGCCAAAAAATGATTAAACCTTTGAATTTATATATCAATAACTTTAAAAATATAATGAACATTAAAAATTAATATAATAGAAATCATTGCTTTCTAAGAACATGTGTTGAAAATTTTAAAGGGACGGAATAAAAACTGCATCATGTGGATCATTTTGAATGACAAAAATTCTTTAAAAAACTATAACTGAGTAAATCAAATTTTAAAATCCAAAACATTTTCCTTCTCATCTGCAAGCCTTGAAGCAGACTAAAACCCTTCAGATAGGTAAGATTGACCCTCCTGCCTCTTCCTTCTCTCTTCTGCAGCAGTTTTCTTCAATTTTAGTTTCTTCTGGATGTTTTAGAAGTTTCTTTCGCAGAAATTGCTGAATGAAGTAAGCGTAATTGGTCCTTCCCTCGGCTAATATTTAGAGATGCTGGTGAAATCTGTGTCCATTATGTCTGACTGCAGCTTGAGTGAGGCAGAACAACCAAAATTGAATTCACTGATGGTTGATGTCACAGAAACCTGAAGTCTCTTCTCTGACACATGGCAATTATGCCATATCATGTTATGTTATGTAAACTTTCATTTGCATTTTGTGTCTTACCCAATGTACATCTCCTTATGATTTCATCTGATGGCAGCCTTTGGTACACAGACATTAGTTTTCTTACCACATCAGGCCTCAAGTATGTTCCCATTGTTGTGTTATGTTTATGTGTTTCTTCCCATGTATCGTTTAGCCTATTCATGACCCTAACTATGTACACAGTCAACGAAAGGTCAGTTGTTTCAAAGAATGTTTTACCTATAACCTATATAACAGTGATATGCACGTTTTGATGTATAAAATACCTTTATAAATGTTAAATGGCACACTAAAACTCATTAATTATATACAAACAGTATGTAGTTTAACGACAAACACAAGAAAAACACGACTAAGTTAGAAACTCATAAAAAAGCAAAATATAAACATTACTATTTGCTTTCAATGTTGGCAGCCAGTGTTTTGTTTCCATGGTGCCACATACTGTAAGAAATAGCCATCATACCGACACACAAAATTCCACCAGAAACTTTGCTCGCTAATTTCAAATGTATTAGTTTAGTATATTCAGTCGAACTCAAATGACAGGATTATGTGAATCCAAGGGCCGGCATGAACGTGCGCCTGAGCATTTAAATTGTCATGTGAGGGTATTTAAATGCCTGAAACTCATAAATTTAGTTGGATTATGATACTATAAGGTTCAAAGTATTTTATTAGCTCAAAAAATATTCCCCCCCATATTTTTTGCCAATTTCGGTGCTGCATTCCCTTAATTTACTGTAAACAGTCTTTTGTTCAGTAAAGCGAATGTTGTTAGTGTTTTGTCTTTGTTGATATTTGTGTTATATCCAGTGATACATTTTGTGGTTATAACACTTCTTAAAATATCGTGATAATGGGAGCAATGTACACTCCCGAAACGTCGATTTCTAATCGTCTTTTCACTGGCTTGCTGCCCGATAAGAACTTGAAAATATAAACAAACAGAAATTTACACTAACATGGGCAACACATTCTACACTCTTAAAACAAGAACAAGAGCCACTCACCGAGTCCTGGACACAATGTAGTGGAAGGATGGGCATGCTTCGGGTCAGCACTTGCAGTTCCCGTTGTAGACACTCTGTTGTGGTGATCTCCTGGAACCCTAAGCGAGTCAACTCTTCACACGTCCTCTGAACCTGCTCGATACACGGCGAGAACGACACTAGTCTTCCTCCTGAAAACAAAACAATAATAAGTCTTACAAATATGAGCCAAAAAGCTATAGAATGACTAGAATAACTGTTTATAGAGAATTATCTTTAGTTTGCTTAACTGTTACCTAACACACACGACTGATTTACCTAATAATACTACATCAATTCGAGAAATATTCTTCAACTGTTGTATGAAGCAGAATATTAACCAGTTGCTGTTTGGTTTTTACGATTTTCTGCAATGTTAGAAACGTACCAGAATATCCTTTACTGTTCTAAAATACTCCAGAGCCGTATCCATAGTTACCACTTTGGTCTAGACTATCTTCCGTCTAACTCTTTGGTATTCATAGACGATAAAGTCTCGGACCAAGTAAAGCGGCGGACCAGCACGGAGCAAATGTTACACTTCTGCACGTGCGCAAGTTCCATAGAGTGCTAAACAAATCACAGTGTACCTACAAGTTTATAAATCTATGTGGTAGTTTCACAGCTGTTTCTTAGGCATTCTTACGGTTGCTGCTGCTGTTTGAGGTTAGGTAACAAAGTTTGATGTGCTGTGAATATGGATAATATGAAGAAGCGTGGTATCAATTGCTCAGGGGAAGATCAACGTTTATCTAGTCCAAAAAATAATGAACATTATAGAAAATAAATTCGTGTCGACGAATACAAATATGAGAAAGGAGGAGGCATGGAGTTTGCTGATAATGCGGCTTACTGATGCAGGTCAGAAGCGTTGTCTTGATATCCTCTTCTTGCATAATACCGAAGTGCTGTTAGGATTTGATCTCCGTTATCGTCCCTGATGTACAGGTTAGGACGAATCTTTTCTGGTGTACGCTTTACTTAACCTACATCTGCTTTTGAAGTTTAGGTCGTCGTACTTCGCAATAATTTCTATTCTTGGTAGATAAGTTCTCCTCCGTCGTTTTAATTCACGAATTGTACATTCATCGCTTCATTGTCGTCCATGTTACAAATATAGTACGTCTTTAATCTAATCCTCGAGGGCGGACCAAAATTTGAGACGGACCTACCTGTTTGGTCACCGGACCAAATCCCGGTGTATGAATAAACAAATCGATGGCCCACCGTTTATCACGGGAGTAGAGTCCGTCTGGTGAACGCGAGTGCAGTTGCCCCTCAAAGAAAACTACCCTCCCGCCCAATAATGATCGTCATAAATCTATCTCCACACTTCAGAAATGGAACACTATCGTTGAGGACCAATAACAACCCTGATTTTCTGGAAGTGACAGTCGTATGTTTACTCCACGTGGAGCCTCAGTTGCCAAAGTTGCAACTTCCAGTTGATCTTTTTCATTACGTGCAGAAATTCGTTGTGTGTCACGATGTGGAGGCCATGGGAGGGAAATGCAGTGGTAAATACAAATGAAACAGTAGATAACTTTCAGTCAAGTGACAATCAAAGTGATGACAATAATGTGAGTAACTGGACCGAGTTAAGTTACTGGAGAAGCCTCAAAAAACAAAGTTATAACGGAAACTCTTTCTAAGCAAATTCAAGCGTTTGTTTTGAACACACATAAATATGTGCTGACGAATAATCTTGGTAAGGAGTCGTGCAATGAACCTGATGATAAATTCTGGGTATTCACAGAACTATAGTAAGAAATATTGTGACGAAAGGAATACCAAAGACGGCGATCAAGTGTGAAAACAAAAGGTAACGTTTCTCTAAAGTAGATAATTTCACATGCGATTTAATTCGTCGAGAAATTTATAGATTCTATGCAAAAGGGATAGCACCCAATTTAGACGAATTGGTTGCACATTTGCAAGAAATTTGTGATTTTCCTTACGGGCACTGCACTTTGCGCGGTCTCCTAAAGAAGCTGGGTTTCAAATACCGTACTTTGAATAAGATAAGGGTTATTATGGAATCTAGTAGAATTGTAGCTTGGCGATATATATGTCAAATCTAAGGACGTTTTGCATTAATGGACATAAGATAATTTATTTAGACGAAACTTCGTACGATACCCATGACATATCGAGAAAGGTGGCAACCTTGCAGAAAGGACTGAGAGAAGGAGGGCCGGGGTTGTAAAACGATTATAAGGGCTCGTCAAAGGCAGCGGCCGACCTGGACACGAGTTAACTAAACAGACTGTAGCAAGTTGGTCTGGACCAAGTCTGACTATGAATATGGCCCGCAATGTTTTATAATTTTCTATAATGTTCCTCGTTGGGTTAAATTTTCTGGAATCTTCCAGAAAATTAAGGTACCACTGTGTTCTGCAATGACACAAAATGTTCCTTCATGATTTGAATCCTCCAGGATGCTCCATAAAAATTCAAAGGAATTCAGAATGATTTAAAATGTTGTATCACATTTTAAAATGTTGCAATTACCTTCAGGAGATTCGAGAATATTGTAACTTTAAGGGTTCGTAGAATTAAAAGTCCAATTTGCAGAAATTCAAATCGTTCTTTATTTGCGTAGAAATACACTCGCAGCAGTATTACATCACATACACAATCTACCAAGGTCGATGACCACAACAACCTCCACTGATAATTCGAGACTGTTCCAGAACAATCAAGAAACCGAACGCTCTCCATCAATCAAGATGTTCCCAGAATTTTCTAACTTTATCTGTTTTGTTAGGTATTTTACCTCACTGATACACTATACGACTGTTATCTTTATCTGCAGGCTCTTTGTGTACACAAGGCGCGCTTATCTCTGCACCCAAACTTTTGTGCGCGTCGCCGCGACAATATTCTTAAATGTTCTGCGTAATATTCTAGAGTATTATGTAATATTGCATAAGAGTATAAAAATATAGAATGCTCTGCACTGATCTAAACCTGAAAAAGGTTTCACTAGATTCCATGATGTATTATCGAACACTATATATATATATAGCTCTGAAATTTACTATTTTTGTGTTTAGGGACATTGGGACTGAAATTTCTTTGAGCTACCATGGCCAAAAACCATGGAGCTCCATGAAGAAACAAGGAGATCCGTGGTTCAAATCCCGGCCATGACATTAAATTTTTCATTTTGACTCTATCTATTAAAAAAACTTTAGCCTATATAAGCCAATGTGAAGAAAAGATTAATTTCCATCAATAAACTAAAATAATAAGAGTTAAATGATGAAGCCTGGGACTCAAGTACTTACGATAGTAAGTCGTCACGAACGGTGTATCTCGGATGCGAGAGTCCCTCGTGGTTTACCGGGGAAATATACGAGTCAAATGGAGAATTTAATGTCAGGACGGCAAGTTGGCCGTAGTAGCTCAATGGTTAAGAGCGACTGGACGGAAACCAGGAGATCCGTGGTTCGTATCCCGGCCATGGCATTGAATTTTTCATGTTGACTCTATCTGTTCTATTTTCTATATTACTATAGCTACAAAATTCAAAATTTGCATGCCTAATGGGTTTTATATTAGAAAATGCCACATCAAGTTTTAGTAATTCCTGATCATTAGTTTTGAAGTAATTCATTTTTATTTTTATTTTAATTAAAGTTCATGGCAATATTGCAGTTAATACATGTGCATCAATAATCATGCTAGTGTAATAACTCTGTATTTTTTCATTCCTACTAACTGTATAAACAACTTCAGTCTCTGTGTAAAAGAACATTGTACTACTTTTAGGAAAATTATTTGTTTTAAATTATGTAGCATTTTGAATTTAATTTTTTACTACTTTTTTGGCATATAAAATGTTATTACAACCAAACCAAGTCTTAAATCCTATAGCCTGAGGGCCGCACCATGGCTCAGTGGTTAGACCGCTTGGCTCTCACCAAGGCGGCCCGAGTTCGATCCCAGGCGACCGCAAAGTGAGATTTGTGGTGGACAACACGGCGCTGGGGCGGGTTTTCTCCGGGATCTCCGGTTTCCCCGCCATCGCATTCCACCGGTGCTCCATCTTCATGTCATGTATCATCAGTGTCATCACCTGCGGTGCCGTATGTAGTAAAAGCGGGCGTTAAACACCACACTACACACACACACACATACACACACCCTTATAGCCCGAGACTGAAGTTGTAGACCCCTATATGGAGCATATCCTGAAAAAAATCACAGCCATAGCTCTAAAACTAAAGCAGTAGGAGCAGATATTGTATTAAAAATGTAAAGTGGAGAAAAATAATTTTTTCTAAGAATATGCACCAATAATAGTAAATTATGTTTTGAACTGTAAGTCATGCTGGCTTAAAGCGAACAAATTATCTGTGAATCTAGACAAAACAAAAGCGGTCAAATTTATAACCTGTCGTACGTCACATACTCAAATAGAAATCGGGATTAATGATATGTTATTAGAAGAAATTGACAGCATAAAATTTCTGTGCCTTCAAGTGGACAGATGTTTAGATTGGAAAGCTCACATAAATTACATCTTACCTAAACTCAGCTCTGCCTGTTATGCTATCCGAGAGCTGGTTAATGTGAGTTCTATTGACACACTTAAATTAGTATATTATGCATACTTTATTATGGAATACGGAATATTATTTTGGGGCAACTCAGTAGAAAGTAAAAAAATATTTCTTATGCAAAAGAGGGTTATAAGAATCATTACTAACACCCACAACAGATGTTCCTGTAAATATCTTTTTACAAGATTGAAGATATTAACGCTTCCTTGCATGTATATATTCTCGATCCTAAAATTCTTTGTATGCAATCATGCCTTATTTGTAACCAATAATGTAATTCACAAAATAAACACTAAACAAAAGTATAATATCCATTATCCCAGTACTAAACTTTCTTGCTTCCAGAAAGATGTGCATTATGAAACTATCAAAATATTTGGCGCACTTCCTAATGTTCTTAAAGAAAAAATTGATAATTTCGGGGCTTTTAAAAAAGCTGTTAGAGAGTACCTTTGCTCAAAATCTTTTTATTCTGTACAAGATTATCTGAATGACAAATTATCCTGATAATGCTGCTGTAGGTCTGTTAGTAGTATCTAACTATTCCAATGACAAATCATTACTAATAAATCTTTGACGCAAGTTGAAAGTTTATTTTTAATGTATATGTATTTAGTAAATAACAAGAAAGGTATCCATTGCAAAAAGGTTGAGACGTACTGGCATAAGCCAGGTGAAAGTTTGATTTTGTATCATATATAATTATCCCTGCTTTGTTCTCCATATTGCTGTTCATATTCCCTGTATACTATAATATGTGTATTATGTTAACTGTTCAAGTACATATATATGCTATTAAACTTTATACCTCTGGACATGTTCAATGTTCACAGCCTTTTCTGGCTACAAGTCAACCTACTGAACGCAAATCAATCTAATCTAATCTAATCTAGTGATTACACTATCCTGCACATTATTTACACTGTTCTACACATTATTTACACTGTCACCTCCACTGCTATGTAACAGGTATTCAAAATTTGCTGATTATCTTCGCTAATGCATAGTCTGTTATTTAAATTACTATTTACACTATTTACTATACACAGTTTGCATCTAGTTCTTGAAATCTTGCAAATTTCTTCTAGCTTTTACAAATATAGTTTGAATAGCATTAGCATGTTCATCGAAGTCCATTTGCAAATGTAAAGTTGAAATATTAGATGTTCCTCTATGTCCAACTGTACAAATGAAATGGAAATCTGCTCCCAATTTTTGCTTTTCCATCCATTTTGCACCACGTTTTCTTACAGCTTCCTTCTTTTCGTTATTTCTATTCACCGGGTTATGCCAACATGCCAACATGCATTATGCTGTTTATATAGTTAACAAAACACTACACTACAGGAAAAGGAAATAACTTGCATATACACCAATTTCATTATTTAAAACAAACTGTAAACAAAAGCACATAGCTCTCATGGAAGTCGCCATTACATTGGAGCAAACACAAGCAGTCAAAACAAGAACGAATCTACAAGTATTTGCTAAGTTTATTGCAAAGAACATAGAATAATCACAGATATCCTGAACTGTTTTGTATTTTCTTAGGTGCTAAAACAACCAAGGTGGGCTGACGACTTTTTATTTGGCATTTATGTTTGAATGTTTCTGATTAAACACTTTGTAATGAATACATAGTAACAGTTTACCAAACTGTCTCTAGATAGCAGCACTAAGCTATGACGCAAGATTTGAACGCAGTTTTGGAGAAAAAGCTTTCATTTCTATGTATAAATTGTATGTATAAATCTAAAAAAGTAATTTCTGAGACTTTTAGGCTATTTTTCAGTCCCAGGATCCCTTAAAGTTCTCTAACATGAACTTTATGTCGATTTTTCTTCATTTGTTCTCTCCTGTAGTTCCAGGGATAACTTTCAATTTATCTGTGTTCAGCGACTGTTTTTACTGCACAGTGCAATATAGAAACTGGATATTTATGATTCGTTAAATGAAATTATATTAAGAAAGGGAATTTATGAAGGAAAACCCAACATTAGGGTATTCCAAAAACATTTGCCAACGACTGAGAAAAAGCTGGGAAAAGGTTCAATAAGAGATGGCAGTCCTGGCCGCAGACCTCCCGTTCACCTTAACTCCTCTTCTACCCATGTCAATCTCTAAAGGGGTGTTGTCGAAATCTTTCCTGCTTCTTCACTGGTAAGTTCTCGTCCCTCAGGCAGCAGGTGGGCTTAGGATGTCTAATAGCCACAGCATGTTTGATCATGTAGTAAATAATAAGTCTGCTAATTTGATTGGAATCGGAGCCATCGTTTCAGAGGAGGTGGGTAGCATATTTGCATTATCATTTGCATTTAAATTAAAATAGGAAATGATCAAAATCGCTATATCTCACAAGTTGGGTAACTTAAACTGTTACCCACTGGGGTTGAGGCAGGTCTTTTGGGACATTCCATACGTCGAAGCATCAAAATGAGGTTAAAAACTGCCCCGAGACAAAAATTTGCTCAGCGTACTCAATATGAGGACTAACATTTTGAAATTTTATTTCACAAAGAATTCACTATTTCCTATACTAAAGATAATGAAGATTAAAGACATATCAAATTTAAAGAAAATGAAGGTTCATCTAATATCCTATTGTCACGGCAACAGACATAAAAGTTTCGGCACAAATAAGAAAACAGTTGGCGGATAAAGTTTCATGGTAATAATGAGCCTTGCTAAGCAGTTAATGATATCGCGGCTATTGTATACAAGCGCCGGCAAGCAGAGATGACTGAGGTAAAGGACTCGCCGGCATAGATTAAGTTACGCTTCTAGAATGTGATAGAATATTTGGTTTCTTAGTTCTTCCGGAAATTTCTGGACTGATAGAGATTGTTCGGGTTCTGGCTTATTGTAGAACAATCTAGAGTTACAAATTAGGTATTTAAGGACGTGACGGCTCGCAAAGTTAGTTGTAAAACAGTGAGCTGTGAAACAGTGTTGTGAAATGAGAGACAGCTGGAAGTGTTATTGTAACGAGAGCTAATCTGCTGTCACTATTTGTTATTGAGATCGACCTTGGTAGACTGATGGTGACGTAACGTAATGCAGCTGTAATCTCTAAGAGTATTTCTACGAAAATAAAGGAGATTTTTAATTTCTGCAACTCGGCCGTTTAATTCTACGAACCCACAAAGTCACAATATTTACCGTAATCGCTTGTATTCCTTTCCTCTAATCTCCATATATCTCCCATTCCTATTTTTTCCATAATTCCTCGAATCTCTGCCCACTAAATATCTGAGTTCAGAAATCTTTTTCGCTGTCTCAAGTATAATTTCATAATTTCCCCTTCTTCGGCCTTTGGCTATTATTATGCCATTTCTTCCTGTCTTTCTTAATTCTACTAAAGCTACTTCCTTAGGTGATTCTTGGTAAGCTCTTTACAAAACCTTCTATAGTTTTGGTCCATCGTTTTGTTTACCTCTGTGCCCCCCTGCCAGATCTCCACTGCGTACAACATTTTGGATTCAACTAGTGCTTCATACATTCTTTCTAACTACTTGGTTGTCATTTCTGGTTTATATTTGCATATTCTTATTCCATTCATTGCCGCTCTTCCTTTTGCTTCAATTTTTCTCCTGTGGGCTCCCCACTTTCCATTGTTATTCAACCGTACTCCTAAGTATTCAAATTCATTTACCACGTCTATCCTTTTGCCATTTAGTACTCTTCATCTTTTAACTCCCTTTTTGATGACCATAACTTTTGACTTATTTATGTTTATTTTTATTCCCCGGTCTTTACAGAATTTCTGGATTTCATTTATTGCCTTCTGCAATCCTACTACCGTTATAGATCCTACCATTAAGTCATCCGCATATAGTAGTCCAGGGATTTCTTTGTTTGCTATTACCGGACAGTGCTGGTTTCCTTCTTTAACCTTGTTTATTATCTCATCTATAAATAAGTTAAATATTGGACTCATTTTGCATCCTCGTCTTAGGTCTATTTTTTGTTCTGTCATCTCCGTAATAACATTTTTTTCACCTTATGCAAAACTTCACCCTTTCATAGATTTTCTCTACTTCTTTTATATATTTTCCACTTACACCTTTCATCTTCAATTTCCAAACTAGAGCTTTCCTGTTTATTATATCAAAAGCTTACTCAAAATCCGCAAAGAACATATATGCATTTTCTTTCTTGTTCTTGAGGTATTTTTCTATTATGATATTTATTATGAACAGATTACACTGGACAACAATAAAAATGTTTTAGGCTTAAAATAGTTAATTTACATGTATTTCCATCTGCTGAATTAAAAATGACCATAAAAATGATAGATTAGCTCTTGTTTTGAAGATAAAGTAATATTTCATATTTTAGAGTGAAGATTTTAAATTTGGGGGATTTTTTTGGGAGTTGGCGCATCTATCAAATAACTAAAACAATCATTGCGAAATTTTGGAAATTAAGTGATGTAAAAGTTAAGGAAGGCATTGTTGTCGGACCACAAATAAGAGAACTTGTAAAGGATCCTGCATTTGACCAAATTTTGGAGGGGAAAGAAAAGGAAGCTTGGGAAGCCTTCAAGGGTGTTGTTCATAGATATTTTAGGCAACAAAGGAGATGACAACTACAAGCATTTGGTGACAGTGTTCCTGCAACATGTCCCTTAAGATCCATTTTCTCCACTCCCACCTAGACTTTTTCCCTCCTAGTTGTGGAGCTGTTAGTGATGAACATGGGGAGAGATTCCATCAGGACATTTCTGTTATGGAACAAAGATATCAGAACCGTTGGGATGAAGTAATGCTTGCGGATTACTGTTGGTCTTTGTATAGGGATTCTGCGGAACTCCATCACAAGGGGCAAGCTAAAAGACAACGAAGTCATGATTCTCTTCAGAGAAGACTATCTGCGAAGTATTTTTCCAGCAATTTAGAACTCTTAGCATGTAAATACCAGTTAAAAAATTAAATGCACGTTCATTGTTGTTAGCATGTATGTAATTAAAATGTATCCTTTTCTCTCAATCCGTTAATATGTAATACTTCCACCTTGTGTATATCATAGAAACTAGAGCTAATACAATTGTTTCATTGTTATATTTGTTTTTCTCAACCCAAAAATAGTAGGAATTGCCCCATGAAGTACTCGAAACATTCAAATTTTGTTGTTGTTGCTGTCCATTGTTATCTATTGTCCATTTTCCTTTCCTGAAACCTGCTTGAAATTCATACAGCTTCCTTTGTTATTGTACCCATATTCTTAGCCTTTCTGCTAATATTTCTGTGTGTATTTTTCCTAATATAGATGACATACTTATTCCCCATACAGTTTTATGGTTTACTAGCACCTCCCTTCCCTTTATAAAATGTCCAGAGCTTGATGCAGTTCATCATGAACATGAGCTGGCTGTGTCGATGTTAATAAGACTGGAGATCCGCGATGGTGGTCCTCCAGGACAATGTTACTACTTCCCCTCAAATTAAACTACTGTAACTTCCAAATGCCTTAATTAGGAAGCTAATAAAGCTGATTCCATCATCAACCATTTCTTTGTAATACTCTGTTGCTAACTCCATACCCATTTCGTACCCTGAGCATTATTTTAAGAGTTAACGTACGGCGCTAGACATGATGTACGTCATTCCAGTTGCAAAGACGGATAATTACATTCCGGAAAGGCGCGAAGTGCACAGCAAGAGCTTTATCTAGACACAATAGGATTCTTCCTGTGTCCATTGCAATGAGTGGAATGCAGCTCATGCAAGGCCGTCGTTGCCGCCACTTCTTTATAATAAACAATTACAGCATCACGATCTTCCCAGGACGTTTTACAACTCCATTTCCAAGCGTGCGTTGTTTATTCTGTTATAATAACGCTGGTCGGCATTAGGACATCAAATTAACGGCGGACAGCAGCACCTGTTGTTGCTTCTCTCCCAGGAAAAGGGAAACCCGTGTGATAGCCCGTAATTACGTAGTCATCTCACCCTTTGTTTTAATTAGAACGCGTAGCGCACGCACTTGCTGGCCACACACGATCATCATAATCCCCAAACAATCAAATCTCCTTTAAATACTTTAGTTTAGAAAGGTGAGTTTAATGCGTGTGTAAGAACGAGGCTTAGAAATGTCAATGCACGTACCGAGTTGCAGATATTCCAAATGTTATTTCCGTAGAAGTACACTGTTCAATCCTCACGTCACATATACAATCAGTCTACCAAGGTCCATGACAACAATCAGCGTCCTCATTACATCAGCTCTCGTTACAACAAATTTTTCAGTCTGCTCTACCCTTTCATAGATCAGATTAGATTGATTTGCGTTCAGTAGGTTGACTTGTAGCCAGAAAAGGCTGTGAACATTGAACATGTCCAGAGGTATAAGTTTAATAGCATATATATGTACAAAAGTTAACATAAGACACATATTATAGTATACAGGCAATATGAACAACATTATGGAAAACAAAGCAGGGATACTTTTATATGATACAAAATGATACACTTTTTAAACCAGCTTTCACTTGGCTTATGCCAGTACGTCTCAACCTTTTTGCAATGGATACCATTCATTGTTATTTATTAAATACATATACATTAAAAATAAACTTTCAACTTGCATGAAATATTATATATAGTTATATATAGTTAGATACTACTTACAGAGCTACAGTAGCATTATCAGGATAATTTGTCATTCAAATAATCTTGTACAGAATAAAAAGATTTTGAGCAAAGGTACTCTCTAACAGCTTTTTTAAAAGCACCAAAATTATCAATTTTTCTCTTTAAGAACATTAGGAAGTGCGCCAAATATTTTGATAGTTTTATAATACACACGTTTCTGAAAGCAAGAAAGTTTAGCACTGGGATAATGGATATTATACCTTTGTCTAGTGTTTATTCTGTGAATTACATTATTTGTTGCAAATAAGGCACGATTGCATACAATCGTGAATATATACATGCAAGGAAGCGTTAATATCTTCAATCTTGTAAAAAGATCTCTACAGGAGCATCTGTTTTGGGTGTTAGTAATGATTCTTATAACCCTCTTTTGCATAAGAAATATTTTTTTAGTTTCTACTGAGTTGCCCCAAAATAATATTCCATATTCTATAATAGAGTTAAAGTATGCATAATATATTAATTTAAGTGTGTCAATAGAACTCACATTAACCAGCTCTCGGATACATTCATAGTGTGTCCTACACACGGCTAGTGTGAAAGAACAATTAATGTCCATTAATTGACCTAATGTTGGCCGAACTATAAAGCCCGGGCCTTAAAGTACTCACAGCATAGTAAGTCGTCATTAAGGTAGTTGTCTCATGTGTTTATGAGAACTCCTAGTGGTTAACTATAAAGTCCAGGTCTTAAAGTACTCACAGCATAGTAAGTCGTCATTAAGGTAGTTGTCTCATGTGTTTATGAGAACTCCTAGTGGTTTACTATAAAGCCCGAGCCTTAAAGTACTTACAGCATAGTAAGTCGTCATTAAGGTAGTTGTCTCATTAGTTTATGAGAACTCCTAGTGGTTTACTATAAAGCCCGGGCCTTAAAGTACTTACAGCATAGTAAGTCGTCATTAAGGTAGTTGTCTCATTAGTTTATGAGAACTCCTAGTGGTTTACTATAAAGCCCGGGCCTTAAAGTACTTACAGCATAGTAAGTCGTCATTAAGGTAGTTGTCTCATGTGTTTATGAGAACTCCTAGTGGTTTACTATAAAGCCCGGGCCTTAAAGTACTTACAGCATAGTAAGTCGTCATTAAGGTAGTTGTCTCATGTGTTTATAAGAACTCCTAGTGGTTTACTATAAAGCCCGGGCCTTAAAGTACTTACAGCATAGTAAGTCGTCATTAAGGTAGTTGTCTCATTAGTTTATGAGAACTCCTAGTGGTTTACTATAAAGCCCGGGCCTTAAAGTACTTACAGCATAGTAAGTCGTCATTAAGGTAGTTGTCTCATTAGTTTATGAGAACTCCTAGTGGTTTACTATAAAGCCCGGACCTTAAAGTACTTACAGCATAGTAAGTCGTCATTAAGGTAGATGTCTCATGTGTTTATGAGAACTCCTAGTGGTTTACTATAAAGCCCGGACCTTAAAGTACTTACAGCATAGTAAGTCGTCATTAAGGTAGTTGTCTCATGTGTTTATGAGAACTCCTAGTGGTTTACTATAAAGCCCGGGCCTTAAAGTACTTACAGCATAGTAAGTCGTCATTAAGGTAGTTGTCTCATGTGTTTATGAGAACTCCTAGTGGTTTACTATAGAGCCCGGGCCTTAAAGTACTTAAGCATAGTAAGTCGTCATTAAGGTAGTTGTCTCATGTGATTATAAGAACTCCTAGTGGTTTACTATAAAGCCCGGGCCTTAAAGTACTTACAGCATAGTAAGTCGTCATTAAGGTAGTTGTCTCATGTGTTTATGAGAACTCCTAGTGGTTTACTATAAAGCCCGGGCCTTAAAGTACTTACAGCATAGTAAGTCGTCATTAAGGTAGTTGTCTCATGTGTTTATGAGAACTCCTAGTGGTTTACGATAAAGCCCGGGCCTTAAAGTACTTACAGCATAGTAAGTCGTCATTAAGGTAGTTGTCTCATGTGTTTATGAGAACTCCTAGTGGTTTACTATAGAGCCCGGGCCTTAAAGTACTTAAGCATAGTAAGTCGTCATTAAGGTAGTTGTCTCATGTGATTATAAGAACTCCTAGTGGTTTACTATAAAGCCCGGGCCTTAAAGTACTTACAGCATAGTAAGTCGTCATTAAGGTAGTTGTCTCATGTGTTTATGAGAACTCCTAGTGGTTTACTATAAAGCCCGGGCCTTAAAGTACTTACAGCATAGTAAGTCGTCATTAAGGTAGTTGTCTCATGTGTTTATGAGAACTCCTAGTGGTTTACGATAAAGCCCGGGCCTTAAAGTACTCACAGCATAGTAAGTCGCCATTAAGGTAGTTGTCTCACGTGTTTATGAGAACTCCTAGTGGTTTACTATAAAGCCCGGGCCTTAAAGTACTTACACCATAGTAAGTCGTCATTAAGGTAGTTGTCTCATGTGTTTATGAGAACTCCTAGTGGTTTACTATAAAGCCCGGGCCTTAAAGTACTTACAGCATAGTAAGTCGTCATTAAGGTAGTTGTCTGATGTGTTTATGAGAACTCCTAGTGGTTTACCGGGGAAAACACGAGTCAGTTGGAGAATTTAATGTCATGTCGGCACGTTGGCCATAGTAGCTCAATGGTTTAGAGCGGCTGGACGGAAACCAGAAGATCCGTGGTTCAAATCCCGGCTAATGCATTGAGTTTTTCAGTCTGGCGCTATCCTTTCATAGTGCGTCCTACACACGGCTAGTGTAAAATAACAATTACTTTTTCCATAAATAGAATATCTTACATACTGCTTATTTTGGAGTTGCATATTCCCATGCTCCATTATAGTTAACCCAGGTTGTGTATATAATGGAGCATTTTAAAACTTGGGATCTATATTTTTGTTTCCCTTTATATCTTCTACTATTTTTCCTAGTTGTTTTCAATACTCTTTCCTGTTTTCTAAATAAATTTTTGTCTTACCTTGCCAATATATTTTTCCCAGTTTTATTATGTTTTCTTCTGATCTTAGATTCAAGATTCTTTTGTCTCTATTTCATTTTATATGTTTTTTAAACTTATGCAAAAGAAATTCGTCTCTCCAATATTTTGTTTTTTGACAATCAAAAATATAATGCCAAGTACTATCTTCTTTTTTACACATTGGACATCTTGCCTTAATATATCCATTCCTGATACCCTTTAAGTATGTTACTCATGTTCTAAACCATACCAACCCGTCTCTTCCTACGTTATCACAAATGTCAACATATGTTTCCCTGCCCCAATCATTTTTCATTGTTTTATATAATTTCAGAGATCTTACCTTATTAAGATTAGCCCTTAATTCTTGTTTTTCAATATCTTTAATTTTTGTTTTTACTTCTTAACAGAATAATCTATTTTCTATTCTTCCACTATCTAACCATAATGAACCCATATATACGAGGGCTGTTTTTTGACAACGTACCTTTACTCATCCTCATAATTTTGGTGGTTCTTCCCAAAATAGTTTCCCCTGAATGCGATGCACTTGTCCCAGCGTTTCTGTCAGTCTTCAAAGATATGCTGGAAACCATTTTGAGAGATCCTTCAAAATCGCCTTCGCAGCCTTCACCACTGCTTCTGATGATGGATAATGCCTCCCACGAAGGCGTTTCTTCAAGTTAGGGAATAGAAAAGTCACACGGTGCTAAATCCGGACTATAGGGAGGGTGAGGGATGTACTTCGCGTTGATTTTTACAAGATATTCAGCAACAACATTGGTAATATGTGGCTGCATATCCAGCCTGCTTCACGGAAATTTGGTCTTTTGTGCCTGATATGGACTTGCTATGTTTTCAGGACATTCCTATAGTATTGTCCAGTTACTGATGTGTGTGCAGGTACAACATGCTGATAAACCATTCCAGGAATATCAAAGAATGAGATGACCATAACTTTCCCAGTAGAAACAACCACTTTTGCTTTTGGGGGTTGGTGATGAAGGAGATTTCCACACTGAGCTTTGCTGTTTGCTCTCAGGATCAAAATGATGTAGCCATGTTTCATCAGCAGTGATTACGTTTGAAAGAAACTCCGGATCTTCCTCTAACACCAACTTTAACTGCGTGTTACCTCCATTGCAGCGGTAGGCGATACTGAACATGTCTGAACTTGCCTGGTTCTCACAGGCGGGAACCAGGGGTACCAACAATGAAACTACTACGGCGTGTTTGTTTCACATTAAGCTAACAGAATATAGGATTGAATTTTAGTGCGAAACATTATGACCGTAAAAAAATTATGATGATCCTTTATTGAACAGCCCTCGTGTCTCCTGTAAAATGTTTTGAACTTTATATATCCAAGTCTCTCTCCCCTTAATTCTTGTTTGTGCTGCCAAACACTGTTTCACGGTATTCTCCTCATCTAAGTTCCATATTCTGAGCCAATATTTCATCACCTTGGTTTTGCAACCTAATCTTCCTAATTCCATTAAAGCCGCCTCACTCGGTGAACATATAGCAGAGCCTAAAACAAGTCTAAAAAATAGTCTATTTATAACATCTATCACTTTCTATCCTTCATCTGGCCAGCATATTTCTATTCCATATAGCATGCTGCTTTCTACAAGTGACCCAAACACCCTTACTGACCATTTTACTTGCATATTTGGTGTTTTGTTAATACATAGCCATTTTCCATCTGGCAGTGCTTACCTTTTTTTTTTTTTGGTCACTCCATTCACCATTACTAGATAATCTTACTCCTAGGTAATCAATATTTTTAATCACCTCAATTTCTGAACAATCCCACCACCATTTTTCTTTTCTTTTTAGTTTGAAACCTTTTACACAATCACATAGTAACCCTCTTTTCAAACATTTGACTATCACTTTACCGTACAGTATTCTTCTGTTACTTGCAAATAAAGTTTATTAACGAGTAGTTGGAAGAAGGAGACATTAGGAGCAGCTGTCATATCAAGAGGGATTTGCAGTGCAGACTGCAAGATCAGAGCAATGCAGAAGAGGGAGGCGCCTTGTGGGCGGTGGAGGGGAACAGAAACAAAATAATATCGTCTTGGGGCGTAACCCGATAGTGGAATTACAGTTGGACTCTTTTAAAGAGGGAGGAGGAAGAAGAAGATGGGAGAAGAGCAACAACAAAAAATGATGAAGTACGGTTTGGGTTGGCTGTGGGAAAAGATGTGAGATAACCGGAATTTGTAGGTCCAGCAGCCTCCTCGCTGCTCAGATCCTGACCCGGATTCTGGAACTAGCCTACAATTACCATTGGTCAATTTGTTTTCTCTGCGCATACCGAATGAACAAGAAGAAGAAGAACGCATTTGTTAATTTCGTAATTATCCTGTTTGGCTCGATAGCAATCCGTTGTAACACGTGACCTCCTCACCTCTCTGTAAACTTCGCTTATGTTTATCATTATCACAAATGTTATTAATAACAGTAACATTTAATGATGCTTCAGCCAAATTAACAACATGATACATTATAACCCTCTCCACACGCGACTTCTGCTCATCTTATGTAATGCTACGTCCTTCGTCAACGTTGGCAAAATACAGGGTGAGTGTTAAATGCTGTCTTCATGCATAAATAAGACAGGCAATATCAAATGTTATTTCTCTAGACACCTTCTTTAAAATACGAAGGCTGTTCAATAAAAAATGATCATAATTTTTTTACGGTCACAATTTTTCGCACTAAAATTCAGTATTATTATATTCTGTTAGCTTAATATGAAACAAACACGCAATAGTATTTTCATTGTTGGTACTCCTGGTTCCCGCCTGTGAGAACCAGGTAAGTTCACACATGTTCAGTATTGCCTACCGCGGCAATGGAGGTAACATGCGCTTAAAGTTGATGTTAGAGGAAGATCCGGAGTTTCTTTGAAACGTAATCACTGCTGATGAAACTTGGCTACATCATTTTGATCCTGAGAGCAAACAGCAAAGCTCAGTGTGGAAATCTCCTTCATCGCCAACCCCCCCCCCCCAAAGCAAAAGTGGTTGCTTCTGCTGGGAAAGTTATGGTCATCTCATTCTTTGATATTCATGGAATGGTTTATCAGCATCTTGTACCTGCACACACATCAGTAACTGGACAATACTACAGGGATGTCCTGAAAACATTGCAAGTCCATATCAGGCGCAAAAGACCACATTTCCGTGAAGCAGGCTGGATGTGCGGCCGCATATTGTCAATGTTGTTGCTGAATATCTTGCACAAATCAACGTGAAGTGCATCCCTCACCCTCCCTATAGTCCGGATTTAGCCCCATGTGACTTTTCTATTCCCTAACTTGAAGAAACGCCTTCGTGGGAGGCATTACCCATCATCAGAAGCAGTGGTGAAGGCTGCGGAGGCGATTTTGAAGGATCTCTCAAATATAGTTTCCACCATGTCTTTGAAGACTGGCAGAAACGCTGGGACAAGTGCATTGCATTCAGGGAGACTATTTTGAGAAGAACCATCAAAATTATGAGCATGAGTAAAGGTACGTTGTCAACAAAAATTATGATCATTCTTTATTGAAAAGCCCTCGTATTTAACGCTTGTTTTTTCGACAAAGGTCTATGTTTGTCTTTTCGGATAAAAATTCCTCAGGAAGAACTGCAGCCTTGGTTTGTTGTAGGGTAAAGGCACCATTGGTGCCCAATTTCGGATGGTAGATTTTCTGCTCCCTGAGCGGATGCACTCCTTCGGGAATCAAGTGAACTACATGCCCAAATACCCACATAACATGACATTAAATTGTATTCATTCAAACCTTAGCCTACACACGGCCAGTGTGGAAGAAATGATTATTTCAGTCAATTTACCTGAATAACATAGTTGTTTAACTATGAAGCCTGGGACTTAAGTACTTACAGCATAGTAAGTCGCCACAAACGGTGCGTGTCTCATAGCATATGAGAACCCCTAGTGGTCTACCGGGAAACATACGAGTCAGTTGGAGAATTTAATGTCATGTCGGCATGTTGGCTATAGTAGCTCAGTGGTTTAACTATAAAGCCTGGGACTTAAGTACTTACAGCATAGTAAGTCGCCACAAACGGTGCGTGTCTCATAGCATATGAGAACCCCTAGTGGTCTACCGGGAAACACACGAGTCAGTTGGAGAATTTAATGTCATGTCGGCATGTTGGCTATAGTAGCTCAGTGGTTTAACTATGAAGCCTGGGACTTAAGTACTTACAGCATAGTAAGTCGTCACAAACGGTGCGTGTCTCATAGCATATGAGAACCCCTAGTGGTCTACCGGGAAACATACGAGTCAGTTGGAGAATTTAATGTCATGTCGGCATGTTGGCCATAGTAGCTCAGTGGTTTAACTATAAAGCCTGGGACTTAAGTACTTACAGCATAGTAAGTCGCCACAAAAGGTGCGTGTCTCATAGCATATGAGAACCCCTAGTGGTCTACCGGGAAACATACGAGTCAGTTGGAGAATTTAATGTCATGTCGGCATGTTGGTCATAGTAGCTCAGTGGTTTAACTATAAAGCCTGGGACTTAAGTACTTACAGCATAGTAAGTCGCCACAAAAGGTGCGTGTCTCATAGCATATGAGAACCCCTAGTGGTCTACCGGGAAACATACGAGTCAGTTGGAGAATTTAATGTCATGAATACATGTTGGTCATAGTAGCTCAGTGGTTTAGAGCAACCGCAGGGAGAGCAGAAGATCTGTGTTTCAAATGCCGGTAATGGCATTGAATTTTTCAGTCTGGCTCTAATAATTCAGAATGAAAATGGTCTGGGGTAAAGAAAATGATGTGGACATTTGTGACAAAACTAAAAAGAAAGACTTTGAACGGGCTAGAGCAGGGATGATGAGAATAAAAGGTTTAAGATCAAGAGGTAATCTAGGAAAATGTCTATTGTGTAACTGGCATATAATTTTAGATTTTAAAGAAACTAGATTGTTAGGAATAAATTACGAAACAAACAAAGTCAGATTTACACAGAGAAATTATACGAGGGCTATCCAGAAAGTAGATTACGTTTTCGTCTGTTTCCGCTAGGGGCGGGGCTAGCGCGGCCATCTTGGGGTCAGAGCGTTGCGCAGCTCAGTCGGCATCTAGCCGTGCTAGTGAGAGGTTCGTGCTGTGCTCCATTCAGATACTGTGACGGTTTGAAATGTCTGCGTTAATTGAAAATCCCGCGAGCTGCGAGGTGCGTGCAGTAATAAGGTTTCTGACTGCAAAAAACTGTAAACCGATAGAAATCTATCGGCAGCTTTGTGAAGAGTATGGGGACAACATTATCACTGAAGGTGGAGTGCGTCAGTGGGTCATCAGATTTAAAAATGGCCGAACCAATGTTCACGACGAAGATCGAAGTGGGAGACCCAGCATAGTGACTGCCGAACTTGTCGAAAAAGTCGATGCTAAAGTCCGTGAAAATCGAAGGTTCACAATAACGGAACTTTCTTTGAGTTTTCCACAAATTTCGCGAAGTTTGTTGCACGAAATCATCAGCGAAAAGCTTGGTTACCACAAGTTTTGTGCAAGATGGATTCCAAAAATCTTGACAGAGGACCACAAAAATCAGCGAATGGCTGCAGCGTTGAACTTTTTGGACGTTTACCATAAGGATGGTGACTCTTTACTCGATCGCATCGTTACTGGTGACCAAACATGGGTGAAACACGTGAACTGTGACGCACAGCTGCAAGAAGAGGTAACGAAGTGGTTGAAGGCGCAGGCGGCCGAATTTTTCGACGAAGGAATTTCCAAGCTCGTACATCGCTACGATAAATGCCTTAATTTGAATGGTGACTATGTCGAAAAGTAGTATTTGAGTGTGGCTTTCATCTGTATATAATAAAATTTGTTTCCTATACTTTGTTTACTTTTTATTCCAAAACGTAATCTACTTTCTGGATAGCCCTCGTAGATAAACAGAGAAAACGCATAGTGAAGTATAGTGAAGCATAAATGACTCAGGAGAATCTGTAAGAAGAAAGATAAATACCAATAAGTGAGAGAAATAAGTAGTAAACAGATCCCAAAAGTTTATCAATCAGACGGTTTGAGACTTTTAACCTCAAGAAATTCAGCAACATTATACATTAGTTTCACAGAAGGACTCTATACAACTTAAATATAAGCAATTCGATTTATGGTATAGCTATTCAACAGATAGGTACTTTCAATGAAGTGAAATTATATATATCGTTCTTCTACTAAACCTGGCTTTCTGACAATAAATGCACTGTAGATAACAGATGCCATCCACATGAATGTAGCACATCGGAATTGTTTGTAGAATTACATATACACGAGGGGATGTCCTAAATGTTTAATTATCACTCTTTAAAAATGTGATAGAGCGTTTGTGTTGACATATGCTTGTTAGTTCTTCTCTACGTTGTCACATCCACATTTACACATTTTTCCCAGCGTTTGTTGATCTTCCGAATACCTTGATTGTACAAGTCTGCAGACTTCGCTTTAAACCACTCTTCCACTTCATTAATGACGTCATTTTTTGGTCAAATCGGCGACCACGTAACGGATTCTTTATTTCCGGGAACAAGACGAAGTCACTTGGTGCGAGATCGGGCGAATAAGGCGGATGCTGTAAGATCTCAAAGCCACATTCACTTGTTTTGTCAACTGCAACTTGAGATGAATGTGGTGCATTGTCAGACAAAAGACGAACAACTTTGGAGAGCATACCGCGTCGTTTCTTAATCAGAGCTGCTCGTAACTTGTCCAGAAGATTGCAGTAGTATCTGCCAGTGATGGTTTGACCCTTGGTAAGATAATATGTAAGGATGACTCCACGACAGTCCCAGATAACTGAAATAATGACCTTCCCAGCTGACTTTTGCATCTTTGCCGTTTTGGGAGGCTTGAAAACTGCTTGCTTGCATTCCATGTTCATGGTTTTAGTCTCTGGATCACACTGATAGATCCAGGATTCATTCATGGTAACCAGACGATCAAAAATATCATCTTCATCCTGTTCCAACAGCATCAACATCTGCCTTGAAAGGTCACGCCGTGTTTGCTTTTGGAAAGAGGTTAGCAAACGTGGAACCCACCGTGCAGACACCTTAGACATGTGCAGTTGGTCCACACACTACCATAACTAAGATGTGTCTCATTCATGATCATTTGGATGGTTGCTCGTCTGTCTTCCAGTATTAAACACTCCACTTTCTTCACTGTGACAGCTGACGGTCTACCAGCTCTTGGCTCATCTGTCAGGGACATGTGACCAGTTTGAAAATTCCTTTTCCAACTCACAATAGTGTCATACGATGGGCAATCATTTCCATAAACAGTCGTCATCTCATCATGGATTTCCCGGGCAGTTTTGTCCTTCAAATGCAGGAACTTGATCACACTACGAGCCTCAATTTTCTCCATCTTACATCTCAGTCACTTCTGACACTTACTGTAAAAAAACAAAAGGACTCAAATCACTGAAACTACTAACATTATATCCCGAGGGATCAATGATTACACTGAAAAATGTTCATCACTTTATCATAAAAACTACCGGTAGATTATTAAAACTTTACGACACCCTAACGTATCTGAACTACAGCGAAAGCAAAAAGATACATCATTACGTGAATTGATTGAAATAATGCCCTGTGAGATTATTTCCGTTTACGTCTTAGATGACAAGGAAAATTCTTCTGCTTTCTTCACGACGTATCGTGCACTTTAACCTTATAACAATACCTAAACACCATAAAACGTTTCTTGCTTTGATGCACTTTCTAGCGCATTTCAGATCACTTTCTCCGAAGACTGTCATCTGTCGCTGAAAACAACAGAAGTATAAAAACAATCAGGAATCAAAATTGCACCACTTCCACTAATCTACATGTGACTGTTGCAAAGAAAACAGTGATACATTTCCTTCTCACGGACAGTTTTATGCACGTAAATAAATTTCTAAAACAAGGAAAAGTTTTTTCTGTTTTTTAAAGCTTTCGTTGAGAGAGTTTTTCATGAAGATGCGATTAAGTGGCAAATAAAAGCTGTCAGGTTGAACAAAACACGAGGAAGGCTGTAGTCAAATTCGGAAGCACGCAAATCAACAGCAATGTCGTGAGTTTTTCAAAATGGGTAAACGTGAAGTGGTTGGTAGCGTGGGCGTGACGAAATACAAGTCACTTGCTCCACAAGTGCAAGGCTTCTGCCTTTAAAACTAAGTAGTACAGAATTTTATCACAGTAACACTAAACCTTTACGTTAACTTAGAATGGGTAACATTTTCAACATATTAAGTAGACATAATAACATGTAAAACAAAGCTACTTATCATTAGGGGG
This sequence comes from Mantis religiosa, assembly GCA_030765055.1. Lineage (NCBI taxonomy): Eukaryota > Metazoa > Arthropoda > Insecta > Mantodea > Mantidae > Mantis > Mantis religiosa. Next base: position 223,874,702 of record CM060951.1, on the reverse strand, counting down.
CGGATTTTGCCCTATTTGCCTATTTGATTCCTTTGTTCAGAATTGTAGGCTTCTAAGTTATAAGCATGTTTCCTACAACTATTAGCCTAATTTCTTACTTTTATAGTGCCTATAAATGCCTATTTCATACGTTTGTGTCTATTCAGTGCCTAAAACTGCCTTTTTAGCCAATTTCTTCTGTTTGTAATTTGTGACAACAGCTTTTGCATTTGTTGGTTTCAATGTGAAGTTTTCGGGGAAGTGAAATTTCTTACCGATGCACATTGAATAAACAAAAAGGGCTTTATTAAAGAAACAAAATTACAAAAATACCTAATTTAGTTTTTTGTCTTAAAATTAATATAGACATACTTTCATAATATAAAGTATTTTTAGCGGCACTATAGAAAACGTCACATGACTATTTATATAACCCTACAGCTATATCGTAGCTGCTATTACGTAAGTTTAACTTCAGATTTCTCAGATTGCATATTTTCTACATTTTCCTAACTTCAAAATGTCCCCCAGGATGCAGTTTTCTATTAAATTGTATGAAATTCCAAACATGCCTATAAGGGCAACTGCATATTAAGTGTACCCATTTACATTTGTTGTGTTTTTGTTATTTGTATTGAAAAGGATTATAATGTTTACTTCTTACTGAAAACGCTTAGGAAAATAAAAATTGTTGAATAGATATGATTATTTTTCCCTTCGTTGATATGGCGAAGACAAATATTTCACATAGGTACAGGTCATTAATAAGTTAAAATGGGTGCAGAAACTTATACCCCAAGAATTAATTTTTAAAATTACAGTACGTGGGACATTTTGAAAATCGCCTGTAATTTAGACATAAACTGTTAATTCCTCAGAAACTGTTGTAACTAGAAAGCTGAAACTTGGTATTATTCCATTCTTGATCGATCACAAAAATAAATGGTATAAATTTGAAACAAATCTATCAAAAAGACTCCAGATATTTCAATGTTCACCCTTAAGCCCCCCCCCCCAAACCCATGTGCTTGTTTTTTGACATAGTTAATTACTTCACACCTTTCTGCACATTATGGTTCTTACTTAGTGAAGTGGATTTATATGTATTTTCATTATACGACAATATGTGTTATTTGAACTTAATGTGGAGTCACTCATGAAATTTGGAATAAATGTTGAACTATTTCGTCTAGGGAGTCGCAAAATATTATGTGCTTAGCGAATTTGTTGCAGCATATGCTGCGATGATTGTCATTTTGTTATAGTACATTTTAAGAGCCATTGTAATAACATTGTATATTTTTAAGTGTTTACTTAGCAAATTTTTAGTGCCTATTTTACACACTTTTAGTGCCTATAAATCCGCCCCCTACCTATCACTGTGAAGCATGTATTATAAAAAGAAGACTCGAAGTAAACTAAATGAACTTTTTAAGGACATTGACGAAATGAGAAATGCATTCATATGATATCCTCTGTTGAATCTAGTACAAATTGTTCTTTCAAAAGTTTATTTTTCTATCTACGAACGTCATGTTGAGTGAGATGCAACTTTGTGGAAATGGTTTTAATAGTATCTTCTTGAAGGTACGATGGAAACGTGGGAAAACATTAGGTTAAGCTCTTCAATTTTTTAACAGTGCGAGGCTTGTAATATCTTTGGTATTTCGTTCCATTTGCATAACTACTTGGGGAAAAAGCGAATAATGACCTGCCATTTTAGAAAACTATAAATACTGAAAAATTCAAACCAATAACAAGAAATATTTCAGAAGTGCTTCACTTTATAGCAAATCCGTTTAACTTAAATAGTGTGCCTTAACGATATTTATTTCTGTAAAGTAACATTTTGTCATTCTCTTATTGTTGGAGTTTATCAATTACGTAAAAGTAATTCACAGTGAAGAGGACGTCAATGGCTACGCCCAAGAACTTCTACATGTGCATTTCATTTATCATCCTAAACGCTAAATGAAGTTTGGTATTTCAGATTTTGAATTATGCTGTTTAAGCCCTTTTTAAATAAATATGATTATTTAGCGAATAACAAATATATTTGCGATGAAACCTCGGAACTGAATCCCAATGAAATCGATCTACATACTACACTAAAGAACGTTTGAAAAACAAAGTAGGAAAAGACAATATTTAAAATGTATGGATTAGTGCCAGTATCAAAATTACTGTGTGTAGAAGTGAAACAGAATCATGACAGAAAAACAGAAGAAGACCAAGTAAATGAACTGTTAAGTGTAGTAGCAGAATATGAGAGAACAAACCTAAAGAAATGAAATACCTATAACTGTATAATATATGTATATCTCTGTATATTCTGCACTTTAAGAATTTCTAAATCAATAGGGCAAAGAAATACACAACGACAAAATAAAAGGTGGCACAAACAGGTTATGTAAATCGCTACATTCAGATGTTTAATACTTAGGAAGAAAAAATGACTGACAGTTTTGTGTTATAAGAATTCTTGAAGAGCTGCTAGTACTGATTTTGTAACAGATATTAAAATGACCCTGGTACAAATATAAACACACATTAAAGAAAATATCACCACTCTCTGGGTTGTACAAACAATCTGGTGTATTTTACGCTTCATAACATAAATCATCTTAAAAACAAACACACAAACAAAGAACACACACACACACACACACACACACACACACACACACACACACACACGCACATACACACACAAACACACACACAATGGGAGCTACAGAAATGGAATAAGATAACACACTTCCGTTGTTGATCCAATAATTAATGGTTACTAATGGTGTAACGATATTTAAAATTCCTAGGTTATGTCTTATGTTAGAGTCCAGTGATGGGACACCATAATCGTGATGTACGAGGCGTCTCCGTAAAATAACTTCTTCAAGGCGCTGGAGCCGTGAGGAACGCTATTACGCGAGATCCGGCACATTGGCGTCTAGCTTGCTTTCACCCCTTCAAATCCCCCCCACAACGAACCTCTTGCAACCATTAGTCTTGACTGGGCAGCCGTTTGCGATGGAGCTTCCTATCACTTCCGTCGCCAAGTGCGACTTGCGTGCAGTGATCCCCATTTTGAGTGCCAAGGGCACTATCCCCAGTGAAAGTCTTCGTCAGTTATGCGAAGTCTATGGACCACAGTGTATGGACTTCAAAAACGTGCGAAAGTGGGTCAGAGAGTTCAAAGACGGACGTACACACGTCCATGACGAACAGCGTTCTGGTCGGCCTTCGGTTTGAGCCGAAACAATTGCAAAAAAGGAGCAAGAAATGCTTAAAGATCGGCGTGTGAGAGTTCACGAGCTGTGCGAACTTATCCCTGAAGTCAGTAAGACTACGATTGACAAGATTTTGACCAAACATTTGCATTATCGCAAGGTGAGTGCGAGGTGGGTCCCCAAAATGCTCACAGCAACGTGTTGAAGCGGCCCACCGATTCCTGGAGCGCTATGCAGATCAGGGCGAGGAATTGTTGAATTCAATTGTCACTGGCGATGAAACCTGGGTGCACTACACAACACCGGAAACTAAAGAACGTTCTCATCAGTGGCGGCATTCGAATTCACCGAAGCCGTGAAAGTTCAAACAGACATTTTCTGCCGCCAAAGTGATGGCCAGTGTGTTCTGGGACAGAAAAAGTGTATTGTTGTGTGAGTTTATAACTACCGGCACAACAATAAACGCCGCTAGCTACTGTGAGACTTTAAACAAGATTGCGACTTGCCATTCAAAATCGAAGGAGGGGAATGATGACGAAGGTAGTCATTTTTCATCACGACAACGCTCCCCCCCATACTACACATGCAAAGGCTGATCTCCTGGCCCAGTTCGAATGAGACATCCTCACCCATCCCCCTACAGTCCAGACTTAGCACCTGAGTTGAAGTCACACCTGGGTAGAACACATTTCCAGACCGACGAGGTTGAGCGCTACCTGCACAACTTGGCGGGAGAGTGCTATGACAAGGGTATACAAAAACTGCCACAGCGCATGCAAAAGTGCATCGATCGCAATGGTGATTACGTTGAAAAATAGCTGTAAGTTCCGCCTTTCCATTGCGGCAACAGGCAATAAAGTTTCGGCACAAACAGAAAACAGACGGCGGATATTGTTTCACTGTAATAAAGAGCTTGCGTAAGCAGTTAACGATAGCGCGGCTAGTGTAAACCGATAGCCGGCAACAAAGACAGCTGAGATAAAAGACTTGCCGGCCCAGACGTTTCCGGAAGGTGATAGAATATTTGGATTACGTCATTAGATGCATTGTTGATTCGAGAAACATCTAGTGATTGTAGAGAACAGTCTGGAATTCACGAATGGGTGTACAAAAAAGAAGCCATGGCTAGTGATGAGTCAGTTGTGTAACAAGAGTGTTGTTGTAAAGAGAGCTGAACTGGACACGTTGGAAGATTGTGTTGTGTGATGTAATGTTGTTACGTGAGAATTGAACAGTGTATCTCTACGTGAATAAAGGGCATTTAAAATTTCGGCAAATTGGATTTTTTATTCTACGAAGCCGCAAAGTCACAATGTAACATTCACTGACAATAAACATGTTTTCTATATTAAATAAAATTGGAGAACTTATTTTACGGACACACCTCGTAGGATAGACACTCGGACACTGGTCTATCACACAATTATATATGAATCAGCGAGGTATATTTTGCCTGTAATTTTAAAATTATTTATTACTTGGTCATGTTCATCGCGAATATATGTCACCTTCCCGTGCAGTTTACGGACAAACTGTAATATTGATTGATATGCAATCACTTTCTCTATTCACAATTCTGATTCTTGTCGTTCATTCAAATTTCTCATTACATTTTGGGATTAAGTAGGTAAAGCGATAATCCAATATTTAAACAAGATGTCGCTGTGTTATGCTTTTAAACCGAGCAGGGGGCTCAGGCGATATCGTCTATGGACCGCATTTAGGAGGTCCGGGCTCGATTCAGTGGCCGACCTACCTGACACATGATTTTTTGGGGCTTTTCCTCGTTAATTACAACCATCGATTTTTTTGACGCTCCATTTCATCTCCATTTTCATTTCAGATCATCTCTCATCAGGTGGTGGGCCGCGCCGTGGCTCAGTGGTTAGACCGCTTGGCTCTCACCAAGGCGGCCCGGGTTCGATCCCAGGCGACCGCAAAGTGAGATTTGTGGTGGACAACACGGCGCTGGGGTGGGTTTTCTCCGGGATCTCCGGTTTCCCCCGCCATCTCATTCCACCGGTGCTCCATCTTCATCTCATGTATCATCAGTGTCACCGCCTGCGGTGCCGTATGTAGTAAAAGCGGGCGTTAAACACTACACATTTCACACATTTCATCAGGTGGTTTCTTTCAGGGTAGAAGTGGTGGCGGGTGTCTGTAACCGTTGTTTTAATTCAAACCCCCTCAAACGCTGAAAATATTTTTTTTAATTCATCGAGAAAAGAATTTGTTGGTATTATTAAAACTAGTAGTAGCAAGGGAAGGATATTAAAAAGAACAATAGCAGGTAAATTAGTAATTGAAGAGCTGGACGCAAAGGAAATTGAATATTGTTAATGTGGTAACGGTGATAGTATTATTTTAAATTTTTAAGAAATGTTGTTTGAATGTTAAATTATTTAAAAACTGGTTTTAAAGAAAAGATTATGAAGTTTACCAAATATAGTCATGAAAAGTCTGGAACTAAAGATAACATAAACAAATAAAAATATTAAATGCATTCAACCCAGCCATCTTAAGGAACATGATGAATAGAAAGGAAAAACTGAAGATAATATAAAAAAAGACCACTCTCACACCACTTAAAAACACAAACTGGCAATACAGAAAATTCACCTGGCATCCATGGGCTTTTAGAAAATTTGAACGAATCTTCAAAAGACTAAACTTAAAGTAGCACTCCAAAACAAATTCAGTCTGAAGAACCTGCTAAATAAACCACTAAAAAATTCAATCCCCAATACTTCGAAACTGGGAATTTATCAGATTAATTGTGAAACCTGTGATAAAAGCTACATAGGAAAAACTCAGAGAAACTTGTTAACCAGCAAAAAGAACACCAGAGAAACATAAAGTTGAAACAAACAGAAAAATCTGCAGTTTCACACCATTTTTGGACAGAAAACAACAACATTAAACTGTTAAACTCTTAAAGTACACCCATAGAATTGGATATTTGGGAAAAAATATTCATAACCAAAAACTGTGATAAAGTTATACATTTTGAAATCCCGGCATTAAATGAAGTATTAAAACTTAGTGCCCCTAACACCAGATGGCAGAGTGATCGGAGCTCCGTAGTAGTGGAAGAAGAGGAAGGTTCATTTAGTCACCAAACAGCTGAGGATGAGATCGAATGATCTGAAAATGTTTCAATTAATCAACATTGTGTCGCGAACCTGTATCTACGATCGCGTGGCTTGTATACACAAAAGAAACCGATAGGAGGGCAGTGTGAAAACCAAGAGCCCGCGGACAAAGATAACAGGCAGATAAGGGTCTGCCGAAACAAACAAATTGAGATAAATGGAAATTTCTAGTTACTTCTGGACTGATAGAGATTGTTAGTGTTTTGGTTTATTTGCGAATCATCTAGAAATTATCTGTGAAGAATTTAAAAAGGCGACGATTGGCCAAGAGGAGTAGCAAGTTGTGAAACAGTGTTGTAAAATGAGAGACAGCCAGCTGTGTTGTTGTAACGAGAGCTAAGGATGTAATCTGCTGTCACTGTTTGTTATTGTGATCGACCTTGGTAGACTGATCGTGTACGTAACGTAATGCTGCTGTAATCTATAAGAGTATGTCTATGAAAATAAAGGAGATTTTTAATTTCTGCAACTCGGCCTTTTAATTCTACGAACCCACAAAGTCACAATAGTAACTGAAGTTGAGTGTAAACATAGTGACTCATAAATCTAACTCAAAATTAAAAAATTACTCAATTGCCAATTAAATAATTTCAAAACAGGCAGAATTAAATTGACTTTACATTAAGACGCCGTCGAATAAAGAAGACAAGTGTGATTCTAGTCGAGAAGTAAAACATTATAATTGTAAAAGGAAGAGCGGCGCTACTAAAACCTTGTGTTAATTTTCTGTTACGACGTATTTATGTTCACCTCTGAAAGAATTAAAATTGCAATATTGAAAAGAAGTTAAGTGATTCTTCAATTTGTTTAGTAAATTACTTTCATTCTATTCCCATCCGATGCGGCGCCCGAGTTTAAAGGTTTTCCTGCGACAATTATAGCAGCCGAGGGTTACGGTAGGACATCGCGATTCACAGCATCAGAGCCAGCCCCCAGGACACGATGTTGCCGCTTCCAGCCCAGAAATCCCGTCGTAAATCTCGATGCTCCATGACAGGATCATATTCTTCTAGTAAAACATCTCCTTCACTAGACGGTCTCCGGCCTCAGAGCCGGAGAGGCCGTTTCCGGACTGTATACAGTGGGATACTGATCGTACTGGCCTGCCGAGGAGCTTCCAACTGCTAAAGTGTAGAGCCGCTGCCCTCTACACTGTCCTGGCTCCTTGAAAAGGCAGCCTTCTGTCTCCTTCCTCCTGCGGGTGCCCCAGTTGGGGACATGGATAGAGACCTCCGTGCCAAATGACCTCCGTAGGGTAGTCAAGACCAGTATACTTTAAAAATGTAATCATATTTGTATGATCACGAGAAGGAAAACTAAGCTAAGCTACACGGACCAGCTGAGGGGAAAAATAATAGAGCATATCTACGAAATGCATGTCACAAATACATTACTATACGACAACTGTTCAATAAATAATGATCACAACTTTATTGACAACGTACCTTTACTCATCCTCATAATTTTGATGGTCCTTCTCAAAATAGTCTTCCCTGAATGCGATACACCTGTCCCAGCGTTTCTGCAAGTCTTCAAAGACATGCTGGAAACCATTTTTTGAGAGATCCTTCAAAATCGCCTCCGCAGCCTTCACCACTGCTTCTAATGAAGGATAATGCCTCCCACTAAGGAGTTTCTTCAAGTTGGGGAATAGAAAAAGGTCACATGGGGCTAAATCTGGACTATAGGGAGGGTAAGGAATGCACTTCACGTTGATTTTTGCAAGATATTCAGCAACAACATTGACAATATGCGACCGCACATCCAGCCTGCTTCACGGAAATGTGGTCTTTTGCGCCTGATATGGACTTGCAATGTTTTCAGGACATCCCTGTAGTATTGTCCAGTTACTGATGTGTGTGCAGGTACAACATGCTGATAAACCATTCCATGAATATCAAAGAATGAGATGACCACAACTTTCCCAGCAGAAGCAACCACTTTTGCTTTTTGGGGGGTTGGTGATAAAGGAGATTTCCACACTGAGCTTTGCTGTTTGCTCTCAGGATCAAAATGATGTAGCCAAGTTTCATTAGCAGTGATTACGTTTGAGAGAAACTCCGGATCTTCCTCTAACATCAACTTTAATGCGAATGTCCTTTTGTTCGGGAATCAACAGTCTTGGAACCCATCGTGCACAGACATGTCTCATGCGTAATGTTTCTGTCACCAACGTGTGGGTGCCACCCAATGAAATGTTCAGTATTTCAGAAAGTGATCTTAAGGTAATTCGTCGATCCTCTCTCACAATGGCAGCAGCAGTGTTGATGTTTTCTTCCGTAAGAGCAGTAACTGGAGCCCCGGGTCCACCTTGCTTTGAAATTGACTATCTCCCCTCTTTAAACATTTTACACCACCTTCGAGCTGTGCTGTAGGGAAGCACAGACTCTCCATAGGCCTCCTGTAACATAGTATAGGCCTCAACTGAAGATTTGTTGAGACAAAAGCGGAGTTTCAAAGCCGCATATTGTTCCTAGCGTGTTACCTCCATTGCAGTGGTAGGCGATACTGAATATGTCTGAAGTTGCCTGGTTCTCACAGGCGCAACCAGGAGTACCAACAATGAAACTACTACGGCGTGTTTGTTTCACATTAAGCTAACTGAATATAATAAGATTGAATTTTAGTGCGAAAAATTATGACAGTAACAAAATTATGATTATTCTTTATTCAACATCCCTCATAAATCGTGCGTTTTACCAAGATATGAAATTTCTGATGCCCATATTTTGTCCCTCCTTCACTGTTTAGCATTACAGCAAAGTAATTCAGAATGAAAAAGCACTTTACAGACTTCACAGGAAATTCAAGATACGTAAATATTAATAGTCAGGTAAATGTCTTACATATTTTGTACCCTGACCACTTTTACTAGTGATTTTTAAATCCTAAAACATAACGAACATTTTTCGTGTAAAGAGCAATTATAAATTTTGTGTTGTATACCAGACAACCATTTAACAGAATTTTCATTTTTTCAGGCAAGTTCTTTACAAATAAAAGTATGCCCGAGTATGTGCACCCACAAGTAGGTACCACCTTGGATTTTATAACTCGACACTCGACCAAACGTTTAATTTAATTCTAAAAGTAATACTTTGGGTGCAGCTGCCCGTATTTCCCCAGAGGGATTTCTGCACATTACCCAAGCTGTTATTCCAAGCAGACGGAGTTTTCCGCAAATACCATAGTAAGAGATTAGACACAATCGAGCAGGCAATTTCATTGGCCTGTCCAATTATGTCGTAATTCAAGATTTAACATGATTCGTTAACGACTGTGGCTGCATAAAGTTCCCGGATAAAAACGTAATAAGGAGAACTTGATGTAGAAGCATGCGTCATACATTACGAGGGCCCAGTAGAGATATGATGGAGGACCGTGATTTACTAAACATTCCTTGAATACTTCGTTAACAACGAAACAACACATGCAAGCAGAAGATAGCGTAACGTCCATACAAGCTCTTAAACAGAACTTGGAGTAATGTCATACTTTTACTTTTCTGACGCAGATGAGGTCTCGGTATATCTGTTATATTAAAAAGCTTCAAAGCTAAGTTTTGAGGATCGCTAATAAAATTTTACTTTTTTTGTGTGTAAACGAAAACTTTATATTACATCCTCCAACGTCAAATTATATCAGACGATGAAAGAAATGATGTTCAAATGAGTACAGGGTACATAGAGCTTAGAGTTACCAGACATTCATCTTTCGGGATAAGAGAAAACCTTCAACGTTAAGTCATATCGGACGATGAATGAAATGATGTACAAATGAGTACAGGGTACATAGAGCTTAGAGATACTAGACATTCATCTTTCAGGATAAGAGAAAACCTCCAACGTTAAGTCATATCGGACGATGAATGAAATGATGTTCAAATGAGTACAGGGTACATAGAGCTTAGAGATACTAGACATTCATCTTTCAGGATAAGAGAAAACCTCCAACGTTAAGTCATATCGGACGATGAATGAAATGATGTTCAAATGAGTACAGGGTACATAGAGCTTAGAGATACTAGACATTCATCTTTCAGGATAAGAGAAAACCTCCAACGTTAAGTCATATCGGACGATGATTGAAATGATGTTCAAATGAGTACAGTGTACATAGAGCTTAGAGTTACCAGACATTCATCTTTCAGGATAAGGGAAAACCTTCAACGTTAAGTCATATCGGACGATGATTGAAATGATGTTCAAATGAGTACAGTGTACATAGAGCTTAGAGTTACCAGACATTCATCTTTCAGGATAAGAGAAAACCTCCAACGTTAAGTCATATCGGACGATGATTGAAATGATGTTCAAATGAGTACAGGGTACATAGAGCTTAGAGTTACCAGACATTCATCTTCCAGGATAAGAGAAAACCTTCAACGTTAAGTCATATCGGAAGATGAATGAAATGATGTACAAATAAGTACAGGGTACATAGAGCTTAGAGTTACCAGACATTCATCTTTCAGGATAAGGGAAAACCTCCAACGTTAAGTCATATCGGACGATGAATGAAATGATGTTCAAATGAGTACAGGGTATATAGAGCTTAGAGTTACCAGACATTCGTCTTTCAGGATAAGAGAAAACCTCCAACGTTAAGTCATATCGGACGATGAATGAAATGATGTTCAAATGAGTACAGGGTACATAGAGCTTAGAGTTACCAGACATTCGTCTTTCAGGATAAGAGAAAACCTCCAACGTTAAGTCATATCGGACGATGAATGAAATGATGTTCAAATGAGTACAAGGTACATAGAGCTTAGAGTTACCAGACATTCATCTTTCAGGATAAGAGAAAACCTCCAACGTTAAGTCATATCGGACGATGAATGAAATGATGTTTAAATGAGTACAGGGTACATAGAGCTTAGAGTTACCAGACATTCGTCTTTCAGGATAAGAGAAAACCTCCAACGTTAAGTCATATCGGACGATGAATGAAATGATGTTCAAATGAGTACAGGGTACATAGAGCTTAGAGTTACCAGACATTCATCTTTCAGGATAAGAGAAAACCTCCAACGTTAAGTCATATCGGACGATGAATGAAATGATGTTCAAATGAGTACAGGGTACATAGAGCTTAGAGTTACCAGACATTCATCTTTCAGGATAAGAGAAAACCTCCAACGTTAGGGCATATAGGACGATGAATGAAATGATGTTCAAATGAGTACAGAGTACATAGAGCTTAGGGTTACCAGACATTCATATTTCAGGATAAAGGAAAACCTGCAACGTTAAGTCATATCGGACGATGAATGAAATGATGTTTAAATGAGTACAGGGTACATAGAGCTTAGAGTTACCAGACATTCATCTTTCAGGATAAGAGAAAACCTCCAACATTGTCATATCGCACGATGATTGAAATGATGTTCAAATGAGTACAGGGTACATAGAGCTTAGAGTTACCAGACATTCATCTGGTTAAGTCATATCTGAAGATGAATGAAATGATGTTCAAATGAGTTCGAACTCGGAACATTTGGAACGTGATGAAGACAGGCTACTACCAGGCCACAAAGGCGGAGTATCTTCATTTTGTTTCTGTATAGTTGTGTTTCCAATCTTCTATTGTCTCTAACTGGTGTAGGATTTGATAGTATTTGTCGTAACAAAGGATTATGTTGTAGCTATGAGTTGTGTAGTCTGGTTCAGTTCTCTCGGAGGACTACAAAGGCACTATGGAATGTACTACAATATATCAGTTATGACTCGTAAATGTTTTTGTACGGTATGAATTCTGTTTAATTGTGTTGATGAAGCAGATCCCCGTAAAGGTCGAATGACAAGCGTATAACGACCTCTTGTACTGCACAGCAAGAGACGATTGGTGAATATGATGTGTCATTTCCTGTCCTAAATTAGTGAGGTGGTACGTACATCAGTTGTCTAAAATTAAATCAATGTATCTGACAGTTTAAGACTTGAATATTCATGTCTTTTTTCCTCCCGGCGCTGCATGGCAGGATGATATGTTCTTGATAAGCAATCCCTTCTTCCGTAGTTTAGTTTCCGGTCTCCAGGCCGACTTGGTGGGCCGTTTCTGGACCACAGAAGATGGGACACCGGTTGTGCAGGTCTGCAGGGGTCTACTGTCTGATATTCCAGTAAAATATCTTGTCGTTTTTTCCTAAGTTCGTTAAGTCAAACAACATATAGGAGAACAGGACAGAGTACTTAATATTTGTGCATCTATATTTTACATTTGAACATTTAGAAATTGTGTTTTGGTAATGTAAATGTGTTTATTATTGCATAATTACCCGAAAAACATAAATTAAATAGACACTCGCAACAAATGGGATTAGCTATCACGTCAAAAACAAAATTAGTACATTTGCCCCGTTTTGCCCCATAGGTGGGGCAGTAAGGGGTATTATTTCTTTGACCAATCTTTGATCAGTTTTTTTTATTTCTTTTATATTTAGTTCACTTCTCACAATATGCACAAATATGTACAGCATCTTCATCATCAGTTTCGACACCTGCACAAGAATTATGAGCCAACTGCAGGCAGCAGGCAGGCAGCAAGGATGTCTAATCCACCCTCCTTCTGAACAATCTGTGACAGTAAAGACAATTCTTCTTCGTCGTCTTTTGCCACTTCTTTCCTGTTACCAGCAGACAGATGACTTCTGGAATGTTTGGATACAGGAGGATTAGGACATCCAGGCCTACCTTTCGATGATTCCCGTTTTGTTTCGCTTTCTGGCAGAGCAAGACGTCTTTTTATTCATTTTTTGTTGTTCCGCATACAATAGTGCTTCTTTATAAGGGGATGTTCCCAGTACTGTGCTCTTTCCTCTGTTTTTCCAAACTCTCTTGTTTTTCTGATCTACCTTTGAAATAGGTGTGATATTTTCTGGGCTGGAACTCCGGAAACTACTGCAGCTTGGCATCTCAATGTTTTCTCTCCCCATAGGTGAACCAGAGACAACGGACATCTCAGAACTTGAAGGATTAACATCATCAGTAACTCCAGAAGAAAGCACAATATCTGCCGTTTTGGACTGTAGGAAATCAGCATCATCAAACACATTGATGTTCACAGACCATATTCCTGTTGTTCGCAACGCAATTTTATCGATTTATAATTAAGACATAACTAAAAGCTACGCATCAATAACAGTTTTCATTTTTTTAAATGTTTATAACTGCTTTAGTATCTACAGCCTTATTAAACCTAATTCGTGGTTTACTCAGGGGTTTTTCCCTTCTTTTTACGCAAGAGTTATCAATATATTTGTCAGTAATGTTCATTTGTGGAAATATCTTTCCACTTCTTTAGGGTTTCCTTTGAAGCGAAACTTCAATGGTTTTTTCTGCAAATAAATTGCTTATACCAGAGACAATTTCTGATCCAGTAAAGTGCAGGTTTGAATGAAAGTTAGAACATCATGAATTAAAATTAACGGATCCAAAATGAAAGATTTGCGCTCAAAGACAAAGACATAACAGTTTTAGTGTGTTCAGAAAATACTGTTAACACATAATAAAAACTGTAATCACATGTTGTTTTATAACCCTATCCACGAGGGCTGTTCAATAAAGAATGGTCATGATCTTTTTACGGTCATAATTTCTCGCAGTAATATTCAATCTTATTATACTCTGTTACCCTAATGTAAAAAAAACATGCCGTAGTAGTTTCATTGTTGGTACTCCTGGTTCCCGCCTGTGAGAACCAGGCAAGTTCAGTCATGTTCAGTATCGCCTACCCCTGCAATGAAAGTAACACGCGAGGAACAATATGCGGCTTCCAAAATTCTGCTTTGGTCTCAACAAATCTTCAGTTGAGACCTATACAATGTAACAGGAGGCCTATGGAGAGTCTGTTCTTCCCTACAGCACAGCTCGAAGGTGGTTTAAAATGTTTAAAAAGGGCAGAAAATCAATTTCAAAAGAAGGTGGACACAGTGCTCTAGTTACTGCTATTACGGAAGAAAACATCAACACTGCTGCTGCCATTGTGAGAGAGGATCGACGAACTACCTTAAGATCACTTTCACACGTTGGTGACAGAATCATTACACATGAGACGTATTTGTGCGAGATGGGTTCCAAGACTGTTGATTCCCGAACAAAAGGACATTCGCATGCAGGTCATAATGCGGTTAAACTTAGCGTTAACGAAAACGTAATCACTGCTGATGAAACTTGACTACATCGTTTTGATCGTGAGAGCATATAGTAAAGCTCAGTGTGGAAATCTCCTTCATCACCAACCCCCCAAAAAACGCAAAAGTGGTTACTTCGGCTGGGAAAGCTATGGTCATCCCATTCTTTGATATTCATGGAATGGTTTATCAGCATGTTGTACCTGCACACACATCAGTAACTGGACAATACTACAGGGATGTCCTGAAAACATTGCAAGTCCATATCAGACGCAAAAGACCACATTTCCGTGAAGCAGACTGGATGTGCGGCCGCATATTGCCAATGTTGTTGCTGAATATCTTGCAAAAATCAACGTGAAGTACATTCCTCACCCTCCCTATAGTCCGGATTTAGCATCATTGACTTTTTTCTATTCCCTAACTTGAAGAGACGCCTTCGTGGGAGACATTATCCATCATCAGAAGCATTGCGAAGGCTGCGGAGACGATTTTGAAGGATCTCTCAAAACTGGTTTCCAGCATGTCTTTGAAGACTGGCAGAAACGCTGGGACAAGTGCATCGCATTCAGGGGAGACTATTTTATAAATAACCATCAAAATTATGAGATGAGTAAAGCTACGCTGTCAAAAAAATTGTGATCATTCTTTATTGAACAGCACTCTTATATTTCTGTGTATTGCTTTAACCTACATTAATGTAAAATAAATTGGCACTTTATGCACTTTTAAAGCACTTTCATTAATAACCCTCCATAAATGTGTTTTAAATCTCATATAAATAATATTAATAAAAAAATTAACTCAAATTAAACTTTTTTCTTCAAAATGCTATAAAATACTAAATGTGAAAATCAAAATGCGAAATATCACTATCCCTACCAATGACATATATTTAAAATTTAAGTTTTGTTGGTTTCAGGTATCTTTAAAATAACCTCAAACAATATGAACCTTATTTTTCAATGGGACTATGTAAATAGTATTAAATTGTACCTTAATAACAGTAGAGTAATATATTCTGTCACAAAGGTCGTAACGCGTTAGTGAGGTATACGATACAAACACCCCTTATCTATAGCGAGGGGCTGTACTTGCGTCGTTATTGCCCGCACGGTGGCTCGCGCTGGACGCCTGCGCATTGACCCGCGTCCCGCCTGCAGTCGTGGGTCACTGCGCATCATCGGGCGCGGAGTGGGGAGCTATAAAGATGGCACTACAACACATAAAAAATTACTTTATTGTGATTTCATTTCGTAATAAGAAGAAAAGGGGTTCGACTATTAATAACAACAGATGAAGGGGATGAGGCGATCCAAGCGGCTATTATTGATACTAATTCCTTCCCATCTAACGCGATTGTGTTGCCAACAAAGACGTTAGCTTATGTGAATCTGATTTATCATATAGCACTGCTTGAATTGATTACAAACAAACAGTGACTTAACCTCTAGTACAGATTATCATAAATAACGGATTGTACCAGTAGTACAACACTCACATCACTAACTCTTCTTTAAATTATTTTGAGAGCTGCCTATTCGTCTACCTACTTCACGTAAATCAAATTTTCGCCCTCCTCTGTAGTGTAAGGGTAGACTGAACTGGTCTATGCTATAATCTATCTCAAGTAGTTTAATTCTGCTGTAAACATCTGGGTGGGAAGAGAGACAGAGACAAAACGGTTAAGCTGTTGATTGGTTTAGCGTGCATACGTACGATAAACCCCTCCTTTAAGTACAGTACTGTAAGTAGTTTTCTGATCACTGCTCTGTGCGAGAGAAAAGTATGCAAATGTTTCGATTCTTATAAACGTAATAGCCCCACATTTTACCTTTCTGCTTCACATATCACATAGATGTGTTCTGTATACTATATACAGATTAGACAAAAGACAGGTCAAATTATACTCACTATTAACTTATTATGTTACATTACGCTGCATTTTATTTAACAATTACTAAAGGACACTGCTATTATATCGTATACCAGGCAGCTCTCTCACAACGAGGTCTGTATCGAGTTGAATGCTGATTAAGATGTTATTGTTTATAATGTGGAGTTGCTGTACATCTCGCGTACCTCACAAGTCCAAGAACACTTATGTATATACAATTTAAAATCAGTAAGCTTTTCATCATGGAGCAGGCCGGTGCTTCAGCCGAAATAAAACACAATCGAGGCAAACCTTTAACAAGTGACGAGAGGCGAATGATCGTGTATTGTTTCGCGGTGCTTAAAGTAAGAAACCCGGAATCGTCTATAAAAACATTAAGAAAGAAACTGATGATCTCCTTGGTGTTTCCGCAAGTAGTGTACATAGTGTTAGAATGGAACAGCAAACATCCGGAACTCTAAGAACTCCGGGAAACAGCGCGTCGAGAAATACAAGTGCTATACGCAGTAAAGTTCAGAAATGAACCAACTCATAAATTTAATAAGTTAATGTGTAACCCAACTCTATTTATTTATTGTCTAGAAGTTAGCGCTGCTATATATACTGCTAGCGTCTAACACGTGGAGAGTTGAGTCAGCTCCGTCTGTTGTTTACAGCAGAATTAAACTAGCGTGAGACAGGATATACCGAGGGAATACGGCACGGAGACCCACGAACCACGCCCTGGAGGAAGGATGAGGTAAGAGAAGGAGCGCGGCCGACTCAAGTAGTCACGGCAAGGCAGAGGGCGAAGTCCTTACTATTGACCAGTTGGAAACTTCCCGGCAGGTCAGTACAACCGGCATCCCAACCTGGGGAGCATCCGTTCCCTTCAGTTGAAGTGATGCGGGCGCTGCGGACCTCGAACACTCGTGGTACCTATAGAGGAACCTCGGGCCGAACATACGAGCCTCTGGGATTCGTTCAGATTCGGCTGGAGTCGAGGGCGCAGTGGTTCCCAACACGCATGGGAGATTAGGTACCTCCGGCTTCGGGCACCTGGAGAGGGTAGAGAGTTCCCTAAGGATTCCCTGGTACCAGCCTACAGAGCTAGTAGAAGGTGTGTTATATCACTAGGCTTAGGCCGCCCGGAGGGGGTAGAGGGTTACCTCATAAGTCCCGGGTACTAGCCTACAGAGCTAGTAGAAGATGTGCTAGATCACCAGGCTACGGCCGCTCGGAGGGGGTAGAGGATTGCCTAATACGTCCCTGGTACTAGCCTGCATAGCTAGTAGATGGTGTGCTAGATCACCAGGCTACGGCCGCTCGGAGGGGGTAGAGGATTGCCTAATACGTCCCGGGTACTAGCCTGCATAGCTAGTAGAAGGTGTGCTAGATCACCAGGCTACGGCCGCTCGGAGGGGGTAGAGGATTGCCTAATACGTCCCTGGTACTAGCCTGCATAGCTAGTAGAAGGTGTGCTAGATCACCAGGCTACGGCCGCTCGGAGGGTGTAGAGGATTGCCTAATAAGTCCCTGGTACTAGCCTGCATAGCTAGTAGAAGGTGTGCTAGATCACCAGGCGGCCCCACAGAGGTTATTCGGTAGCCTTACCTGCGGGGCTGTCACGCGTCAGTGGTGTATCCACTTCCACCCTGTGGAGTCATAGAGTGATCTTGACCTAAACGCATTGTCCTTAAAACAAACAGACCGTGCAACACTAATAAGAACAGAGTATTTAAAATAGGAACTAGGTTATAGAATTAAGTAGCCGAGAAGGCTATTGTTATCCCTACCAGACCCGTTCGGAGATCGAAGACCTTACTACAGGAGGAGGAAGTGTTTGCCAGGAGCATATCATCCTGCCATGCACCGCCGAGACACCCGCCGACACCTCTGCTCTGAAAGAGACCACAGATCATTCTTCGTCCGATATTTTTTTTTTATTTTACGTCCTCCAGCGTTAAGTCATATCGGACGATGAATGGAATGGGTGAAATGATGTTCAAATGAGCCCAGGGTCCATAGGGCTTAGAGTTATCCGATATACGCCTTTGAGGATAAGGGAAAACCCCGGAAAAACCTTATCCAGGTAACTCACCCTGACCGAGATTCGAACTCGGGACCTCTTGAACGTGAGGCAGACATGCTACCACCACGCTACCGAGGCGGGCATCGTCCGATATGACATAACGTTGGAGAACGTAAATAAAAACTAAAAGAAATCGAAACAGACATTGGCAGAAATTGCAGATAGAATGGATAGGCTTAAGTGACTGTCTAATGTTTTAAGAGCATTTTACATTCATCCTCTTTGCATGGCCAGGAATTTATTTCCACATAAAAATAATAAAAATAGAAAAGCTAAAGGGCCTTTTTTGAGACAATTATAAGTAGGCATTTATTGGATAACGACAAGAATATCTTAATATTTTAATTTAATACAATTTTTTTTTTCTAATTTCAACCGTGTTTATAGTCGCTCACTACATGGGCATATTGCGACTGTACACAAAGTAATTACGTTATGTTAACACAATACTACATCTTGATACAATGTTCAAAAAGTTATATGAATATAACATTGGCTTAACATATGGCACTAAATATCACTAAGAATAACTGCGTGCGGTACTAGTGTTGCTTTTGTTTTCAGAAGTTGGGTGGCAGACCTGATTTTCCAAACTGTTAGCCATACTGCGTCTGTAACAGTTGACTGCTGAAATATCAGCGATGCGTAGCTTTTCTTAGTTATGCCGTAATTATAAATCAATAAAATTGCGTTTAACAAGTTATATAATTAAAGGAAATAGCTATCTTTACTCACAGAGCTAAGTTGGGTAGAGTACTACTTCCATATATGATGAAATCCTCAGTTACTGTCTGTATTCAGGGAAAATACAACTCAAAACTGGAAACCAAACTTTTAGTTACACTCCGTATGCAGTCCACAGCCTTCTTAATACTATTTATCTCCACAAACACCGCTTGCTTTAAAGAGATCTGTGGTTTTGAGTAGTAAGACTTGGTATATCTCTAAAAATTGACTAATTATGCATACTTCATCCACAATGAAAAGGACTTCAAAGGCTGTAGTTAGAAATCTGAAGATATATTCCATTTCTCACGAGAATATGTAAAATATGTGATGTTTTAATAAACGTCATTTTTCATAAAATCAAAATATGTAAAGGGTAGATCGGGGAGAGGTACTTTCTTTGAAAGTCAGGTTCTTATTACTTTTTTAAGCAAATTATTTGCGATACGTTCATTGATATTGGTTGTACTTTTCTCAAATAGGTCTGGCATTTTTTGAGTAAATAGAGCGGGAGGCAGTACAGGTGTATAGAACTCTTCTCAAGGACATGGGAACAGGTTGGAGCGAGTGGGTCGTGACCCCACGGCGTGTAATTGCCAGGTAACAAGCCCTATCATCTCTGTGCTGCCCAAGCAACGTTGGGAAAAACTGGATCACCCAAGTGTGCTCCACATACGTACGTGTGCGATATGTTCCGCCTCTCCTACCAAACACAGAAACAAATCTGAGCGTCACAGTCATTGGAGCTTCTCTACTCAGTCTTGTAGAAGATGTTCTGATGGTCGTGGGATTGATCCTCGTAGTCGCTTTCCAACCCTGGCTTGTTGGGAGTTTTCGCCGGGTTTCTAGGCGGTCCGCCGACTGCCTTCCGCGGTGGATTTTTTCCCTCGATTCCCTCCGAAGAAGAAATTGTAAAAATGCCGAATCGTTCCTGCATATCGACTTCGTCCACACTTTGTGTTAAGATACAAACAAGTTGGTAGTAAAAAGGGTAGTGAGCTTTTGTTGTCTCAGTTTAGTATATCGCTTACGAGCAGCGCGATCTCGCACCCGCTTTAACATTAGAAGTTCATTTAACAATGTTTCGGCTTGATTCTCGAAATAAAACATCACTTTCTCTAGGTTTGTTACTGCTCATGTGTGGGTCATAAATACAGCTGGTTCATCAACACTGTCTGAATCTGAGTACTCTTAATTAACAAAATAATGATGAAGTCTGAGCTGGCAGAACATTGTTTTGATAACGACACAACAGTTACTGGGAGCGGACAGTTAAGGAGGCTTTGGCCCTTTCCTCTGAAAGGAGCAGGCTTAATCGTGATGCTGTAGTTCAGTTCAGCTCCTTTTGGAAACCAGCCTTAAAATGGAAGTCCGTGGGCTTAAGCAGCACAGATCAATACAGCTTTTTTTTTTTATTAAAAATATATATCTATGTACATAGATATATATTTTTCTTTTCCTTATTTAACAGTTTTTTATTGTTTCCGTTTAATTACCTATCTGTTTTCTGTAGTTTCACACACATACACTATACACATAAACACCCATGCCCAGGGGGGGATTCTACGCGGTGGAACGCTAGACATAAGTTCTAACGACCATGGCTACGAGGGCCGGCTAGCTTGATAATCAAGTTAAGTAGTTACGTTTCTTTAACCCAATTAATTTTCTATACTCACGCCATCTCCTGACCTGACATTTAATTTACTGAAAACAGTCTTTTGTTCAGTAATGCAAATATTGATAGTGTTTTGTCTTTGTTTATATTTGTGTTATATGCAGTGATACATGAGTGGTTATAACATTTTATAAATATCCTGATGATGGGAGAGATGCACACTCCAGAAACGTCGATATCTAATCGTCTTTTCACCTGACTGGCTTCCCAAGAACAACTTGAGCAAAACACTGATGTAACAGCGAGCAATAGTGTAACAATTGGATGGTTCCGCGATAACAATGCCATTCGGGAACTTTCCCTAGGCTTCCACCAGCTACGTTAATTTTTTTATGTTTTGTCCTGCCCGATAGGCGAACTCTGAGATTGTTTCTCATCTAAGACTAATTGCTTTACATTTTTCCCTCTTAGTTTTAATGCTACAGGTTTGTGCGGTGTGGACAGTACAGGGTACGTTGGTTCCTGCTTGTGAAATGTGTACTGTTTAACGCCCGCTTTTACTACATACGGCACCGCAGGCGGTGACACTGATGATACATGAGATGAAGATGGAGCACCGGTGGAATGAGATGGCGGGGGAAACCGGAGATCCCGGAGAAAACCCGCCCCAGCGCCGTGTTGTTCACCACAAATCTCACTTTGCGGTCGCCTGGGAGCGAACCCGGGCCGCCTTGGTGAGAGCCAAGCGGTCTAACCACTGAGCCACGGCGCGGCCAGCCATGTAGTACCAAGTTGCCTATATAAATGGCGCTGTGAGTACAGAATCTGAGGGTTCAGTCAAGTGTGGCTCACTCGATGACAACAATGTAGCTGCTGGAACTGTTAAATTTACAATGTGACGATTTATTGAAGGACAAATATACACACAAGAAAGACTTGGCTGATGTTTACAAGAATGTCCCCCAAACCAGATTTCCGAGGTTGTATTCATTTGTCGCACGGACATTGTGTATGTTTGGCTCGACATATGTGTGCGAACAATTGTTTTTTCCTTTATGAAATTAGCTAAGTCCAAACCCCGAAGTGTCTTGTCGTATCACAATCTAACATGCAGCCTTCGATTACAAATTTCCCAGACATTACGTCCTGACATTGATAAACTAGTTAAAGAAAAACGAAACAAAAAGTGTCGGTAAATGTCCACGTAATTCTGTTCCGAATGGGTCTCCTCTAATTTACAGAGAAAATTACTTTATGTTTTATTTTATTTAGTTTATAACATGCCTGACCTTTAGATAAACTACGAGTTGAAGTTTTATATATTTTCTCATAGCACAGAGCCAAAATGTGACCAATTGTGTAATTAAAGCAGTCAGCATTAATATTACAACACCCAAGATGTAAGTTGTACATATTATTAATACCCGATACGTTTCCTGTCTTTGCTACGCTGTCGGAACCCCAACACATCAAACTGTTTCCTTCCTCTTGGGCAGCAGAAATCAGCGCGGTGACGTCACACGCTAACCTGCCATTCGTTCGGGGAGCATATTTGGCGGTTAGAGCTGACCTCACACCGCCATTACTTGTCTTCCCCTGTGCTAATCTATTAGTGGGACCAGTCTCAGAGTGTGGAACTGTTGGCAACTTCCGCACGTCTCTGTGCCTACTGCCTCTAGCTTCCTGTGCTTCTTGCACCTCATCCCTTCCTCCTACGTGACTGTGGCTGCAATAGATAGGCCTTTCTTAGTTACTGGAAGCTAATGTAAACGCAAGACATCAGGTTCCTTTATTTTTTATCTGCCAAAATAACAAAAGTAACAAGTTTATAACCAAGGGGCTAAGGATCCGTAGGGACATAATGAGGGGGGGGGGGCATTTAGAGTACGGATGGCACCCCGGTGTTCAATGATAAACGACATAAAACGCACGTGCGCTCGACCCACTAGGGAAAACTGTTAACACAAATCACTGTACGGCAGTGCGTCCTTGGTTCGAGACAGTAGCACCTTGTAGATCCTTATCGGGATCTCTTGATCGTAAATATGGGAACACTGCCCAGCATCGCCGCAACGGCGCCACAGTGCTGCAACATTACTGATCCAACACTCCTACAAAAAGCAGACAAATTCATAACAATTGAACGGATATTTCTATGTTTGTTTTAATAATAATAAATATAATATATTAGGTATATAGGACGGTGATAGAGCTGCAGGTTACTAAAAGAGAGACCCAGGTTCGATTAGTCGTACAGGTATGGGAATTCTCTGCTGCTGAGAGACCTGACCTTGGCCACTCTAAGCCTCGTTAGGTCTTACGGGGTGTCAATTGAAGAACTAGTTGATTGGGAAGTAGCTAATCTTGTTTGCAAAGACCACATATAGTGCTCGGGGGATGGATGCGCGGACTACCTCCCATCCTCCAGTAATACACCCCTCTCATCACGCAGCAGTAGACCTTGGCCCGGAAAGAATTGATAAACAATACAATGCAAGAGATTTTGAGTACGAGCGGGTGAAGTAAAGTTTTAATAATCACACGGTAGTTTTTATATTCGGGTGATGAAACTTTTTCAGTGTGATCATTGATCCCTCGGGACATAATGTTGGTAGTTTCAGTGAGTTAAGTCTTTTGTTTTTCTACAGTGAGTGCCAGAAGTGACTGAGGTGTAAGACTGAGAAAATTGATGCTCGTAGTGTGATCAAGTTCCTGCATTTGAAGGAAAAAACTGTCCGGGAAATCCATAATGAGATGACGACTGTTTATGGAAATGATTGCCCATCGTATGACACTATTGTGAGGTGGAAAAGGAATTTTCAAACTGGTCACATATCCCTGACAGATGAGCCAAGAGCTGGTAGACCGTCAGCTGTCACAGTGAAGAAAGTGGAGTGTTTATTACTGGAAGACAGACGAGCAACCATCCAAATGAGCATGAATGAGACACATCTTAGTTATGGTAGTGTGTGGACGAACTGCACATATCTAAGGTGTCTGCACGGTGGGTTCCACGTTTGCTAACCCTTTCTAAACGGAAACACGGCGTGACCTTTCAAGACAGAAGTTGGCTGGCCCCGTAGCTCAGTCGGTAGAGCACCTGCCTGCCGTGGTAGGGTCCCGGGTTTGATTCCCGGCGGTGGGGGTGGGATTTTTCTCTGACCAAGATAATTCCCCATCTTCCCCAGAGGAGAACGGCCGCCGATATGACCATTGTAGTTAAAGGCGAGGTATAAATGGAACAAGCAAAAAAAAAAAAAAAAAAAAAAAAAAAAAAAAAAAAAAAAAAATGTTGATGCTGTTGGAACAGGATGAAGATGATTTTTTGAACGTCTGTTAACTATGGATGAATCCTGGATCTATCAGTATGATCCAGAGACAAAATCCATGGGCATGGAATGTAAACATGTCGATTGCCCTCTCCCAAAAAGGCAAAGGTACAAAAGTTATCTTGGAAGTTCATGTTTTCAGTTTCCTGGGACTGTCGTGGAGTAATCCTTACAGATTATCTTGCCAAGGGTCAAACCATCACTGGCAGATACTACTGCAATCTTCTGGACAAGTTACGAGCAGCTCTGATTAAGAAACGACGCGGTATGCTCTCCAAAGTTGTTCGTCTTCTGTCTGACAATGTACCAGCTCATTCATCTCAAGTTCCAGTTGACAAAACAAGAGAATGTAGCTTTGAGATCTTACATCATCCGCCTTATTCGCCCGATCTCGTACCAAGTGACTTTTTCTTGTTCCCGGAAATGAAGAATCCGTTACGTGGTCGTCGATTTGATAACACAAATGACGTCATTAAAGCAGACTTGTAAAATCAACGCATTCGAAAGTTCAGGAAACACTTGAAAAATGTGTAAATCTGGATGTCACTACGTAGAGAAGAACTAACAAACACATGTCAACAGAAACTCTCTATCACATTTTTAAAAGGGTGATCATCAAAACTTTACGACATCCCGTCGTATACGATCCTCAAATTAGGAGACTAAGATTACGCAACAATGTAGTCATCTTTTTAGGCCAGCAAGGCATTCCTACTCTTGTACAAATTATTGTTATAAATGCATACTTTTCTTGTCTACTGCAGGTAAACATTTGTAGAAATGGTTTTGTTGTA